>CM034312.1:65984539-66284539 GCA_019925795.1 Dendrobium chrysotoxum
TTGCAATAGATAATCGACATCCAAGTACAATTTGTCGAATAATCATAATATGATTCTTTTAATACATTATGTTAATACGAGGGTGCTCCCTCAAAGCAACACAATATATTGCCTAAATACATCGAAAAAGATGCAATGGCCGTTGCATCCATGCCCAAGTGAATGTTGAATAAGGTTTCACATGTCATGGACATATCTGGGCAACGAACCTAGTCCATGAAACTAGAATTAAGATACGACTTTAAAATATAGGTTCTCTTACTGACAAATTAATGAATTAATAGATATTATAATTTATAGGATGATAAATATTCGGGAAACTAAATGCATTGGACAAAGTGCTAAAGAGATTTGATAGTTTAGGATTAAAGTTTGGTACGCAGGTAAAAGTCATACTAGAAATAGTGTAGATGTGATTCTAATAAGAGTTTGATGGATAATGTTATAAAAAATAATATAACTAGAGACATAATTATAACATTAAATATTATTTTTGATGTTGAGATTATTAATATTATAAGTACTTATGCTCCTCAAATATATTTAAATGTGTTGAAAAATAAAATTTTGAAATAACTCCGAAGAAATTTATACAAATAATATCTTTTAAAGAAAGAGTTTGTAACAAAGGAGATTAAAAATGAACATGTTAGTAGAGTGACAAAAGATTTTTAAAATATTCATGGTGGCTATGAATTTGAAGTAACTAATGAAGGTCGCAGGACAATATCAGATTTGCTCTTACTTAAGATTTTAAAAGTATTCATGGTAGATACAAGTTTGAAGCAACTAATGAAGGTGATGGTATGACTATATTTGACTTTGCTTTAGCTTAATAAAAATAGTTGATGGTGGGACCAAAATGTATAAGAAAAGATAAAAAATAAGATGATTTGTTATAAATTTTGGTTTAGATGTAAACTCGAAAAATTAGGAAAGATATAAAAGGGCTCGTAAGGAGTCTAAAAAAAATAATGTGATGCATTGCAAAGAATTTAGCTTTTAATGATTTATATAATATATTAGATACTAAAAATGGTGAAAGATTTTTGTATAAGTTAGCCAAGTAAATGGTTAAAAGAAGTAAGAATTTAGTTTAAGAGAAGTGCATTAAAGATGAAGATAAAACGTGTTTTTATTTGAAGCGGATATTCAATATAGTTGGATGAGACATTTGGACAAGTTTTTCCATGAATATTTATGAGAATACAATTGACTTTTGTAATCTTAGCACCCTAAATAAAAATAAAATTTTTGTTTTATCGTCATATTAGTAAAATTGAAGTTAGAAAGGCAAAAGATGTACATATAAGTTAGCAAAGCAAAGAGATAAAAGTAAGGATTTAGTTAAAGTGAAATGCATTAAGGATAAAGATTAAAAAATATTTTTATTAGAAGATGATATTCAACATAGGTAGATAAAGTATTTGATGAAAATTAAAAAGTATTTTTATTAGAAGATATTCAACATATGTAGATGAGATATTTAGACAAGCTTTTCAATGAAAATTCTGAGAATATGATTAACTTTAGTAATCATATACTATAAATGAAAATAGAGATTATTTTTTTTATCATCGTATAATAAAATCAGAGTTAGAGAGGGTTTACGGAAAATAAAGTATGGAAAAGCTATTGGACCATATGATATTTTAATAAAGGTGTGAAAATATTTAGGAGATAAAGGAATTTCTTGGCTTACGAAAGTTTTTAATATTATTTTGAAGACTAAGAGGATGTCAAATGAGTGGAGAATAAGTGTGTTGATTCCTATTTTTAACAATAAAGTGATGCACAAGAGTATGCAACATATAGAGGAATTAAGTTAAAATGCCGTACATTAAAACTATAAGAGAGAGTTATTGATCATAGGTTACGACATGGTACTAATATTTCTCAGAATAAATTTGGATTCATGTCGAGTAGGTCTAATATGAAAGCTATATATTTATTAAGAAGTTTGATGGAGAAGTATAGAGAGAATGAGGATCTTCATATGATATTAGTTGATTTAGAGAAAATATTTGATAAAGTTCCAAGAGAAGTGTTCTAAAAAGTTCTACAAAAAAAAAGAAGTTAATAATGCTTATATTCAAGTTATTAAGGATATACATGCAGGTGTTATTACTTGTGTTCAAACACAAGATGGTTTGAAAGTATTTTCTTATTTTAGTTGGATTACATAAAAGATCAACTTTAAGCTCATATCCTTCTAATTTAGTCATTGATATTTTTACTAGACATTTGCAAGAGTATGTATCATGGTGTATGTTTTTTGTTGATGATATTCTTATTATTGATACGACTAGAGAGGGAGTTGAAGGAAAACTTGAATTATGAAGGTTAACCTTAGGGTCTAAAGCTTTTCATTTGAGCGGATCTAAAACCGAATACATTGAGTGTAATTTTAGTAATAATAGATATAGTGAAGGATTGTGACTTTGGGCAACCAAGTCATTAACAATAGTACATATTTTAGATATCTCAAGTCTATTGTTCAAAGTAATGGTAAAATAGATAGGAATATTATTAGTAGAATTCAAGTTGAATGGTTGAAGTGGAGGAATGCATCAAGTTTGTTGTATGATAAAAAAATAGCCCTCAAACTTTAAAAAAAAAATTCTATAAGATGATGGTCAGACCTGAAATATTTTATGGAGCAAAATATTGAAAGAGAAACATAAAATTAGGTTAAGTGTTGCAGAGATGAGGATGCTCAGGTGGATAGGTGATATATGATAGTAATATATGATACAAAGAATTTATAATTTAGAAATTTATATAATAAATTAGATACTAAAGAACACGAAAGATTTATATGCAAGTTAGTCAAACAAATGGATAGGAGAAATAAATATTTAATTCAAGTGAAGTGAATTAAAGAAGAAGATTAAAAAGTGCTTTCTTAGAAGAGGATACTCAACAAAAATAGGTGATATATTTTGATAATTTTTTAATAAAGATTGTAAAAATACAATTGATTTTTGTGATCATAATACCAACAATAACAACAACATCAAGCCTTTATCCCACTTCATGGGGTTGGCTACATGAATCCTTTCTCTCTATTGTGTCCGGTTAAGAGTCAATTCTCATTTAAATCTAATAAAAAAAGTTATTTCTAATATTTTCTAACCAAGTGATCTTAACACCCTAAATGAAATAAAGATGTGTTTTTATCGTGTCATATTAGTAAAATTAAAATTAGAGAGGCTTTAGAGAAAATTAAGTGCAAAAAAACAGAAAAACTTAGTGATATTCTAATAACAAATGTGGAAATGCTTAGGAGATCATAGAATTTCTTGACTTACTAAACTTTTTAATATTATCTTAAAGAATAAAAAAATATCAGATATGTGGAGAAAGAGTGTGTTGGTTCATATTTTAAATAATAAAGGTATGCACAATAGTGTGATTATAAACGAATTAAGTTAATGTGACATACATTAAAATTATGTGATTAATTGAACATAAATTATAACGTGATACTAATATTTCTCAAAATCAGATGTTTGCTGGAGATGTATAGAGAGAACAAATAGAATTGATATATGATATTTATTGATTTAAAGAAAGCATATGATAAAGTTTAAAGAGAAGTTTCAGTTGGATTATATCAAGAATTAGCTTTAAGCCCATATCATTTTTCTTTAGTCATGAATATTCTTACTAGACATTTGCAAAAGGATGTACCTTCCTGTATGTTTTTTGCTTATTATATTCTTCTTATCAATAAGACTAGAAAGGGAGTTGACAAAAAACTTGAATTATAGAGGTCAACCTTAGATTCTAAAAGAGTTTATTTAAGTAGATCTAAAATCGAATACATGGAGTTTAATTTTAATAGTAATAGATCTAGTGGTGGGATTATGACATTAGTTGATCAAGTCATTAAAAAGTGTGCATGTTTTAGATACCAAGGGTTCATTGTTCAAAGAAATGGTGAAATAGATGGAAATATTATTAGTAGAATCCAAGTTGGATGGTTGAATTGGAGGAATGTATCGTGCCTATTGTGTGATAGAAAAGTACCTCTCAAACCTAAGAAAAATTTTATATGATGATGGTGAGACTTGCAATGCTTTTATAGTATAGAATGTTGGCCATTGAAAGAGAAGGATAAATTTTAGTGTTACAGAGATGAGGATGCTCAAGTGTATGAGTGATTTTACACTTAGAAACAGAATGTGAAATGAGCATATACATGAAAAGATAGGAGTAGCTCCAATGGCAGATAAGAATAAAGTGTTGTTGTCTTAAATGATTTGGTCACATAAAATATTAGCCCTCCAATAACTCTGTTGGGAGAGTAGATGTATTATATCCAACTTTCATTAAGAAAGGTAGAGATAAACTTTTAAAAATTTATTTAGAAAGTATTAAAAATGGCCTTTTCATATTAGATTTAAATAAGAATTTGACTCTTAATAGGATACAATGGAGGAAAGAATTCATGTAGCCAACCCCACATAGTGGGGATAAAGGCTTATTGTTGTTATTGTTGTTATTATTATTATTATTATTATTATTTTTGTTTTCTTATAATTATGCAAGGTATGTGATTTGTTAAACCAAGCATACACACGAGAGTAAAATGGTTAAAAATAAGAAAAAATCAATGATAATTAAAACACTTGATTTACTGCAAGATCATACTGTGCAAAAAGGCTCATACTGTACGATATACAAGGCAAATTGCTAATTTTGAAAAATCAAATTATCTTAATAAACAAAAAATATAAATAATTTCTTTTTACAAATCATAATGTACAACCAAGGTCAGATGCGGTCAATTATATTTACATCAAATTCACCTTTTATCTGTTACTTTTTTTTTAAATAGGTAAATTCAAAATTGAACAGATCGTATTATATTTTTCATACGGTATTGTACGATTATCTATGATATTTACCTATTTAGTACCAAGGAACTCAAATCAACAACTAAAAATCAATTTAACAAAAGTTCATATTGTACGATCCATATTTTATAGGCCGAACAAACAAAAGAGCAAGTTGGCATGATTTTTAATCGTACAAAACAATACAAATCATGGTATTCAGAAATTGAACTAATCATTATATTATATGATATATATTTACAGTTTGATGAAAGAGAATGGGTTTTTAGGATTTCAAGTTTGGTTGAATTAATCATATTGTACGATCTCCTAATTGGATTGTACGATCATGCAGATAATTCTAATAATCAACTTTCTTAGGGTTTTTATAGGAGCCACCCTTTAATACTTAGCTTTTAAAAAACCTTAAAGAATTTAGAGAGTTTTCAGGCCTAATGAAAGTTCCTGATAGCTTTGAAAGTGTTTTCACATATTTGCAAAAGTCTTTGAAGAGGATTGAGAGGAGAGTGATTTGAGAAGCGTGCGAGAAATTTTTTTAGAGAATCTTAAAATTTGGGTAAAGTATTCAGTTGGTTATTTCTCCAATCATATCCTTATAACTCTAGGTTGTGCCTGAAGTTCTTAGTGGAGAGCTTTAAAGAGTTCTGTTGTAAAGATTAGCGATCTCAAGGACTTGTGTATCTCATGGATCTAGCAAAGGAAACCAAGGTTTGAAGGCTTTTCGAGAACATAAGCGTTGTAATGGTTTCTCTATTATCCTATGAAAGAGAAGCTTCTCCATCTTGCTAGGAGCAGAAGGAGAGAGTACTAGTAAAAATTTCAAAGAGAAGACCTGAGGAGTTAACGTAAGCCAGTTGGCCGAACAATATAAATTGACTTGGCCATTTTGATTTTTTTTTAATTATTTTCTGCACTTTATTATTATGGTTATATGCTGAGTAGTAATATCATTGTTAAAATCCATATTTAAAAATTAGTAAACTTGTAATAGATTGCCTTTCTTTCGATCTATTAAGAAGCATTAGAAATAAATAAAATCTATGATCCAAAATTTGATGCAAAATGAAAGGAGAGTGACACAGGGATCTTCTTGCTCTAATAAAATTTTGAGAGAAGATAATTTCTCTGGCTTTAGTCAGAAAATTGAAGATAAAGTAATCATTTTGTGGGCCTTGGAAGGGGTGAAAAGCTCTCGTAGGTTTCAGAGGAATAAATTTTGCAAGCTATAGAATATTTTCCTTATTTTCATAGATACAAATATAGAATCAGTATTAATATTTAAATATTCTATCCCAGGATTGTTTTCCCTATAATCAATATATGATTAATAGTTTTGATAGATAGAAATTATCAAGAGTAATATAGAATCTTGTTATATAAATAGAGGTGTAGAACCTACAGTGAAATATACAAAAATATTAAATCATTATCGAAAAGATATGTTTTGCAGTTATTGCCAAAAGGACATACAAAAGATAAGGCGAAAACTCCAAGAGAAACCCCCATACAACCAATCTAAGCCACCATGCAAGAATTAATCCAAATATCATCAAGCCAACATTATTTTCCATGTATGGAAAATACCATTTAAATGAAAGGACTAAAGCAAGAAGAATAGTGTAACTCCGCACCTTCTTGGCAGTATTTGACAAATCATTAGGTACATTCTCATGGCCAAACCAGGTGAGTATTCCACTCATGCCTTTCATTTTCTTCTAAAAATAGATCAAGAAAACCTAAATAATAGACCAGGAGCAACATACCACAAGAACAACTCTTCAACCAAATTCTCTTTCTATATCCACCACCCAATTAATCATAAAATAAAAAATAAATGATGAAACCCAAACTGCTATTACCAAAACGCAATCTATAAAACTCACATTCCTTTACTTTGACATTTTTTATTCCAAAACCTGAATTATACTAATGTGTTTTCTCCTAATCATTGTCTATGTCAAGATCAGTCCAAGAGAAAGATGATAGGGCATGCAAATGAATGAAAAGAACCTACAATCTAGACATAAATAGTAATGATCACATCTCAGTCTAGTTTATCTAAAAAATTGAATACAAAAAGAGCAAAATTTTGGTTCCATCATATTCATATGGTTCAATAAGCTTTTAGGATATTGCAATCCATATTTCTTACACTATTTAATAAATAAAAGCTAAAGATTTCCAGTGTGAAGCATGTCAAATGGCCAAACATCATATAGTATCATACCACATTAAACACTCAAAAGCCTTAATGCCTTTCCATCTAACCACACTGATGTATGTGGACCATTCCATATTGCTAATATTAATAGGGCTAGATAGTGTGTTATCTTAATCGGTGATTGCTTAGGCACAACTTAGCCTTTTTCTTATGAAAAATAAATCTAATATGAGTACAATCCTCGTATTTCATAAAATAATCCTCACCTAATTTGACACTACTAGTAAACATTAGATTTAATGATGGGAAGGATTATTTTAATCAACCTATCATCCTTTTCCCACAAAAAGGCATCATCCATGAATCCTATTTATTCACACCACAAAATAAAATTAGATCACAAAGGAAAATTGACATCACTAACGCCATCAATCATCTACTCTTTAAAAGAAATGGTACCAATTTTATGGAGAGGAAGCTACCTTAACTTTCATATTCTTAACAAACTATCTTTCAAGTAGATTTTACAAAAATTAACCATGAAAGCCCTCCTAGAATTTTTCTCATACATAATACATTTCACAACTTCCACCAATAACCTTTGGAAGTGTTGCCTATATCTATCAAAACTAAACTTGATCTAGGATCCCTAAAATGGATCTTCCTTGGATATTCCTTAACTCAAAAAGGATCTAAGCTATACATTGCCAATTCTAAAAAACTTCATCTCTCATTATGCTACATTTACAAAAAAGCAACGATTCTATGACCAAGGTTGTCTTCAAAAGAAGCCTTAGAATGAAGATAATTTTCATTTTCTAAACCTAAACTTAGATTTCTCAACCACACAACCAAGCCATAAAGTTCCAAATAATCCTAAGAGCTCTCTTAGATAGATGTGCCCCCTATTAACAAAACCCTGAACAATGAACCAACGTCCTTACTCTAGGAATGCTCCAAAGAAGGAAAGATTTTAACACTAAATCAAAGCGTGCTCAACTATTAGACTCCGTGCAAGATTGATCACCATATAGTGTATGAACTCTAAGCCTAGAATGCAAACCCATCATGATATTAATATTTGTATTGCTTTAAGAAAGGTAACATGAACATGCCTACTTTATCTCCCTTTCCGATCTTTCTTCCCATAAAAATTTTCTTTTCGAGAAAAATAATATCAAGATTCCAAAAACTATATAAAAAAGCACTTAAAAAGGCTATACGATTGAAGAAATGAGAATGGAAAAATAAAATCAAACTCTGAAGGTGATAGAATTGCCAAAAGACAATAAGTTAATTAGATGTACATAGGTTTACAATATTAAATATAATGTGCATAGGATGCGTGAAACACATAAAGCTAAACTTATTGCAAAAGGCTACACTCAGACCTATAGGGTTCATAGTGAAGAAACTTTAGCAGAAGTCACAAAACGTAACACCATCCGAACACTTTTATTTCTAGCAGCCAACTTAAACTAGCTTTATAACAATTAGATGTAAGAAATCCATTCATGCATGGCAAACTAGAAGAAGCATGTATGGAACCTAAATCATATTTTAATCAAAATTTTAGTACTAAACATGCATGTGGGTTGAAAAAAGCTTTATATAAGCTCAAATAATCCCCATGAGCATGGTATGGAAGGTTGTTATGATTTGGTGATTAAATCAGCTCCCAAAATAGTCACTAGAACAAAATCAGCACCAAATAGCAAAAAAAAAACAACCACTAATCAAGAAAAAGACAACAATGGTATACAGGAACAACACTAATAAAGTTGAAATAATAATCTTCAATCAAAAGAAATACAAGATACAATTGATTCACTATTCGAGAGGTGAATCGGCTCTCCTCCAAATCCTAGCAGCAACTAGGAACCCAAAATCACCAAAGAAAACTACTGCAGAAAATTCTTCACATAATCCCTCCACATACAAACTTTTACCAATAAAATCAGCCCTAATCCCACCATAAATGAACTTCACATCTCCTCCAATGATCTCCTCTTAATCCCTCTCCTCTTATAGGTCTGAAATGGGGTGTTGGGAACCACAAAATAGGAGCCTTCAGCTCATGGAATTCCACCGAGCCCCCTGGGCATTCGGTCTACCAGCCAGGGGGGTGGGTTCCACAACTGCATCAATACTCCCCTCTCAAAAGCCACATTATCTTCAAGTTGAAAGAAGGATACTGTCTCTGGATAGTGTTGTAAGCTTCCCACATCGCCTCATACTCTGGTAAATTCTTCCACTTGATCAACACTTCCATTATACCCTTATCTCCTTGGCACACCCTTGCACCTCCAATGGTTTTAATATTATTTTCATATCTTCTGACAGTGTAGCCGATAGTGCGAGCAAGAGTGTATGGTCTCCAATGGCTCTCTCAGCTGCGACACATAAAATATTGGATGAATGGCTGAAGTTGGTGGCAACTGTAGGTGATAGGCGACCGTGCCAATGCTCTCCACGACCTCATATGGCCAAAGTATCAAGGGGATAGCTTCTCATTCCTCCATCAAGCTAGAGTCCTTTATCTGTAAGGTCAGATCTTCAAATAAACTCCATCACCAATCTCAAACTGCACATCCCTCCTTTGCCCATCGACCTGCTTCTTCATAATTTGTTGTGCTCGCAGTAGATATCCCTTCAATTCTGCCAAGCAAGTCGCTTTCTCCTAAGTACTGCTCTATTGATGACAGTGGTGTGTTGGCATGCCCATAATATAGTAGATGAGGGGATCCCTCCCATATAAGATTTTAAATAGTGTTGTTTAACTGTTGTATGATATGAAGTGTTATATCAGTACTCTGTCTAGGCTAACCATTTGACCGACATCTTTGATGTATCTGAGACAAAGCAATGAAGATAAATCTCCACAACGTGATTTACCACATCCATCTGTCTAGGGGTGGTAAGTGATAATCCGCTTCAGAATAGTCACCTGTATCTTGAATAGCTCCCTCCAGAAATGGCTCAAAAAGACCTTGTCATGATCAGACACTATGGACTCGGGTATGCCATTCAAACGAACCAACTCTCTAGTGAAAGCAATTGCAGCTGACACCATAGTGTATGGGTGGCATAAAAGAATGAAATTGAAAGTACGAGATGCGCCAAGAGTTCTAACTTTTAAGAGATTTTTTAGATTTTTAAAAAGATGATTTAACTAATCAAATTTGGAAGCTAATGATTTGTAAACAATTGCAAAGATGATGATTATATTCTAATTATCACAATAAAATATTAATCTTAGATTTTCAACAAGCAATTATCACAGAAAATAAAGTGCGAAAGTAAAAAATCAAAATGAGCACACCAGATTTATAGTGGTTCGGTCAAACCATGACCTATGTGCACTCCTCGGAGTTCTCCTCTTCGGGTATTGCACTATCACTATAAGTCTCTCATTTAGCCCCCACAGCTAGGCAGATAAGCCCTTACAAACTCTCTTCCACCAATCCGGGGGATTGGTGCAGTAGAGGACCGTACTCCTTTCACAGGCAGAGAACTTTGACTCCTTTTCACCCTCTTGGTGAGGCAGAGGACCTGAACACCTTTTCACCCTCCTAGTGAGGCAGAGAACCTTGAATCACTTTCACCTTCTCCAGTGTGGCGGAGTAGCCGGGCCTTTTGACACCAAAGAGGTCTTCTTCCCAAAGCTTCCCTCAAGACAAACCTTGACTCTTGGAGGAACTCAGGTGCAAGTTCGCCGGAGCAACCATGTGAAAATCCCCTCTCACACTCCCTTGAAGCCTACAAGGATCTTCTCCCTCTCTTACAAACTCCACCATTTCCCTCCCTAGCCCAAAGCTCTCTCTTCAAGCTTTTTTTAGAAGAAAATAACTCAATGAATGCTCAAAAGACTCATACAAAGTCTTATGAGAAAGTTTAAATAGAGGGCTTCAAAAAACCCTAAAAATTCAATTCAACCATCAAAGATCGTACAGTACGATCGCAGGATCGTACAGTACGATGTGCATAATTTGATCTGTTAGTATTATACGATTCAGTACGAACAATTCAATTGGCCTGTAAGTGCTGTACGATCATCAGTACGAATGACTAATTGTACAGTACGATTAGTTCAACCAAAATGCAGTTCGTCCAGGATGAATCATGGGACGACCAAAATCATCTCTGTTGATCGTACAGTACGATCCAGTTCGTACAGTACGATCAAAATATCAAAATTAAGTAGATTCGATTGACTAATCACAGAATTAAATTAGGCAACAATTTAAACATCATAAAGTACGATTAGGTTCGTACAGTACGAATAGAACAACTTTTCAAATTCAAAATTTTGCCTAATTTAATGAACGGCGAGATTTCTAATTATAATAGATAGTCCAGTACGCTGTTGTGTTCGTACTGTATAAATAGTTATATTTTAAAATTATTTTTTTAGAAAAAAATAAAATATTTTAATTAATTTCTATAACACCAGATTGTACAGTACGACCCAGATCGTACAGTACGATGTATAGAAAAATTAAAATATTTAACATTATATTTACTCCCCTTGTGTATGTGTGCACGGTCACCAGGATATCATACATCCTTACAGGATTTGACTCAAGAAGTTAAAAAATAAATAAATGAAAATTATAGGCTCTTTTAACATAACATATTCTACCCAATCTTGAGCCCTGAATCTTCAAAGGGCGGTGCATGTTGTACCTGAAATGTTAGTCAACACACAAATAGATATGCACAATAAATACTAGAAGAAATAAAGAGGCAATCAATAATATTGTTATCATCAAAATTATAAACTCGGGAGCCCGAGTTATAACAGAAATGAGCGTATTTGCTCAATCTGTCCACCACCACCAAAATCAGGGTAAATCCTTTTGATTTAGGCAAGGCAATCCCTTAATGAAATCAATAGTCACCTCTTCCCACACCTTCTTGGGTAAAGCTGAAGGTTGTAAAAGATCACCTGGAGCCATAACCTGGTAGTTGTGTCTCTAGCATACATCACAACTTGCCACCATTATCTCCACATCCTTTTGCATGCCTACCCAGTACAGCTCTGCTACTAATCAATGATATGTCTTTTAGATTTTCGAATGTCCCCTGTGAACAAATTTCTCGTATGCCACATGATTTGCTTTAAATGTTTTAAGGTTTTTTAGTCAAATCCGTATAGAATAACATTATACCATCTCGAGGGACAGACTAATGTTTCTCTATCAATTTGAAAAGAGAAACTTTTAATTTATTATCATGATCAAACGCAGCATAAAGAGTATTCAATTCATCCCTAAGGATAGAAGGAATATTCGTCTATCGTTCTAATCATGAAAGTAAATCAATGAATTTTTTTTATAATTAAACAGCATAAAAAATATTCAATTCATCTCTAAGGATAAAATGAATATTTAATTATTGTTTAATCATAAAAGTAGATTCATATAT
The DNA here is from genome assembly GCA_019925795.1 of Dendrobium chrysotoxum. Classification (NCBI taxonomy): domain Eukaryota; kingdom Viridiplantae; phylum Streptophyta; class Magnoliopsida; order Asparagales; family Orchidaceae; genus Dendrobium; species Dendrobium chrysotoxum. The sequence continues at coordinate 65,996,990 of CM034312.1, forward strand.
TTATTTTCATAATCAAACACATAAGGAATATTCAATTTACCCCTAAGGATAAAAATAATATTCAATTATCTTTTGATTATGAAATTAAACTAATATTTAAAGCTTAGGTCTGCATCCACAAACTTTTCCCTTACCTTAGAAAGGAACTAAAGTAAGGTTTATTTTAATTTTAGATTCTAGATTTCCTATAAGGGCAAGTCCTATAGTTAATTACATCTCCTAAAAGAATACTCTCAATTAGAAAGACAAAACATAAAGGATGTGCAGAGACTGAGAGGTGTATACAATCTATATGAGCTGCCAGCTAACAATCATAATCACAATCAATCGTCATACGAATGTATGATTAGATAGGATCTATCCTAGGAATCAAAGAATTATAATTTAAAAAATTTTATAATTAGGACTTTTGCAATATGTACATGATCGAGCAATAAAATGATGCATGAATAATAATGTATAAATAAAAAAAAATAATTCATTTATAATTTCTTAGAGTACAACCTAGGGTCTGCTGAAAAGTAAAGGTAGTCAAGCTTCACCAACAAGCAGCCTAGATTTCTATCCCCATCCAAATGTAGATTTAAATATGATTATTTATTTCAGCCTTCAATCTCCTAACTTCTAGATCTTCTATAGAATTTCAAAAGAAAATGATTTTCAAAAGAAGACGCTCCAAGCAAACCAAACCAAATCACCGGCCCAGCCTAGGCTAGAGTTGGCTATCCTAACAAACCATCTTAGTATGTGTATAAAGCTATGTGGCTTGAATAAGTCCTAGATTTTATTAGTTTAAAGTTTTCTAGAACTGATTTTGTTTGTTTAAGGTCATTGAAGGGTGGTTTGAATTTAAGTTTTAATATTTTGAAAAATTTTAATTTATTTTAAAAGGGTGTTTTAATTGTTTAAGTTGTTTAGCTTTTGGTTTTAAAGAAGATAGCACTCAATAGCTTCTAAGTGCAAGAAGCTACTGATTAGCAAGTTCTAAGCTCATATTTGTAATACTACAAATCCTCCAAATTGGGGTAGATAGGTTGCATAGAGTCTTTACATTTTAATTAAGTTTCTAATCCTTAAGCTCTCTAATCCAATACACATTTGCCTTTCTAAAAAGAGTCAAGCACAAGGATATGAAAATTTTAATTTCTAAGTATTTTATTACTGATTTTTAATTAATTTAGTCTACTGATTACTAATTTATGTCATGATTATTCGACAAGTTTTATGCTGGCTGTCAACTACCTAACGCAACCCTCCACTTTTCTCATTTAGGACTTGGGACCTGGCAACGGCAGTGTTATGGCGTTCCCTGGAAGCGACTCATTGTATGGCTTGAATACAGCAACAAGTAGCAAAGGTCGCTGCATCGGCGCCCAGATGCAGTGTTAAATAGGCAAAGGGTCCCCAATTCATGGACCGATGTGGGCAAAAAAGCTAGTCCATGATCCTAAAATTAGGATAGGAACTTAGAATATAGGTTCCCTTACAGGCAAATTAATGAAATTAATAGATAATATGACCCATATGAAGATTAATATTCTTTACATTCACGAAACTAAATGGGTTGGGGAGAAGACTAAGGAGATTGATAGTTTAGGATTTAAATTATAGTATTCTAGTAAGAGTCGTACCAGAAATGGTGTGCGTGTAATTATAGATAAGAGTCTGAAGAAAAATGATATACAAATTAATAGAATTAGAGATAAAAAAATAGCTTTAAATATTGTTGTTGATGCTAAGATTATTAATATTATAAGCACTTATGCTCCTCAAATATATTTGGATATGTGTTCAAAATTAAAATTTTGGAATGACCTAGAATAATTAATACAAAAAATATCTCTCGAAGAAAGAGTTTTTATTGGAAAAGATTTAAATGAACATATTGATAGAAAGGTAGATAATTTTAAAAGCATTCATGGTAGCTATAGCTTTGGAGCTACTAATGAATATGGTAAGGCCATATTAGATTTTTCTTTACCTTATGATTTTGTAATTGCGAATACCTTATTTATGAAAAGAGATGAGCATCTCATCACTTATAAGATTGAATATAGTAAAACTCAGATTGATTATTTTCTTATAAGAAAAATAGATCGTTTAGATTGCAAAGATTATAAAGTTATTCCGAGTGAAAATTTATGTACCCAACATCGCTTATTAATTTTAGACTTTATGATGAAGGGGCAGAATATTGAAAAAAAAAATCGTTATTCTAAAATTAAATGGGGCATTTAAAAAATATTAACAAAAATATTTTTTAGAGTAAGATTCTAGATTTTATGATTTTGTCTGTGCATGAGGATGCTAATATTATGTGGGAAAAGTAGCTAGTGTTATTAAGAATATTATAAAAGATGTGATTGGAGTATCAAAGGAAAAAACTACTAATAGTAAAAATAGTTAGTGATGAAATCAAAATGTGCAGGAAAAGATGAAAAATAAGAAGGTTTATTATAAAAATTGATTTAATTGTAAAAACTCGGATAACTAGGAAAGATATAAAGAAGCCCGTAAGGAGTTTAAGAAAGCAATTTACAATGCAAAGATTTTAGCTTTTAAGGATTTATATAATATGTTAGATGCTAAGGAGGGTGAAAGATAAATGTATAAGTTATATAAACAAAGAGATAGTAGTAAGGATTTAGTTTAAGTGAAGTGTATTAAGGATGAAGATTAAAAAGTATTTTTATTAAAAGAGGATATTCAACAAAGGTGGATGAGATATTTTGTTAAACTTTTTAATGAAGATTATGAGAATGCAATTGACTTTAGTGACCTTAGCACCCTAAATGAAAATAAAGATTTTTGTTTTTATTGGCATACTAGTAAAACTGAAGTTAAAGAGGCTTTAAAGAAAATGAAGAGTGGAAAAGCTGTTGGACTTGATGATATTCTAATAGAAGTCTAGAAATGCTTAGGAGATAAAGGAATGTCTTGGCTTACTAAACTTTTTAATATTATTTTGAAGACTAAAAAGATGCCAGATGAGTGGAGAAGGAGAGTGTTATTGATTCCTATTTTTAAAAAATAAAGGTGATGCATAAGATTGTGCGAATTATAGAGAAATTAAGTTAATGTGTCATACTTTTAAACTATGGGAGAGAGTTATGAGCATAGGTTGCGGCGTGATACTAATGTTTCTCAAAATAAATTTGGATTCATGCCGGGTAGGTCTACTATGGAAGCTATATATTTATTGAGAGGTTAGATGGAGAAATATAGAGAGAATAGGAGGATCTAAATATGATATTTATTAATTTAGAGAATGCATATGATAAAGTTCCAAGAGAAGTGCTATAGAGAGTTCTAGAAAAAAAAGGGGTTAATAATGCTTATATTCAAGTCATTAAGGATATGTACGCAGGAGCATTTACTTGTGCTCAAACACAAGGTAGTTTGACCAAGTATTTTCCTATTTCAATTGGATTACATCAAGGATCAGCCTTAAGCCCATATCTTTTTGCTTTAGTCATGGATGTTCTCACTAGACATTTGCAAGAGGTTGCACCCTGGTGTATGCTTTTCGCTAATGATATTCTCCTTGTTGATAAGGCTAGAGAGGGGGTTGAAGGTAAACTTGAATTATGGAGGTCAACCTTAGAGTCTAAAGGCTTTCGTTTGAGTAGATCTAAAATTGAATATATGTAGTGCAATTTTAGTAATAATAGATCTAGTAGGGGGATTGTGACTTTGAGTAGATCTAAAAGTACCTCTCAAACTTAAGGGAAAATTCTATAAGATGGTAGTGAAACCTGCAATACTTTATGGTGCAGAATGTTGGCCATTAAAAGAGAAGCATAATATTAAGTCAACTGTTACGGAGATGAGTATGCTCAGGTGGATAAGTGGCTTTACTCTTAAAGACAGGATACGAAATGAGCATATACGTGAAAACGTTGGAGTAGCTCCAGTAGAAGATAAGATTAGAGAGAGTCGCCTTAGATGATTTGGTCACATAAAATGGCCGCCTATAAGCCTTCCCCTAGAGACAAAGAGCTGCCGCTATAAGCCTCTCCCCTTCCATCAACCTGTTCAGCAAAAAATATCTCTCCACCCCATAGAACCACCCATTCACATCATCATCATTCAATACCAACACTTTTAGCTTCCTGACCTTCGAATCTCGCCAGCCCCAATTTCCCCTTTCGCGCCCCGTGCCTCCCATGAAGCAAGCATTGGGGTCTCTCCATGATTCCCTCTCCTCTCTTCTCCTTTTGTATCCCCCTCTTCCTACAAATTCAGCCCGCATGTTCTCTTCTTCCCATTCCCTCCTACATTCATATTCCCCATCCATCCCCCTTCTCAGTAGAGGCTCAAGGTGGGATATTCCCTCCTCCTCTCCTAAAATTTTCACCTCTTCGTCTTCCCTCAGCATGTCATTTTTCTGAATCCGCCTTGCTTCCGACTGAGCCACTTAGTTTAAAACCCCAACATCCGCTTCATCATCTCCTCTAGATTCCCAAACTTTCCTTCCATCGCTAAAAAATGCTCATTCAACGATCCAACATCTGTTCGCAGCTTCCCTATTTCCCCCTCCAACTTTTCTTCCAATGTCTCAACTCTTCTCCCGGCTATCAGTCCCAAGAACTTGCTCTGATACCAATTTGTTATGATTTTGGGATCAAAATAGCTCCCAAAACAACCACTAGAACAAAATAAGCATCAAACAGCAAAAAAACAACCACCAACAAAGAAAAAGACAGTGATGGTATACATGAACAATACTAATAAAGCTGAAACAACAATCTTCAATTAAAAAAAATACAAGGTACAATTGATTCACTGTTCGAAAATTGAATCAGCTCTCCCTCAATTCCTAGCAGCAACTAGGAATCCATAACCACCCATGAAAACTATTGCAGAAAATTCTTCACATAATCCCCCCATACATACAAACTTTTTCCTTTCAAACCAACCCTAATCCCACCATAAATGAACTTCACATTTCCTCCAATGATATTCCCTTAATCCTTCTCCTCCTATAGGCCTGAAATTGGGTGCTAGGACCCACAAAACAAGAGCCTTTCGGCTCCTAGAATTCCGCCGAGCCCCCTGGGCATTCGATCTGCCAACCAAGGGGTAGGGTCCACAACCGCATTAAAGGTTCACTAAAGCCATGGAAGGAATGAAATTTAAACAAAATCTTAGATATCACACTTCATTCATAAGAAAATCAATGGACAATAAAATCACAATTCAATAGTTTATATGAATGTTATGATTATAACAAGAGGATCTGAAAAAATAAGAAAAGTTAAAGATAAATTATTCAAAGAATTTTAAGTAAAAGATCTGGGAAGGCTCAAATATTTCCAAGTTCAGATATTCACCTCTTAACAAAAAATGCATTATGAAAAATACATTATGGATCTACTAAATGAAACATGTATGATGGAATGCAAGCCCTCAAAAGTTCCAATTGACTATTGCCAAAAACTTAAAAGGCAATTGATAGTCCAAATCCAAAAGTTAACCAAGGGAGATATTGAAAATTGATCAGAACTTCATCCATCTTTCCTGCACAATATCAAATATAGCCTATATTGAGAGTGCTTTAAGTCAATTTATGCATAATTATAAACAATTTGGCGTAAGAAAATCTTCAATGCCTCAAAAGCAACACCAAGAAAAAGAATATTATAAAAAGAAATAGTATACTCAACTTAGAAGCATACATAGATGTCGATGAGATAAGATATCTCACAAACAAAAAGACTACTACTATAGATCAATCACTAATGGCTAGATCTAGTGCTGAAGCTAAATTTCGAGCAATGGCCCAAATAATCAGGGAACTGCTATAGATCAAAATTATCTTGGGTGACTTGGGAATAAAATGTAAAAATATTATAAAGTTATCTACAATAACAAATCAACTATCAAAATTGCACACAACCTAATACAATACAATAGAACCAAATATACAAATCAATTAACACTTCATTAAAAAACAAACTAGAATGCTAAGTAAAATATATCCCGTATGTTCAAATACACAAGAAGGTGACTAACATCCTAATCAAAGAACTATCAAGCTCTATAGTTCAAAATATCACCCCCACATGAGGTAAGGAAAAATATATACTTAACAACTTAAGATGAAGTGTTGATGGTAATTTCAAAGCCAACTTGGCAATCTATGGGATTGCAAGTGACGGTCCATCGTTAAAACCAAGATGAAAATCCATAAGCCATGGAAGGAGCTAAAATCTCTCTCAAATTTTAAGAATAATAAATACTTGCTAACGATAAAATATCATTCTTATATCTATAGCTATAGATATAAAAAAAATTACTACTACTTTTATTTTCTATAACAATTTTTTTTGCCCTATAAACTAATAGGAAGTAGATGCGAAAACAGTAAGTAAAAGAGAAGAAAAGTGTGGGAACACAAAGATAGGAATGATATTTTTTTTTTGTCCTTCAATAATGAAGCAAGATACAATTAATCTATTATTCGAGAGGTAGATCAGCTCTCCCACAAGCTCTAGACGCCGCTAAGAATTCACAACAAATACTAGAAAAATAAAACTCAACAATAGTATCCTCTAAACCCTAGACAAACTCCTCCTTAAATAGCCTAGAACATCATAACACAAATAGAACATTCACAATCAGCATATACATAATTTAGGGAACATTCCTAAATAACTAAGACCTTCCTAATTAACATAAACATAATCTAGAAAATCTTCCTGATCAATTAGCAGCATAAAAACCTTCCTAATTCCCTCCTAATCAAATCCGCCCTATTTCCCTAAATAAACATTCACAATTCTCTCCCAATTTTGGTCTTCTATGGTAAGTAATTAATCCCCTTTGAGCCCCTCTTTCTTCTTGGCCGCAGCCCACCCTACTAGAGCCCACCGGCTCAACCGCCAGTCCATCAATACTCCCCTCCTAAAGAGCCATATTGTCCTCAAGGTGGAACAAAAGAAACTACTATTGAAGCACTTGACTAATAGCACTAAACTGAAAAATGAACTGACATTAAGTCGAATGATCACTGCCTCCAGCATCTCCCTTATCAATCTCTCGATCTCATCATTCTGAATTCGGGGATAATGGTACTTACGAACACTAATAGGTGAGACTACTTCCTTCAAGATGATAGCATGCTCCGCGGAGGAGGCAACCCCTGAACTAACTAGAACACCTCTCGATACTGCTGTTTGAGCGGTTGAACTATGTATAGTGCTTCTATTTTCTACCCATCTTCTTTGCCTTCTAAACTATGCAGCTCTAACAAAAATCACATTCCTTCACCCTTTCCCCGCTTTGGAAGTAGTTCCAAAATCACCTCCATGTCATCTGTCAATGTAACCAGTAATATTGAGCTGATCGAAACCAATTTCTCCATAGGTGAGGTCACTGAATTCTTGTTCACTTGAGATTGAGAAACTACAGAGGCTTTAAACTCTGTCTTTGGTGGCCCAACTGATTGAGCAACGTGATTTGCAAGAATACTACTTCTATTTTCCCTGTCCAAACTTCTACTATAATTAGTTGTTACTTTGGATTCTGGATCAGAGAGGTCACGAGTAGCCTTTGAAATGAATTCTTTGAAAAGCTAATCCCAAAGCCAAGCTACAAATGTCCCGCTCTCCTCCCCAAAAATAGCCTGTAGGTCATCACGTGCTTGATTCTGATTTTTTTTTTTTTTTGAAGAAATGCATTAGCATAAACACATAAAAGAAGAAAATACAAAAGATTAAGTGATAGCTAATCTATCACAATCCTTCCTGATCAAGTCATAGACACTTGATGGAAGAACACCAAACAGAAAAACATCACAATAAAAATCCCCCTTAAGAGCATAGTGAGCACAAGCATCCGCCACCTTATTGCTCTCCCTAGAAACAAAATGAAAAATTACATTCTTAAAAACACTAAGAAAAGAAAAATCAAATACATGAACATTATTCCTACGATTGTTCTTCCCCACTGATTTTTGTAAAAGCTTTACCACATTGATGTGTGGGCTCCGAAAATTCGGCCTCGGCCTCCGCCCACTTTGTTTTCTTTTCGGGGGAGTTTTAACGGAATTAAGTTCCGGGGTAATTTTTGGAAGGCAGATGGGTTTGTAGATAAGACACTACCCAGAGATTTCGCCCTCATTTTGTAAGGACTTTATGATCTGAGTTCTGGTTTCCTATAGGCGTAAGCCCCTATAGTTAATTACCCCTCCCGATAATGAGAGAGAACTTTCGATTAAGGCTAGTCGTCAATCAGATACGTAAAAATACGTATATCTGGCATATAGTAGCAGCATGGGTTGAAGGTTTGAAAGTTTGAAGATTTTAATATTTAAAACAGAAATTTTTCACCACCTTGCACTTAAAGCGGATGATGGGGGAATGGATAATAGACCCGATCAAGATCCAATGGTTCCGTCGTCCCGGGCCATCGTGGTCCCTGGTCTACTTAGTCAAAGGAGGTAGTCGACCCAACCTGACAGAAGGATCCTTGTCGGCAGCCATGGGTTGCTTCGTCCAAGGGGACCTTGTAGACCTGGGGTGGGTATTTGCCTAAGGGGATAAATTTGAATCCACCTTAGCTAACAGAGGGCTTTGTGCCCTATCGATCATATCCTATTGATTCATATCTCAAGGATTTGATGCCATTGGGGAATATACAGGCTCTGGCCATAACCATAATATAATGGTGCCATTTGGCGGCGACCACCTGGTTCAAAGGGCCCCGAGTCATAACCGTTTATCCTGCAGTGTCATTTGGCGGCGAAACTGTCGGTTAGAGGACTCGTACCACGTCCTTGCTGGCAGGAGATTATTTGAGAATGGATCATAGTAATATTTTTGACCAGGCATTAGCTCTTTGTGAGCTGCAGTTATTTTCAGATTTGTCCACCTCAGCAAACTGTTGCGGAGGGTGGATGGATTTTGCTTTAAGCGTTTGATAGTTAGATTTCATTTTTAAATATTTTGGAATTTTGAGATCTTGGGAATTTTCATGGAGTTTTGGGCTTTTGGATTTTGGGAGGTATTTGAAAATATTTGTGAATGGACCCCTCCGGTTGAGTTTAGCATTCAACACGGCCATCATCGGGGTGACTTTGGGGTCATTTGTATTTATGAGTTGAACCTTGTCGACTCTATCGGGCTGCCAATAGAGGATCGGGTTTCGTAGGCTTTATGCCTTTATAAGTGAATTCTCTTGATTATAGGCCTTGAAGGCCTAATATGAGCGTATAAAACAAATATTTCAGTCGACCTCGCGACTATATATTCGTTTAATAGTTCGAGCCGTGTCGACTCCTATCTATCTGAATAGAAGGATCGAGCTCAAACTTGAATTCACTTATTAACCCGCGCAGCATCCCTAGACGTCACATGTGTTTCTACAACATGCTCGCCGGGGCCCATGCGGGTGTTTGGGGGCATTTTATAATTATTGATTGAACCTTGTCGACTCTTATCTACTTGAATAGGAGGATCGGGTTCAAATTTATTGACCCGTGCAGCATCCCTAGATGTCACGTGTGCCAATAACACGCTCGCTAGGGCCCATGCGGGTTATGACTGTATTTACCCCTTTTGTGTTCCTATGTGTATACAAATTAAGGTGCACATGTGCGGGGGTACTTTTAAAATATTTGTAAACTCTTTCTGTCTGCTTGCATAGATGTTGCAGATCCGGTGGCGTATTGTAATAGCTCTGGACTGAGTTATTTGCCGCTTTCATACAGGTAGATTGTCGTGCACTACCGGTTGCTTTCTGCAATGGATTGTAGTGCACTAACGAATTTCCTGCTTTGGTTGTGGGTGCTATATTCACCATAGTTCTTCTGTACTTGTTCACAAAATAACTTGTTAAGTGTATAACAGGTTTTCTACGATGACCTGTAGGAGCTTGCATTTGTCACTGTATTTCAATATTTGTTTATGGGATGTGTGTTGGATGCACGGCCATTGCTCATCAAGGAATTTGCGAGCCTCACTAATCTTACCCAACCCAATGTTCAGGGCCTGGTTGAACTAAGATTCATTCACTTTATAATGATTTGACCTAGCTTTCTTTTCCCAGAACTTGTAAAGACATCCATGGCCACTACCTTGAACAAACAACTATAGAGATAGAAAATGCATCAGGTTGTCCAGGAGATTCTTGCAAGCTATCCATTTTAAGATAATCATTGCGATCCTTGGAGTGAATGTAACAGCAAGTGTATTTTCTGCTTGTAATTGCGAGCTTAGGCCACCAAACTTTGCAATAATTTTTAACAGCACATTTGCCAAATATTGATCATTGACCCTGGTGGACACAATGTATCATGTATTGACATTCATTTGGGATATGTCTGAAAGTATCACATTGTCGCTTCTACTGTGTGTCGAACTTCTTGGTTGCAACTGACATATTTATTGATTTTTCGACGCTTGCTTTTAACTTCATCAAACTCCACTACTTGAATATACGATCCTTCTATACTTTGAATTCTTCTGCGGATCCTACTCATGATTGACGTACCTTGCATTCATCTTGCCGCCATAAATGAGTTGCTACTTTTCATGAGTCTTATTCGTATTTCATAATCATGTGTGGGTCATTGCCCTTTGCATACATAGAGTTTCATATCAACTCATTAACATTGATTGGAGAGAAGTTGTTGCGTTTATAATCTATCCACCATTGTATTCACTAGCACATCATTCATTGTATGCTTATGTATCCGAGTATTGATGATTGGTGACTGCTCAGATGCTGTGAATTGAGTATCGCTCTTTTTTTGCATCCATCGAGGTATTGTAGTGTGCTTGCTTGTACCTCGATGTTGGTTAAGAGGATATTGCAATATCCTTTCTACGAGGGTTTGCGAATGATTGTATTTGTCACGTCTTAGTCACATTCGTTTGCAAGGATTAATGTACTTCATTGACATTGAGTCACTATTGACCGCACACATGCTCTTGTAGTTTGAATTTCCTTATATACGATTCAAATTATGTTCTGTGTATGTGTTTGAATCCAAGTTCAGTTCAACCTCATTTGATCAAGCTTGTTTTGGGTTTGATTTTATATTAGAGGCATAGTTCATTGAGGTTCAAGTTCTCATTTTGATTTCATTTGCAAGTCTAGTGCGCATGCACTATGTCACATTCAAGTCCAAGTCCGAGCTTGAGTCCAAGTTCTTTGTCATTAAATGTGGAGTTTCAAGTTCTTTATTTAGTTCATTTGAATTCGAATAGGTCCAAGTCCTCTTCTTCTTTTGAGTTCAATCAAGTCCAAGTACGGTCTCAAGTTCACCCGAAATTTCGGCAACCTCCCGGCGTCTCCCCCGTTTAGGAGAAATTTTAGGAAACTGGGCCATCCCACCATGCTAATAAAAGCGTGTATGGTAGGTGTCTTTAGACACTGCGGCCGTGTCTTCATTCCCACCACGCTAATAAAAGCGTGTATGGGGTCTTCGACGGTACCTGTTTCAAAAGAAGAGCAGTTGTTTTCCCGCAGGTACAGAGCCGTATACGGGTACTTAAAATTGTCCCCACCACGCTAAGAAAAGCGTGTATAAGGCCTACCCGCCTCGTCATAGGTGTCGCACTGGGTTCCCTTCCCACCACGCGAATAAACGCGTGTATAGGCGGTTTGCCGGCTCGACACGAATGTCGAGAATAGGATTTTAGGTGATTACCCGCCTTGTCGTAGGAGCCGCACTGGGGTCTCATCCCACCACGCGAATAAACGCGTGTTTAGGTGATTTTCTGGTGCGCCGCAAACTTTGAGAGCGAGAATCTAAGTTTTGGAAAATCCATACCTTCGCGGGGTTGTCGATGATGTTGGCACGCGAATCGAGGCAAGCACTTACACTTTTTATATTTAACAATTAATTATAATTAATTATGATAACTAATTATAATTATTAATAATTAATCATAATAATTAATTACAATTAATTATGATTAATCAATTAATCATAATTAATTAGTGTTAATAGTAATTAACTCATAATTGATAATTAATAATTATAATTAATTGTAATTAACATTAACTAATTACAATGAATTGCAATCGATTACAATAAACCACACAACTATTTGTATGCAACCTTTATACATAATTTATGCAGGATTTAAACAGGATTTTTGCAAAATCTCACGACAGAATGAATCTACCAATTCCAATTTTGTTTACGGGATCCGACCGAAGAAGCACGTGCAAGGGAGTAAGTTACCTTCACTGCAAGCAGCTCCCAGTCGTTGCTTTCGCTCAAATGTTATAACTCCCGATCCTACGGGAAGAAGGGAAAGCCAGCAGAGGAGGTTCGGCTCTAAGGGAGCGTCGGCACAGGGATTGGGCAAAAGGAAGGGATCAGCTAGGTAGGAGAGCTCCTTCTCTCTCTCTCTCTCTCTCTCTCTCTCTCTCTCTCTCTCTCTCTCTGAACTGAGGCTTGCGAACAGGTAGAGTGAGGTCGGTTGGGGCTGAGTTCGGCTAGGGCACGGACAAAGCAAGGCTTAGTTGGAAGATAGGAGGAGTTCGGATGGAGCTTTGGTCGCAGGAGCCGGCTTCGGGGTTCGGAAGTGGTAGAGAAAAGAGCAGGAGGAAGAGGAAGCTCGGTTTGGGTCTGGGTCGCGAGAGCTTGCGAACAGGAGGGTTTCCAACAGGAGAGGAGGCGGAGCTGAGTCGAATCGGGACAGGGTCGGGTCGTCTGCGACTGTTGGAGGAGTTCGGCTCGCAGGCAAAGAGGGAATAACGATGGGGGTCTTCGGCCAACAGCAAGGAGTCGTGGATTTGGGAAGAAGGAATTCGGATGGAGCTCCCGAAGACTTCGTTTGGTTCGGTATTTAACGATGCGAAGCAGTGAATGGGAGTAAGATCGAGGAGCTGCCGCAAGATTTCTGGGATGCGACAGAAGCGGCGCCGAACAGGTATGAAATTACGGGATTTACGCAGGATTTGCGGATTGTATCAGGTATTTTCATTTCATTTTTTTTTACTGTATAACAGAGGTCAACATGATGTTATCCCCTTCAATAATAATCCCTTGCTTCTCTATCAACCATTCCTTAATAACTTCTTGAAAGTTGAAAACAGCAATAAGTTCCATAAGTGAAACATCCCAATGCATGAACTTCTTCCCATATGCAAGTAAAAACCTGCCATTGTGGTCTCTTAAAACACCTGCCATACTACCTTCATTAGAATTCAGCAAAGAAGCATCCACGTTAAGCTTAATCCTATTCAACGGAGGGGGAAACCAAACATTTAACAGCATGGATTGTTGGTTAGTTTCCCAGTTTTTGTTAACTGGAATAATAAATGGATGAACAAAATCCGATAGAACCTGAGAAGCAATGGAAGCCGAACTAGGACAATTGGTACCATGAGTAAAACAGTTTCTTGCCTTCCAATTCTGGTAAATAGCAACTAGATATATTCTAACAGCTCCCGGATTGATCACTGCCATCTCCTCCAGTTTATTCAAACAATGAAGAAAATCATTAAACTTAGGCAAGATGATACCCCACTTATTCAAAGTTTCAAAAACCTCAATAATCTTTATACTGCGAACAACAATATGACTTCTATCTCCCTGGTCTGGACATCCTCTCAGAGAGAAGCAATCATCTGAAAGTCTTCTATGTTGTAACCAACTTTGAGTAGGAATAGCATTATTAGCCAATCGCCACTAGAAAAGGTATTCTTTAGAAGTTACATTTAACTTCCTAATCCATTTTATTAGTATACCTTCAGAATTTTTCCCACGAGAAGCCTTGAAATCCATAGCAGTTATAGACTTTCCTGATTTGCATTCCAGCAATTCCACCGTATCTACAGCATTATCAGTACAAATTGGAATATCCTGAATGATGTTAATTAATCCCTCCGAAAATAACTTCTGTAGCAGAATTTTATTCCATTTACTATCACCTTTCATAAGGAAAGAAACTTTTTTATTTTCCAATTCACTTATATTACACAAAGAAGGCCATTTATTCAAATTTCTGTCAAGAATTCAGTTATCACTCAAGATATCAATACATACCCCATTCGAAACTCTCCACCTGGTAATTGGCTTTAAGAAGGGAGCTCCATCCTTACTAATACGCCAAGCTGGAGAGGAATGTCTTCTAACTTCATTATTCCAGATATTAGCTCCATATCTTGCCACCACAATTTTATTAAGAAGACTATTTGGATTATTAATGAAATTCCAACAAATACGAGCTCTTAAAGGTCCTTGTCTATTCAAAGTGCCTTGAATTCCAAAACCTCCATAGTTGACATCTATACACATCAGCTCCCATGAAACATAATACAGACCTCTTCTTCCTTGATCTTTTTGCCACAGAAAGTTCCTACATAACTTATCCAACTCATTAAGAATACTCTTTGGAATCAAAGAGTGAGTCATAAAATATGAAGGAAATGAAGATTAAACTGTTTTAATCAACACAATCTTCCCTGCCAAAGACAATAATCGAGAACCCCAAGAGTTAAGATTGTCCATAGCCTTTTTAAGAATGAAGTTGTAATAAGCAATTTTAAGTCTTCTTAGTGTCATCTTGATACCAAGGTAATTGAAATCCTCCACCGCTCTGTACCCAAAAATTCTGATTAATTTTCTTCTTCTTCCACACGATACAGATCTACCAAAAAGGACCATAGATTTTTCAATGTTAATTCTCTGACCAGTCCATCTACAGTAGTCTTCCGGAATTTTAATAATCCTCATTGCATTGTGTCGGTTAGCTTCAACCGCTACCATCATGTCATCAGCAAACAACAAATGAGTAATCTTTGGTGTATTAGGGGCAATCTTCATACCAAGCTTACTGCCTCTTTTATCAAAGGCTTTTGAAATTAACTCTGAACAGAGAATAAAAAGGCTTGGAGATAATGGGCATTCCTGTCGAAATCCGCATTCAGCATCTATCCATTTACTTCTATTCCCATTAATAAAAATGGAAAACTTTGGATTGCTAACACATTCAATGATAAGATTTATGAACTTGCTTGGAAATTCCATTTCTCTAAGAATTCTGTATAAAGTTTCCCAACTCATGCTATCATATGCTTGCTCCATATCCAATTTCAGCAACATATATCCCGGTTTGGCTTTAGAGAATCTCATTTTATTGACTAATTCATGAGCCAATAAGCAATTATCTGAAATTGTTCTTCCTGGAACAAAGGCACCTTGATGCTCAGAAATAATTTTTGATAAGCAAACCTTTAATCTGTTCAACATCATACCTGTCACCATCTTGTATATAGTTTGATATAAGCTTATGGGTCTAAACTTCTTCACTTCCGTTGCATTACGGACTTCAGGAATCAAAATCACCATTGTTTCCTTCCAAACTTCAGGCATTTTACCATCCACCAAAAAATTCTGCACCGCCTTCCACAAATCACTATTGATTATACTCCAAAAAAATTTGAAGAAATAAGAATTGGCCCCATCATTTCCGGGCGATTTGTTGTTGTTCATCTTCATAATTGTTGCGTATAGCTCTTGCTTTGTGAAAACTGCATTTATTACATCTTTCTGGACATCATCCAGCTTCATTTCAAAACTAAATTCTGGCCTATTGGAGTAAGAGCAGCGCCTAGCCTTCCATTTGCTAACAAAAAAACTTTCAACAGCTGAATGTATAGCATCCGGGTCAGTGATGCATCCACCGTTAACGTCAGTCAGTTGATTAATTCTATTGTTATTTCTCCTTGCTGAAGCATATACATGAAAGAAACGGGAATTATGATCTCCCTCCTCTACCCAATGTGTCTTTGAACGTTGCTTCCACCATGTAGATAACCTTGCAAGAGTAACATTCAGCTCATGGATTTTACTTCTGAGTTCCAACAGCTTGGTTGAGTTCAGACCAGAAAGGCTCTCCTCTTCTTGTAAAGACAAATTCTCTTTTTGCAATGCTTCTTTCAAAACATTAAGTTCTTTCAGTTTATTTTTGCTCCAATAGAATAGATTTTTAAGAGACCTCCTAACCTTCCTTTGGAGAATATCTGAAGCTTCTCCATAATCATTTTTGCTTCATGTATTTTTGACCACCCCCCAAGAGGCTTCATACGAACACCAAACATTCTCAAATTTAAAAGATCTTTGGGTAAAAGCAAAAGACTTATTAAGATTAAGAAGAAGGAGATAATGGTCAGAAGCAACTCTAGGCAAGTGATTAATAACGGTAAAAGGAATCTAATTTAAAGACTTGGAATTGAGGCAAATTCTATCTAATCTTTCCCAAATACGAGAAAGACCATCTTTATTGTTACACAACTTATATCATGGTAACCATTCCTAGATAAGAAATCTTTCATTTCTTGAGGCCCAAGAAAAATGAAAACCTTTTTCTGCCTTTCTTATCCTCCTTAGAAAGAATGCAATTGAAATCACCCCCTATAATACATGGCTTGTCATCAGACGTATACCTTTCAATCATCTCCCACAATTTTCTTCTCTCATACTTGTCCTTATTACCATAAACAATGGCTAAAATCCCACAGAATCCATTAGGTGCTTTCAAACAACCAATAATACATTGATTGGATGAATTAAGGATAGAAAAAGAGGATATTTTGCTTCTCCACATAGCAATAATACCACCCGAAGTCCCTCTGGCATCAACATGGTAATACTCCCAATCACTACCAATAATTCTTTTTACCTCATTGCTATCCATAGACTTTAATTTAGTTTCCATAAGACCAATGAAGAAAACCCTATTATCAACCACAACACTCCTGGGAAGCCTCTTTTTTTTTTTTGCTCCCCTATAATTCCAAAAAAGTAATGAAGACATTAGGAGACCAATTGGGAAGAGCCCCCAGCACTATCAATCCTTCCGTCGCCTCTTTTTCCTGTAAGTCTACCTTTAATAGGGCCAAACCTATTAGCTTCCTTTTTGAATTTAGTTTTCTGGTTAGAGGTCGAACTCTTCAGAACATTATTCTTCTCTTTGCAAAGAGGATTATCAACATTAACTTCCACCCTTGACTTCAAGCATGAAGGAGCTTTATCTTCTACAACCTGCTTGGTTTGAATATCAAAGAAATTCTTTGAGTTACCATCACCTGCACACATATTCACTACTGAATTGCCACCTACATTTAAAATATTAGCAGAAAATAACCCCGCCTCTTTTATATTTTCTGCTGTTAAACAGGCTTCATCTAACTTAACAGAATTATTAGGTACAGCAGTATTTACTTCATTCACAGCAGTCTCACAAACAGCTTCAGCACTAGCATCAACATTTCCAACTTGTGGTACTTCAATCCTCAATTCCTTAGTCATCTTTGTAACAACACCGTCGGGAATAGCATCAGAACCGTCAGGGATAGCTTCAGTATCAACAGGATTTATTGTTTTATCTTCACTGGTCACCGGAAAAGCAACAGAAACTTCATTAACAGAACCAAGCCTCAAATTGGTCCTACTACCATATCTTCCCACATTTGATTCTCCCAAATTCCTCTATTGAAAACCTTTAAAAGGTCTTCTCCTTCCATAACTAACATGTATCCAGGGTCCATACTCTTCTGAATCCTTCACATCATTATTATCAGAAACAGTCTTCACTATACCAGCTTCACTAACCGAGTTTGCACATCTGCCTTGATTATTACTAATTTCATTCACCATCTTTCCACCAGGTATAGAGGGGTCCTTCATATTGGAAGTTTCAATGTTACTGCACTTCTGAAGTTCATGCCCAATTTTCCCACAATTGTAACAGAATGAGGCAATCTTTTCTTATTGTATTTTTTGAAAGAATCTCCAAGAAATTCCATCCACCCAAACTCCTTGAGGAAGTTTCTCATCAAGCTTTATACGAACACAAACCCTCGCATATTCTCTTCGCCCCCAGTTAAACATGTTACCATCCAGTACATAGGAGTACCCACCCTCGAAGCTATTCTTGTAATGTCGGTATCATCCCAACAAAATAATGGCAGAAAAGGAAGTCTGATCCAAACAGGTGAAAACAAATTCTTCATAGTTAACAGAGAGAATTCAAGGCTCGAAGATTCCATACCAACAATATGGCCTCCCACATACCATGGTCCTCCACTAAGAATAGAATCATTAACTTCAGAAGAGTGAAAAGAACACAAAAACCAATCATTACCTAAATTGGTTAAGCAGAAAGACCCCAAATGCTTCCACTGTTTTCTTAGTTCAACACTAATAACAGAGAATGGAACAGATTCACCAAATACTTTAATAACCACAGAATTGCGAAGCCTATGGATGTTAGAATTCTCATTATCACGGTGCAATTTAACTGCAACTCCATCATCAGACATGAAAATCTTACTTTCGACATTTGCAATCTTAATGTTAGGACGCATCTTCAATAAATTAGAAATATTACCAGAATTATCTGCAACATCATTCTTATCATTGTTCAATTCACCATTCAGAGGATCATCTTCTACAGGAAGAAAACTTGTTCAGATTTTGAGGAAAAAGTCAGAGCGTCATTCCCAGAAGTTGAACGAACTACTTGCGCATAAGATGATTTATTCTGGGAATCATTAACATCGTTATTAACAGATTTAGAGAATCTGTTAACCACCAATTTTGCACCAGATGAAGAAGAAGCTTCGTATTCGTTGCATTTGAAATCATCGGAAATGAATCTTCTTGATGGAACAATCTTTTCTGCAACCACAATACCTTTGCCCTCACTAGAGAAATCTTCTTTGAATCGAATCATGATTGGATTTGAGTTATCCGACACATCTATAATAATCAAAGGAGATCCAGTCGACAATCTTCGATGAGGAAATAACGATGAAGGCGGATTGATCGCCGGCGAACGCCGTCGATCATCCCCCACCATTTTCGAAAGAACAGGGAAATTCAAAAAGCTTGATTCTGATGCTTGCCAGTACAAACAAGCACCACAATGTACTCTATTAAGACGTCGTCGGAGTAATTCCTGAGGAAGTCCACTAGCTTCTAAGAGACCGCCTCTCGCAACCTCACCGCCTCCAGCGACCTCCTATCCATCCTCAGCGATATCGGCTACGACAAGAACAATCTCTCCCCCATTCCCACACCACCACCTAACTTGTTGAAATATGCATTTCCTCCTATCGGCGCTCTTGCTTCAGATGTCGCCACTTGGACATGAAGATCCAACACCTTCTTCATCATTCCTTCTAGGTAGGAACACTTTTCCTCCATTGATGACATTATATCCTCAAACACTGATTTGTGTTGGCCAACTTTTCCTTTAAGACGCTCTTCAAAGGCATTAACTTTCTTTGCTGCCATAGGTCCCAAAAAAGCGCTCTGATACCAATTTGATAGGAAGTAGATGTGAAAACAGCTAGTAAAAGAGAACAAAAGTGTAGGAACACAAAGATAGGAATGATCTTCTGACTTTTTTTCCTTCAATAATAAAACAAGATACAATTGATCTACTATTCGAGAGATAGATCAACTCTCCCACAAACCCTTCTCACAACAGTAGGAAAATAAAACCAGTAATAGCACCCTCTAAACCCTAGACAAACTCACCATTAAATAACCCTAAAACACCATAACACAAATAGAACATTTCTAATCAACATAAATATAATTTAGAAACCTTCCTAAATAATTAGGACCGTTCTAATTAACATAAACATAATTTCGAAAACCTTCCTAATAAATTAGCAGCATAAAAACCTTCTTAATTCCCTTCCAATCAAATCAACCATCTTTCCCTAAATAAACATTTCAAATTCCCTCCCAATTTTGGTCTTCTATGGAAAGTAATTAATCCCCTTTGAGCCCCTCTTTCTTCTTGGCTGCCACCCACCCTAATGAGGCCCACCGGCTCAGCCGCCGGTCCATCAAAATCATTATGTAATTGGTAGTTTTCATACATAAAATTACAAAGAGTAACTTAGAATCCTATAGTATAAATAGAGGTGTAAGATCCGCAATAAAATACACATAAAATTCAATCATTCTCTCTCTCTCACATGCATATCATGTCCAAGTTTTACAAGACCATACCACAATCTGAAATATTACATATTACATCCCTTAATGACTAGAGTCTCAAAATTAGAAAAAAAAAACATCAATCCAAAACACCAGCAACCTACTTCTCATTAGCAATATTTTTCTCACCTTACACTTGCTCAAATTAGTCAAAAGGCTTTATCTATTGCAAATATCCACGAAGAGTGGGGTATCAGATGCAACATCCAACATCTTTGAAGCTCCTCATCCATAATGACTCTTTTGAAAAGAGGAAGATATTTTCATATGCACATGCAAATCCGCAACTCATTACGGCTTGATCTCATTCTTTCTAATTGAATGAGCGAAGGAATGCCTTTTTACATATTTGTTTTAAACAAAAGGCTGAAAAATATTGTCCAAGCAACCTGTAAGCCAACCACCGAAGATGAGAAGTACAGGCATCATAGATAGTCCACTAAGAGAATTTTAAAAAAAAAAACCTTTATGGGACATTTAGTGAGTATCACCAAAATTCCCTGCCATAATAAATATGGCGCAACCTCTACATTGATAGCTTCTCTCCCTATTTTCAACGAATAACTTTCCTAACATTAATCTTTTCATGTATCTATGTATCACCAAAGGAGCAAATCTACTTGAAGCCCCATGTAGCCATTCTTGGCTACCAAACCTAAAATCCAAATGCACAGGATCAAGTTAATATAATCAAGATATTCAAATTAATAAACTTGAAAGTTAAAATTTATCACATTACTTGGATTCAAGGAATGATGATGCTCGTACCTCATATCTAAACAAGAATGCCATAACCAACATTGAAAAAACTAGACTTGTAACATCCTCTTCGCTTCACACCTAATAATAATATATCATCACCTTTTCAATCAAGCCTTCGCCAATATCACCTATAAATGAAGACAATTTTTTTGATACTGCCAATCTTTAGACTCATAGATAAGGCAAATGAAGGCAACGACTTTATCAATTTGATCTTACCAAATATCATCTACCATCCTTAGCTTAAAGAATCTAGTTTTCTCCCCTCAGCTTCTTTGAATGGACTCCAATTATCTCAAACAACCATTTCTAGTACACCTTACATTAACTTCTGGGAATTTTGAAGCATGATGAATTACTTCATACAAAAGGCTCCCACCAATGGGCGGATCGTAGAAATGGTTGAACCTGTTTTGGGGTTGTTGTGTTGTGGATGTTGGCCTTTCATTTCCCTAAATTCAATTGGTTTGGGTGGTGGTGCTATGGCTGTTTGGCTGCCCTCTTTTATTTATAAATATGAGATGTTTTTATGTTTAAAAAGAGTGTGTTATGATGTGATTTTTGGAAGAAACCTGCGGGTTTGTATTGGGAAAGCTTGCGAGCTTGTTCCACCTCTTCTCCTCTCCTTCTAGGAAAGCTTGCGAGCTTCTCCTCCCTTCGTCTCGTCTTCTAATCTCTTTCTTCTATCCGCAAATGTCCACCCCATTGTATCCTTCTCAATCAAGGAATGCAAGTTTAGGAATGTTTCTTTTATGATTGTAAGTATCGTTTGTAAGAGTCGTCTTTTATAATATAAAAGTTATATTTTGTCGTCTTTTTGAGTATTTTGTGTTTTTTTATTTCCTAGAAAGAGTGTTTATTTTTCTTGCAAAAATTAGGGCTTTCTTCTAATTTTTGCTTGCATCAATTTGGTATCAGAGTAAGTTTAGTATGTCCTAGGGTTGTCAAGAGAGTCTTGGTGTCTTACGTGAGTCTTTGTTATCACTAAGTCTAGGTTTGTTTGTGTCTTGTTGTTGTGTTTTTTTTTTTGTGTTTAGAAAAATGGAAAATCACAAAAATATTGAATCTGCCTCAATGGAATGTAATCCGCCTGAGTCATCATATCAAAATTTACAAGCATCCCAAGGAGAATTTGTCCTGGCCAATTTGGACAATCAGTCAGATGATCTAGAAGTCCCTCTTCCAATGGACAAGTGGATGCCGTCAGAAGGAAGTTCAACCAACCCAATGTAAAATGAATTATACAAGCTTCAATCGAAGATGCACTTTTGTACGGAAAGGTACATGAAGAAGAAGCAATTATTACAAGAGCAATTCCTACAAGAACGGGAAGTTATTCTGAAAAGGTATGCAGATAAAATTCAAGAGCTCGATGCACGCCCTTCGCCTCCTCAGAAACCTTCTAAAGCTTCTTCATCAGGAGATGAGCTTTCTTAAGTGGGGGAGAATTGATGTAGGCGAGGGGGGGGGGGGGGGGGTCAATTCATCATAAGAACTTCTTGTCCTTTGGTCTGTTTGCTGTTCTCATGTTTGGGCTTTGGCTATTTGATTTTGAACTAAAACATTTGGATTTCTAGTGGTGTAGCTCATTAATGTTTTAAGTTGTTGGTGAGCTCATTATGAGCTGATGTTTAGTTCATTAATTGGGAAGTTATTTCAGCATTAGGTGTAGTGGATATTTGCCCTTTCCTCTCCCATTTGTCTCTTGATTTCCTTGGTCTGTTGAGTTTTCTGGGTGACGTTTGGGGTTCTGCTGCTGGTTCCGCCCCCTTGTGGTGTTGGCTCTTCGATTTGCTTCCTGGTGGCTTTTCCCGTGGTCCCCATTTTCCCGTTTTCTGTGTTGGCTCTTCGAGTCCCTTGCCTGGCTGCTTCCCGTGGCTGTTGGGCTGGATTTCCGTGGCTTTGGTGCTTGTTTCCTGAACCTGTTTTGGGGCTGCTGTGTTGTGGCTGTTGGCCTTTCATTTCCCTAAATCTAATTGGTTTGGGTGGTGGTGCTATGGCTATTTGGCTGCCCTCTTTTATCTATAAATATGAGATATTTTTATGTTTAAAAAGAGTGTTATGATGTGATTTTTTGAAGAAACCTGCGGGTTTGTATTGGAAAAGCTTGCGAGCTTGTTTCACCTCTTCACTCCTTCTAGGAAAGCTTGCGAGCTTCTCCTCCCTTCGTCTCGTCTTCTAGTCTCTTTCTTCTATCCGCAAGTGTCCACCCCATTGTATCTTTCTTCTCAATCAAGGAATGCAAGTTTAGGAATGTTTCTTTTATGATTGTAAGTGTCGTTTGTAAGAGTCGTCTTTTATAATATAAAAGTTGTATTTTGTCGTCTTTTTGAGTATTTTGTGTTTTTTTATTTCCTAGAAAGAGTGTTTATTTTGCTTGCAAAAATTAGAGCTTTCTCCTAATTTTTGCTTGCATCAATTGGAGACCTATCTAATAGCACGATTCCTCTTTTCTATTTGCCAACTCAAAAAAAAAGAGCATGAGTCAACTAAGAAGCCCTCTTTTATTAGTAGTAAAAATGGATGTGTTATTAGTCAAGTGTTTCCATAGCAATATCTTTTGTCCCATCTTAAGGACAAGGTGAATCTTGGGGGGGCGGGGGGGAGTATTGATACAACAAGAGGGGGCGGCCAGCCCAGCCATCTAGTCCAATATGGACCAAACTAGCAATCAGGCTGGGCAGAGCCTGAAGCAGAAAACAAGGAAAATTTGGCCCCCCTTGTGGGGCCCAGCAAAGCTATGATTCATTATGTTAGGAGAAGGAATAATGAGGGAATTATTTAGGGAAAGATTTTCAATTTGAATTTAAATAAGAGAGAAAATATTATTTATGGATGTTTCCTAAAATAAATTTAATTGTTTAGGAAGGTTACCTAAATCATGTTTAATTGTTTAGGAAGGTTCCTAAATCATGTTTAATTGTTTAGGAAGATTTCTTAAATCATGTTTAATTGTTTAGGAAGGTTTCCTAAATTATGTTTAATAGTTTATGGAGGTTCTATTTATGATTTTGTATTCTAGGGTTATTTAAGGGAGAGTTGTCTAGGATTTAGAGTATATTATTGTTGAGTTTATTTTTTTTAGTGTTTGTTTTGAGTTACTATCAACATCTAGGGTTTGTGGGAGAGCTGATCTACCTCTCAAATAGTATATCAATTGTATGTTGCTTTATTATTGAAGGAGAACTAAGAAAATTAGCCATTATCTTTGTGTTCCTATGCTTTTCTTCTCTTTTATTTGTTGTTTTTACTTCCAAGGTGTATTAGTATCCTAGCTCCTTGAACTCCGATAAGCATCATCATTATAGTGGGGCAAAACTGTAACACTCTAATAGAATCACCAAAGTTTTCAGCTCACTCAAAATTGGGTGAAATCGACTGTAAAACAAAAAGGAATGGGTCTCGATTCACATGAGAAACAAATGTCATCGCTGCCATCAATGACAATTCATTTAAAGCAAACAAGCACACCACCAAAACTCCCATAGTCAACCAACAACACTTTGGAGGCCCAACCTCAATCAATCTACTGGCACCATCAAATTAGCCTGGAAACTAGTTGACATTAACAATTTCAACATAAAATTTAATCAATAAGTTGATTTCTATTGAGGTTAACTTACCCTATAGAATGAAACCTTAATAAAATAGATTTATAATCTACAAAACACTATCTAATCCATTTTAAACCTCTAATAGGAAATCTCAAGGCCATTAGAAGCCTTGAAAGACTATTAATTCCATGGCTAGGGATACTGAGCCTAGTTCGAGTTAAGTTGGACCATATGGGTTCAAATAGGCCAAACTTGTTTTAAATGTTAC
Source organism: Dendrobium chrysotoxum (assembly GCA_019925795.1). Taxonomy (NCBI): domain Eukaryota; kingdom Viridiplantae; phylum Streptophyta; class Magnoliopsida; order Asparagales; family Orchidaceae; genus Dendrobium; species Dendrobium chrysotoxum. The sequence continues at coordinate 66,021,555 of CM034312.1, forward strand.
ATAAACTTCATCCAATGCACATAGAAGTTATGGGGATGATTTTGAATATAATTCATATTTGGTCAAAATACCAAGACCCATAGTTGATCATATTAAGCCAAGCTAATACAATTTCCCATAATAGGTTTACACCACACTTTGCAAAGGGGTTTTCCCATGTTATTAACCAAAAAAGGTTAAACCCTTGAGATAATGCTGGTTAAGGATGTCGGGGAAAAGACTCTAGCTCAACCCACCAAACATTAACCCCTCTTAAGGGGTCAATTGGTCAAAATGGAAAAAAATTCCCAAGTAGAACCCAAATAAGGACACCCTTTTCCAAAGTGAATAAATCCAACTTCTTGGTCAAATTGGGTCAAACCCTTGAAAATAATTTTAGTTATAGACATTACAATACAACCTTAAGTTGGTTGAACCAACTTATCCCACCAAAATTGGTTAATTAGTCAAAATAGTTCAACCTACTCAATTGAAACCCAATTGGGATTAATTCACCATAAACTTGGTTGAAACCCTAAACCCATTGGGATTAACCGCATAGTTAGTAGCTAATGGATACGGTAAATCCCATACAAGAGCTATTACTAGTCATCAAACACAAGGTAGTTTGACTAAGTATTTTCCTATTTTAGTTAGATTATGTTAAGGATAAGCTTTAAGCCCATTTCATTTTGCTCTAGACATGGATGTTCATACTAGACATTTGTAAGAGGATGTATCTTGGTGTACGCTTTTTGTTGATGATACTTTTCTTGTTGATAAGACCAATGAGGGAGTTGATGAAAAACTTGAATTATGAAGGCCAATCTTCGAGCTTAAAAGTTTTCTCTTGAGTAGATCTAAACCAAATATATTGAGTGCAATTTTAGTAGTAATAGATCTAGTAGTGGATTGTGATATTGGGTAATCAAGTCATTAAAAAGAGTGCACATTTTAGATATCTCGAGCCTATTATTCAAAACAATGGTGAAATAGATAGGGATATTATTAGTAGAATTCAAGTTAGATGGTTCAAGTAGAGAAATACATTGGGTTTATTGTGTGATAGAAAAGTACCTCTCAAACTTAAGGGAAAATTTTATAAAATGGTGGTGAGACCCATAATGCTTTATGGTTCAAAATATTGGCTAAAATATAAGCATAAAATTAAATTAAGTGTTGTAGAGATGACAATGCTCAGGTGAACGAATGGATTTACACTTAGAGATAGAATGCAATACGAGTATATACGTGAAAATGTTGCAGTAGTTCTAGTGGCTGATAACATTAGAGAGAGTTCCCTCAAATGGTTGGTCACATAAAATATTGGTCTTCCAATGACCCTGTTACGAGAGTAGATGTATTAGATTAAGCCTGTGTTAATAAAGATTGAGGTGGACCTAGAAAGACTTTGTTAGAAAGTATTAAAAATTATTTTTTTTATATTTAAATAAGAATTTAACTCTTAATAGGATAAAATGGAGAAAAATAATTCATGTAGCCGACTTCACATAGTGCGATAAAAGCTTGTTGTTGTTATGTTATTGAGTATTTTAAAAATGGGAATTTAGCTAATTTTTAATATTTAAACTCCATTAAAATTACAAAATTACCAAAAAAAAATGGATATGTTTCTGATGTCAAAATATGTTTTCATGAGTTTTTCCAAGGGAAAATTTGATCATCCACATGATATTCATATTTTTCAAGTGAAAATAGAAAAAATTAGCAAAATTATAAGTTAGCCCCTCGTGGGCCCACTCCCATAGAAATTTTGCCAAGGATGTGCCTCAACATGCTTAACATATTTTATTATATTAGGAATTATATTTGGTCTTTCCTTATTTTTAATAATTAGATTATTCAATATTTCAATTATTAAGTTATGAAAAAACACCCAAAATATATTTTTTAAGAATTTAAATCATTAGCATATGCCAAATCATAACATTCTTATGCATTTCTAATACCTTTTGTGATTAAAGATGTTGTAAGTATGAATTTCTTTACAAACATTTCAATTTCCTCAAAAATTGAAATATTGAGCAACATATAAAATAATGGATTACTAATAGAAAAAAACAATTCAAAACATTGTGTGTGATTTGCCTTGGTCATGTAGGAATTATAGGCTATACTGATCAAGCTCGGTTACTTTGTTATAAATATGAAAAATATTATATTAAGTTTAACTGATATGGGTTATCTACACAACATATTTGAGCACAATTGATGAGTTCACTATTATTGGAGGTTCAGTAAATAGGGGATTACACTTTCCTATGATAATTTCCACAACATGCTAGGTTAGTGAACCCTAAATCTTTCATAGTCTACTTGCAAATTGTTGAAAACTGTTTCAAAAGACAATTCTGGTTTGCCTCATCTTGCATTAACCACATGCATAGTTTATTTGAATAATCATCTTGGTGTTAACTTGATTCAATAGTCTAGCAAAACAGCTCGACTAATTTCCTTATAAACCTAATCAAATCAAATGGTTTAATTTCCTAAAGCACATAAATTGAGCATGATACCCTTTCTAGCAAATCATTGCTCAACAACAAACTCAAATCGAGCCTAAATTTGATTAAAGCTATTGCCAATCAACATTTAGCTTCACCACACTTGACCTTTTGGTTTGAAATTAAGCCCAGTCAAGTCAATTTTAGACATCTGAATCTAACGGAATCGAGCCAAATTTTTGTTTCAATTGAATAGGTTTAGCCTATGCCCAATTACATAATCCATTAAAGTCCATTTTAGAATCATAATTCCTTGAAATTGAAATCCAAAATCTCCTCAATCTTGATTCAAGCCAAACTTGAATTCAATAGAGAGTCTACATAAATTACTTCAACTAAATGAAGTAATTATTTGATATTTTATTGAAAACCTATTAAGATCCCAAAATAAGTATATTCATGTTCATCTTCCTCGCTAATCACCTTAAACAAACACATGTAACAGCTTGTAAGCTCTTAAAAACACGCACCAACTGCCATAACTGCTCTTTCATGTTGTGCCAAAGTTGTCTCCCATGACAAGCAATCTCTAACAGCTCAATGGTGACACATCTTAATCTAGAAAACTCCTTACCATCTTGACCACATTAGAGTAAATGACCAAGCATACAATTCAAAATATTTTTTGTACCAAGTCATAATACAGCCTAGCTCACCCTCTCATCTATAAACTCCTCATCTCAACTCACCCAAATGGGGATTTATGGGAAGAAAACCTGCTAGAAGAAAGAAAAAAAGAGAAATGTAAAGCTCCCTCAAGTAAATCCTCAAATAAAAACCCTCCTTGCTCTCTTAATGCAACACCGACTAGAAGGTCTATGGTGCCTCCATGCATTTGTTCTCAATCTAAGGAGATGGTCCTGAGGTCTTTGGTCCAAAGGAACCCCTCTAAAACTCCTCTCAGCAGGTCCTTAATTTTCTAAAGCTAGGCTATAATAAAGTCCTATTGTTTTGTGGATGAAGCCATATTGAAGTGTTTGAAGAATGACAAGAGATCAAGAATCCTTCTATATGTTTGATGCTTAGTTTATCCTCTGAGAGAGTTGTATGTCAAGGAACCGGGCATCCTAGCACCTTGAACTCCAATGAAGATCATCACTATAGAGAGGCACATTGTAGCACTTCGGTAGAATCGCCAAAGCTTTCAGTTCACTCAAAATTGGGTGAAATCAACTAAAAAGCAAAAAGGGAAAAGGTTTCAATTCACGTGAAAAATAAATGTCATCACTGTCATCGATGACACTTAATTAAAAGCAAACTAGCTCACCACCAAAACTCTCAAAGTCAACCAATAATTCTTTGGAGGCCCAAACTCAATCAATCTGTTGGAACCATCAAATTAGCATAGAAACCTGTTGACATTAACAATATTAATATTACATTTAATCAATAAGTTTATTAGTATTAAGATAAACTTACCCCATAGAATGAATGTTTATTTATATAAATTTATAATCCCCAATACCCTACCTAATCAATTTTAAACCTCTAATAGGGAGGCTCAAGACCATTGGAAGCCTTGAAAGACAACTAAGCCCATCAGTAAGGATGTTGAGCCCAGTTTGACTCAAGTTGACTCATATGGGTTCAAATAGGCTAAACTTGTTAAAAATGTCAAATAAACTTCACCCAATGCATATAGAAGTTATGGGAATGATTTTGAACATAATTCATATTTGGTCAACATACCTATACCCATAGTTGACCATATTAAGCAAAGTGAATCAAGTTTCCCATTAAAATTTTACACCACACTTTACAAAGGGGTTTACCCATGTTATTAACAAAAACAAGTTAAACCCTTTGAGTGATGCAAGTTAAGGATGTTAGGAAAAATACTTCGCTCTATCCAACTAACATTGATGCCCCCTAAGGGGTGGTCAATTGGTCAAAATGGCCAAACTTGCCCAATTGAAATCCTAATAGGAATACCCCTTTTTCAAAGGGATTAAACCTAACCTCTTAGGTAAACTGGGTCAAACCCTTGAAAGTGACTTTAGACATAGATATTAACTTACATTGGTTAATTAGTCAAAATAGGCAAACCTACTCATTTGAGACCCAATTGGGATTAATTCACCTTAACTTGGTTGAAACCCTAAACCAAATGGGATTAACTACACAATCAGTAACATACTTCAGCAAATATTACCATGGTAAAACCCACTTAACCCTTGATTAATTAAAGGGAAAATAAAGGTTAGTGAGAATTAGAATTAGTATAATAAATTAATAGGATTCCTCTTAAATTCCCTTCCTAAACAACTCCCTAGCCATTGGATCACTTGGTCAATCCAGGTGCCAATAGGAAACTACCTAAAGCCATAAAAATACCATGGCCAAGCTGAGCCACGGGTCTATATAAGGCCCCATCCATCCTCAAACGAGGGATTCAATTCCAATAGTCTCTTAAGTCCACAGCAAACTCATTCCATGCTTGAAACCCCACTGGTAGATGTTGGTAAGATCAAACCACCACTGACACAAATCTAATTTTTGGACTTTGGATGACCAAGTAATCTAGGCAACCCTAGGAGAATTCCAGAGAGAGTGGGTTTCTCCTAGGAGAATAAAGCAAAGATCATTTCTAATATTTTCAAACCAAGTCTTTTTAGATCTACCTCCACCTTTTTTAACAAAAGTCAAATCGAATACATCTACTTTTCTAACTGCGTCATCAGAAGGCCGTCATTTTATGTGACCAAACCATCTAAGGCGACTCTTTCTAATATTATCTTCCACTAGAGCTACTCCAACCTTTTCACATATATGCTCATTTTGTATCCTGTCACTAAGAGTAAAGCCACTCATCCACCTGAGCATCCTCATCTCTGCAACACTTAATATTATGCTTCTCTTTTAATGGCCAACATTCTGCACCATAAAGCATTGCAAGTCTAACCACAATCTTATAGAATTTTCTCTTAAGTTTGAGGGGGACTTTTCTATACCACAACAAGCCCGATGCATTCCTCCACTTCAACCATCCAACTTGAATTATACTAATAACATCCCCATCTATTTCACCATGACTTTGAACAATAGACCCAAAACATCGAAAACGTATACTCTTATTAATGACTTAATCACCCGAAGTCACAATCCCCCAACTAGATCTATTATTACTAAAATTATACTCTATATATTCAATTTTAGATCTACTCAAACGAAAGTCTTTAGACTTTATGGTTGACCTCCATAATTCAAGTATACCTTCAACTCCCTCTCTAGTCTTATCAACAAGAAGAATGTCATCAGCAAAAAGCATACACCAGGGTACAACCTCTTGCAAATGTCTTATTGATTTAGAGAAAACATATGATAAAGTTTCAAGAGAAGTGCTATCGAGAGTTCAAGAAAAGAAAGGGATTAATAATGCTTATATTCAAGTCATTAAGAATAAGTATGCAGCAGCTGTTACTTGTATTCAAATACTATGTGGTTTGACCAAGAATTTTCCTATTTCAGTTAGATCACATCAAGGATTAGCCTTAAGCCCATATCTTTTTGCTTTAGAATAAGGAAAACAAAAATGATTAAAATTGAATAAGCTTATAATACCTTGCACACCTCCCAAGCAACTACCATCAATAAGGCATGTACAAGAAAACGCGTAACCATAGGATAGCATGAAAGTGATGTGACCAACCAGCTTTGAACTAAGAGATTGATGCTAATTCTTTAAACATCTGAATAAAAATGCTTAAATATTTTATTTATCTACAATAATGATACAAAAAATAAAGGAAATCTATGAAAGGTCATGCATGAGGGATAAGTTGGCAAATGATGAAGACCTTCAGAGGGACAAACAAAAGTTATGATGAGATGAGACTCAGTAGGGACTAAAAAAGATTCCCAACTCTCAATACTAAAAAGTTAGAATAATAAGGTCCAACCTTGACTAAGGAGTCGTTAATAATAACTATATTGAATTAAGTTCAAACCTTATCAATTGTTATTATGGCTGATAAATTAGATGACGAGTAAATGACATAATGTGTCAAATCCTATACAGACATTACATGACATTTATAAGATAATGATTAGTAAGTGAGAAAGAAAATGAAGAAAATGAAGTAAAAATAAGAAATTTGATACCATCTTCTAATTTAAATAATATTAAACTTACTAGTCATCATTTAATTTCTTGCAAACATTCATGGCTATTGCTTATGATTGCATATTTTGCTTATTTAACTAATGAAGCATATCATGATTTAAAGTCTATAGTACAAATTACTAAACTAGTTAAATGAATATTAATGCTTATATTAGTTCAAATAATCAACATAGCATACTATGTTTTTCCTCCCATGTTTGAATTTTATTATAGAATTATTCATCATACTAAACTTTTAGTTCATCAGATATTATAACTACCCTTTCAAGCACAGGGAAGGAACATGTTAGGCCACAAATAGGTGACCTAGTTTTATCCTATACGGCTATACCTTAGCATTTCGAATCTACAGCATTGAATGCATTATAGAAGAAGAATATTCTTGCTATAAATTAAAGACTATTATTATCTTCAAAGATTATTAAAAGCTCTGTAGCCCATTTTGATGGTGTAAATTATACATGCTTATGTCCTAATGATTATGATGAATCTATTAGAGAATCATAAAGTGTAGTATATATGTTATGATGACTTAGATAGATTAATTTTCTACTCACATCATCCTAAATAGTAAAAGTCATGATAGGTGAAATAGAGAATGTATCTGACTGGATTGTCTGGCATTCTTACATCTCATGCTTGGTTGGGGAGGACCAAATTGGGGTGCGACAGCTTATAGTACAAACAACTATATATTATGTCCTATTTTGAACTGGTACAGATCCCAATAATTTCACAAGGCATATCATTTCCTTATAAGGACATCTCCAACACTAACAAATAAGTCCAATTTAGGGCTCTTTCCTTCACTTATGTCATTGAAATAATATCCTTTTCATAAATAAGATGGCAGCAATTTGATCATAAGAGGATGGTCGGGAGCACAATAAAATCAACCCTCTTCAATTTATCCATCAATATTAGATAAATCTAAGCTTTTGTTGTAGGCAGCAAAATTCTTATGAACTGATGCCAATTCCACAAAATTCTACTTCAACTAGAGACCATTATGATCAAATTCTCCATATAAAGAGAGCTTCTAACTTTTGCCATTTATCCTATGTGGCACTCTAATTTGTTACATTAAGAAGAACTTCATCTCTCGAAGGGCTTTTCAATGAAAGTCCTCTTGATCTGTGCTTAGGTGGACAATAATTAGTTCAAGCACCCAATTATATCAATAAAATAAAAATACATGCAAAACAAAAATAAAAAATAAACAATTATGATTTTATGTAGGAAACCCATAAGGGATAGTTTGATTGAGCATGCATCCTCTCCATTGATATATAACCTAAGAGAACTTGCAGAGTAGTTCATATCCATGAGAATAACAATAGCTTTATTTTGTACAGCACAGCACAACATTAATAAATAAAACCTAAACTTTAGATGTTTTCATTTTATGTTAAGTTCTTCTTTGTTGATGCTATTACTTTACCACAGTCTCCATAAAGCAAATCAACTTTAGCATGCGTGGAAATTGATGTTGGAATAAACCACATTATCTAAAAAAGCCATGGTCAGAAAGTTTAACTTCAAAATTTAATTGTCATTGTGAATCCTAATGATTTTCGATGATTGTGAGAGGAAACCAAGCCACAGTATTAAGCTTCTTTAAACCCTTTCTAGCTTCAACGAAAAAGTGAAAAATGTTATAGGGGTAAACACGATATAAGAAAAAAGCATGTTGCCAATCTCTGATCTGTGATCCACAAACTGTCTTGAATTTTTACAGGGAAATAAGCGTGATCAGGCACCACCAGGAGCCAACTCATTGAAATTAAAATACAAACTTCGTTCCAGCTGAAGATTGTCAGGTGACTGTTACAGTGTTTCTTGGACCCAAACAATGGATACGAATTTCAGTTCCCAGCTAAAGTAGTTGTCAAAAAAGAAACAAAGAGGTTGCATATCTAAATAACGCGTAAGAGAAACTATCAGATGCGGGAGAGAAAGCTAATAGCCTGACCAAAGTACAAATTGCGAATTTGTCACATAGAGGCAACAACATTATCTTCGCTTAGAAGCAGTAAGATTATCGATGATGGATAACTAATAACTATGCAAAAGAGAGTTACATTAATAAACCTGTCTGGTTTGATCCTTCGCTTTTTTGGCGTGGAAGCCATTTCACTGTTTCGCAGTCCACCAAATTTCTAGTAAGCACTCTTCGCCAAAACCCACAAGGCTTTAGCAGCTCGTAGTTTGGTGGAATTAAAGGGCCTTCGTGCAATCGTAAAACCTACCGGGGGCTTCAGTTCTCCATGAACTCTTTATCTGAAATACTCATTAAAAATAAAAATAAAAAAAATTAAAAAAATAAAAAATTAAAAAAAAAACTCTTTAACTGAAATACTTTGTAGAACAACGATTTCTGAACTATTTTAGTAATCTTTAATACAAAAAATATATATATATATATATATATATATATATATATATATATATATCAACAATGCAGGAATAAATAAAATCAATCAAAATTATTTCAACTAACACATAATAAATCAAAAAAAAATTAATTTTATTTCTCCTAGTAATAATGATACTGGGTTAATTTGCCTTTTTTTGAAAAAAATATATCTTAAATTTTGTTTTGCTTTAAATTATCTGGTATATATAAATAGAAGCTCTTACTAGCGGTTATGATTAGTCTGCAACCCTAATGTCAATTTTCTAACAAGAGAGTAGCTCGAATGTTCCTAGAACTTTCACCATCTCTGGTAATATAAAGGTTGTATGATTGGTCTGCAATAAAGCTTCACAGTGATGATCTCTACTCTCTTGTCATCATATGTTCAAGGATAGTTATTCCAGCATATCTTTAGCTATTTAGATTTCAGTGTCACTCGAATACATGGGTATAGACAACTTGCAAGGATTAACCTAGAGACATGCTTGATCAAGGCATGCCTTGCTCAGAAGGAAACTCGGCTTAGAAAGATTTATTAAGGGCAGACACTCATCCCAGCGAAACTTGCTCAGGGGAAGCTCAACCAATGAAGCACACACAATTTTGAGGGAATAGCTAGCGTCAACAAATCTCAACCCAAGGAAGTTGTCGTAGAAAAGCTTGCCTCTTCAATGTGATCATCTCAAGGGCACTCGCCTCCACCAGAAGACTGCTCATCCCATCAATAAGAGATGCCCACCAACACGAACAAAACAATCAGGACTATGCCCACTTAATTGGTGCCTTAATCTAAGAAGCACTCATAGAAAGCATTCGCCATAGGTACTCATCGAAGGGACTTATGAAAGAAACTCAGCAGAAGCATTCACCATAATCTGAGCCAAATCAAATATGACTGGACATGTGTATTCATCATAGTTAGTTCACATATTTGTTACAATCGAAACTTATATTATTTTATTACTTTTTAAGTGTAGCCTCTCTAATAGCCTTTTTAATCCTATAAATAATGGGTTAAGGGTATTTTAGGATTATGATTGGACATTTGTATTCATCATAGTTAGCTCACATGTATATTACAGTCAAATCTTATATTATTTTATCACTTTTTAGGTTTAGCCTCTCTACTTTGAGTCAACCACATCACTAATATACATTAATGAAGCACTGAAGTGCCTCTTATTCCTCACCACTTCAAGGATTCAACCCTTTGGTAATTTTAATGCCTTCCTCTTGGTGTCGTTACATATGTTATCGAGTTAAAAGGATGCTAGACATAGTTTGTAAGAGCACAAAAATCCCTCAAGAGCTTGCTAGCACTCTTGAAGATGAGATGGGAACTTGGTGAGTCTGAAAGTTCGAAAGGGATGTTAAGCCCTAGTGAACTAGTCCCGAGGCTAACCAAGAGGGGGGGTGAATTGGTTATTTAAAAATTTCACGATAACTATGAAAATCTTTTCGATACTTAGCAGCGGAAACAAGTAAACAATAACGAAAAGATCAACCAACGATATTCACCCAAGCAGTTTATATTGAAAAGTAAAATGCAAAACTGAATCAGAAAAGCAAACCAGATTTTATAGTGGTTCGGTCAACTTGACCTACGTCCACTCCCCGGAGCCTCCCCTCCGGGTATTGCACTAAACGAAAGTGACTCTCCTTTTGCTCCCACAGTAAGGCGGAGAAGCCTGTACAAAACACCTCCTTTTCACCACACGGTGAGGCAGAGAACCTGACCTCCTTTCGCTTCCTCCTGAAGCAGGCAGAGAACCTTCGAACTCCTTTTGCTTCCACCTGAAGCGGGCAGAGAACCCCGGATCTTCTTGCGAATGATCCTCCCACGAAGAACACCGACTAGACGACAGACGACGAGCGGAGAAGACGACTCTGATCCGTGCTTGGAGCAACCTTAGTGAATCCCTCACTAACTCCCCCTCACAAGATCTCTTCTCTCTCTCCCAACTCTCTCTTCTCTCTAGGGTTTCTCAGGGAAGGAAGGTAGCAAAAGATTTTTTTAAAAAATTGGAAAAAGTTCTTTTAAAGGAGGGCTTAAAATTTGCCCTAAATCTCAACTTGTCGGCCAAGATCGTCCAGGACGATCGGTAGATCGTCTTGTACGATCAGTTCAAATTCAGCTGTTTCAGCCTGGACGATCTGGCTCTTCTGGACGATCAGTAGAAAAAGTTGTTCATATCGTCCCGTACGATCCTGCGATCGTCCGGGACGATTAGTTCAAATTGAAGGAAATCGTCCAGAAGACAGTTCGGGTCGTCCAGAGAAATCTGTGCTGGACGACCAAAAAATGACTTGATCGTCCCGGACGATAGGGTAATCGTCCGGTACGATTAGTTCAAAAAGGCCCCAAATCGTCCTGTACATAGTTCTGGACGTACAGCTGAAATGCACAAGACGATCACGATCGTCCAGGACGATCCTGTGATCGTCCAGGACGATGTGATCGTATCAATTAAACATTAATTGCTTTCCTTAATTACCAGACTAATTTAGGCATGATTGTAGTGAATCGTCCAGGACGATACACGTATCGTCCGGGACGATCAGACCAAAATTCTTAAAATAAAACTTGCCTAACTTAATCTGGCGGATGAGAATTTCTGATTTGGGAATATCGTCCCGTACGATCCATAGATCGTCCAGGACGATCGGCTCAATCAGACCCTCTTAACTTAGTCGCCCTAATTAGGGTTTCTGTTTTAATTGGATCGTCCAGGACGATGTGGATATCGTCCAGGACAATCTGAACAAAATTGCAACAGAAACTCTAACTCGCTCAATCTCTCCCCCTGAGTGTGTGTGTGCAAGATTACTTAGCTAGGGGATCAGTTACATTACAATTGACTCAATAAAAAGAAAAATCATACATTTGACACACTTGGACCCGATCTTGAGTTAGCTTGAGTGGCTCGCGGTCTTTTGTGCCTGAAACAGATTAGCCAAGCAAAACACACTGGAAACATGTTTGTCATCATCAAAACCAGATTTGCAACAATCTCCCCCTTTTTGATGATGGCAAACATTTGTAAAGTAGTCTGATAGTAAAAGTAAATTAGGAGATCAAACAAACAAATATTTTTTTTAAATTTTCATTTAACAGCTAAAACAATACAGGAAATATTGACTCAGAAAACAGAAACAGACACGACTACAACTGACTCCCCCTTTTGACATCACAAAAAGGAGGAGGGAAAAACATAACACGGAAATAAAATATAAAATAAAACATATTGATTTTAGATTCAAAAACCAATGACAGGACAATTGACAGCGCTGAAATCCAAAAAAGGTTGGAAATAATCAACTTTCGTAACTCCGACCCCGGGCACCTTATCGATGCAAACCTCTTCCAACACAAAAATCCGATTCAGAATAAAAGACATTAGATTTGAAAAGAAATCCTTTCAAGCCTCGTTCCAGAAAAATATCTGATATAATAGTGTTACAAAGTAAAAAATCTGAAATCAGGATTTTCAAGACTCAAGCTTTTGAAAATATTAAGTGGCGCACAGATTTTTCTAAGACATTTAATAATCTGAAAGGAAAGAAAGCTTGTGTTGGGCTCATTTTGTGCCTCTTTTTCAAATTGGTTGGTGTTTTGCGCATCTTTTGATTTTTGATACACTTTGTGTATCCAATTTGGCAATTTTGCATCTTTTCAATTTTGGGCTCATTTTATGCCTCTTTTTCAAATTATCTGGCGCACTGCGCATCTTTTATAAGCTTTCTCTTTTTCATAATCATTAAAGAGTCTCAGCTGTGAGATTATCTTCCAGACATAGGAGATGACTCTCCGCAGTAAGGAAGAACGATTCACAAAATAAAATCCATACAACATATGATAAATGCAATCACTTGGTTTAGAAAATCAAACTAATGACTCAAGACTTTGAAAAACACTATTGATATGAGGCAGATTACTGTAGGAAGATAAAATAATCTCTATTTCAAAAACTAACATTTTAATTTTGAAAAGGATTTTTATTCAAAAGAAACTACACACCAGTAAAGGAGTTAGAGGAAGAGAAACAATTATCAATGTTTCTTCCCTTTAATAGATTCAGCGAAGTCAATCACTGCTTATCAGCTTCCAAACCAAAACAAGGTAAAAACTCCCAGTCAAAAATTCAGATCACCAGAAGTAGTGAGCGGTGATCAGATCTTGAAAAGCATAAAACAATAAGTGCAAGATATGAACCCGTAAATAAATAAAAACAGGTAGAAAATCATAGCAAAGTAAATACTCAAATCAAACTAACAAAAAAAGGGTAACACAGAAATCAGCAGAAGAAATAAAATCAACTGAAAGCAAATAATCAAACCAAAACTAACTAACAAAAATCAGAAATCAGAATATAAAAACTAACTAACAGAAATCAGAAAACAGAATACAAAAAACTAACTAACCGAAATCAGAATACCAATCATAACAATCATAAATCAACAGTCATCAGAATCAAGCATTTATATCAATCACTCCTAATCTGGTTCTCAAAATGCTGAATGAGTCAAAGGCCAGTGGTTTAGTGAATATGTCAGCCAGCTGATTTTCAGTTGCTACGTGGTGTAGCTCAATGTCCCCTTTTGTAACATGGTCCCTAATGAAGTGATGCCTAATGTCAATGTGTTTGGTCCTAGAATGTTGGATTGGATTCTTAGAGATACAGATGGCACTAGTATTATCACACAGAACAGACATTGTGCCAACAGGTACTCCTAAATCCAAGACTTGCTGCTTCAACCAAAGAACTTGGGCCACACAACTCCCTAAGGCAATGTACTCAGCTTCAGCAGTGGAAAGTGCAACTGAGTTCTGTTTTCTACTGGACCAGGGGACTAACGACTGTCCTATAAATTGACAAGTCCCAGAAGTACTCTTCCTATCCACCCTACACCCCGCAAAGTCAGAATCAGAATATCCAATGATCTCAAAGGAGGTGTTGTGCCTAGGGTACCAAATTCCTAGGTTTGGGGTCCCTAAAAGATATCTAAGAATTCTCTTAACAGCAGTCAGGTGGGACTCTTTAGGATCAGCCTGAAACCTAGCACAAAGACAGACACTAAACATGATATCAGGTCGGCTAGCAGTCAGGTAAAGCAGTGAACCTATTATCCCTCTATACTTCTTCTGATCAACAGATTTTCCATTTGAATCCTTATCTAACTGAACTGAGGAGGGCATGGGAGTATTGATTGGCTTGGCTTTGTCCATTTCATATTTCTTCAAAATGTCCTTAGTGTATTTTGATTGATTGAGAAAGGTTCCATCATCTGTTTGCCTTATGCTAAACCCCAAAAAGTAGGACAATTCTCCCATCATACTCATCTCAAACTCTTTACTCATTGTTTTAGAAAACTCTTCACATAAGTATTTATCAGAAGATCCAAAAATTATATCATCAACATAGATCTGGACAATGAGTAAGTCATCTCCTAATCTCCTCAGAAAAAGGGTGGTGTCTACGCTCCCCTTAACAAACTCTCTTTCTAACAGGAATGTGCTAAGCCTCTCATACCAAGCGCTGGGTGCCTGTTTCAATCCATATAAGGCCTTTTTTAATTTATAGACATGACTTGGATATTGGGAACTCTCAAAACCTGGGGGTTGTTCTACAAAAACATCTTCTTTAATTACCCCATTTAAAAAGGCACTCTTGACATCCATTTGAAACAGCTTAAATCCTTTGTAATAGGCAAAGGCTAGTAGCACTCTAATGGCTTCCAATCTAGCTACAGGGGCAAAAGTTTCCTCAAAATCTATCCCTTCTATCTGATTATACCCCTTAGCCACCAATCTTGCCTTATTTCTCACCACCACACCAGAATCATTCATCTTATTCTTAAAGACCCACTTGGTTCCCACAATACTTTGATTTTTAGGTCTTTCTACTAACTCCCAAACATCATTCCTTACAAATTGATTCAATTCTTTCTGCATAGCTAAAATCCAAAATTCATCCGACAGGGCTTGATTGATGTTGGTGGGTTCAGTCATTGAGATAAAGGCAGAATGGTTTACTTCCTTCCTAAGTCCATGCCTAGTCCTAACACCTTCAGAAGGGTCTCCTAAGATCAGTTCTTTAGGATGACTCGAAGAATATCTCCAATCTCTAGGCAATGTGGTCTGAGGTTCTACCCTTTCCTCCAAATTTGTATTTCCAACTCCTTGGGTAACCTCAACAATCTCTTCATCTTCTACTTCAGATCTAGACTCCTTAGGATCAGATTCATCAAACACTACATGGGTTGTTTCTTCCACCACCAAAGTCCTCCTATTGAACACCCTAAAGGATTTCCCCACACTTGAATATCCTAAGAACACTCCTTCATCAGATTTGGGGTCAAATTTTCCTAAGGGTGACTTCCCGTTGTTCAGAATGAAAACCTTACAGCCAAAGACATGGAGGTGGGACAGATTTGGTGTTCTACCCTTAATGATCTCATAAGGTGTCTTGTTCAGTTTGACTCTCACATTCATCCTATTCAGCACATAACAGGCAGTGTTCACCGCTTCAGCCCAAAAGTATTTAGGAAGTGAATACTCGGCAAGCATGGCTCTAGCGGCTTCTACTAAGGTCCTGTTCTTCCTTTCAGCTACCCCGTTCTGCTGAGGGGTCCTAGGAGCTAAAAAATTGTGACTAATCCCATGATCCTCACAAAAACTTCCAAATCTTTTATTTTCAAACTCCCCTCCGTGATCACTATGGATGGTAATAATCTCACATCCTAACTTCTTCTGAATCCAAGTAGAGAAAGATCTAAACTCATCAAATGACTCAGACTTGTGTGACAAAAACTTAACCCAAGTGAACCTTGAATAATCATCAACAATCACAAAACCATAGACTCTCCCCCCTAAGCTGGCAGTGCTAATGGGTCCAAAGAGGTCCATGTGAAGAACTTCTAAAGGTCTAGAGGTGCTAATATCCTTAACAGAGTGAAAAGAGGACTGGACTTGCTTCCCCAACTGACAGGCATCACACAGGTGATCCTTAGTGAACTTAAGCTTGGGCACACCTCTAACTAAGTCCTTTTGGGTGACTCTCCTAAGGGTTTTTATACTGGCATGACACAATCTCCTATGCCATAACCAAGACTCATCAGCAGCAGTTTTTAAGCAAATTGAATTATCAGATTTAATGCTACTTACATCTAGCTTGTAGACGTTGTTGATCCTTTGCCCCTGCAAAATAACTTCATTATTTAAGCTTAAAATGCAGCCAGTGGGCAGGAATTTGATGCTGTATCTCTTGTCGCAGAGTTGACTAATGCTCAGCAAGTTGTGTTTCAGTCCATCTACAAGCAAAACATTATCAATCATAAAGTTCTTTGAATCACCAATTATACCTGTGCCTACCACCTTCCTGGTGGTGTTATCTCCAAGTGTAACCTTGCCTCCAACTCTGGCCTCCAGCGAAATGAACTGATTTGCATCTCCAGTCATATGTCTAGAATATCCGCTGTCCAGGTACCACATGCTCTCACGAGGTCTTGTGTGAGAGCACACCTACAAAATCATCAAATGTCAGTCTTAGGAACCCAAATAGGTTTGGGTTCCTTCTTATGAAAAGAAGAATGCGATGCATGCGTGCTGTGCTGTGCAACAGGCAGTTTGAGTCTCCACACCCAATGTGTACTACGGTGAACAGTACAAGTGTGTGATATGTGTCCTAACATGCCACATGAAAAACATCTAACACCAGGAAAAGGATTAACTAAACGTCGTGAGTGATAGTGCCTCTTCCTAGTAGTGTATGAAACATTCTTTAATGAACTTGCAACAGAATTTTTAAAAGGTGGCGGTGCATAAAATTGTTCAAAAGTAGGCGGTGTTTTGTTATTTTCAAAAGCACTGATTTTCACTTTCAAAAACTCAATGTGTTTGTTTAAACTTCCAATTTCAAACGTTTTTGCACTTTCAATACTTTCTAACTCAGATGCCAAATCATTCACTTTCTTAAAAGCAAGTTCTAATTCACCATGCGATGTTTTTAACAAGTTATGCTCAACAATTAAATCAGAATGCTTTTTATTCAGTTCATTAAACTCATCTAGTAAAGACATGTGATTGCTATCAATGGTGGAATGATCCTTAATCAACACTTCATGCTCTTTTTGCAAAGTCAGATAATCTAGTTTCAAACTAACATGAGTTTTCTTAAGCTTCCTATACGATGTATGAATCTTTTCAGAAACTTCAAATAACTGATCGTAAGTAAGCTCACATACCTCTTCATGGTCCGACTGACCAGGGTGATCATCCGCCATCAGACACAAGTTTGTTTCCTCCTCTTCAGCTTCAGTCTCAGAAGAGTCGGATGCAGAGTCTGCCCAGAACGCCTTCTGAATCCGCTTCTTGTCCTTTCTGAACTTTGGTTTCTCCTCACCCTTCTCCTTGCTTGGGTGAGCTTTAAGTGTTGGACAATCAGCCTTAATGTGTCCAGGCTTCCTGCATTCAAAACAAACCGATTCAGATGAACCCTTAAAGTTTTTATTGAACTTACCCTTGTTCCACTTCTGATAGTTCTTATGTTTCTTCCTTAGAAAGCTTTTGAATTGCCTTGTGATTAAGGCAACTTCATCGCTATCAGACCCGGAAGTGCTAGCATCTGAATCTTTGGCCTTTAGTGCCACGGTCTTCTCTTTCTTGCGTTCTCCTGCATCAAGTTGCCTTTGGTTCACCCCTTGCTCGTAAGCAATGAGTGATCCAAGTAAGCTGTCAATAGAGTAAGTATTTAAATCTTTAGATTCAGTAATAGTAGTAATCTTAGCATCATAAGAAGCAGGCAAACATCTAAGAATCTTGTTCACTCTTTCGTAGTTGGTAAGTTCTCTACCTAAAGCATGCAAAGAGGTAACAATCTGAGTGAACCTTGTGTACATTTCTGAAATAGTCTCACTAGGTTTCATGCGAAAAAGTTCGTAATCATGTAACAAGATGTTTAACCTAGATTGTTTGACTTCAGTTGTACCTTCGTGTGTTATACATAACCTATCCCAGATTTCCTTTCCCGTTGTACAAGTAGAAACACGCATATAGTCTTCAGATTTCAAAGCACAAAAGAAACAGTTCAAACATTTTGCATTCAACTGTGCTAAATCACGATCATCAAACGTCCAATCAGTAAACGGCAATTCAGTTTTCACATTGTTAATCATTCGAAAAGGTGGTTCGTATCCGTCCTTAACTAACATCCACATGCGATAATCAATAGATTGCAGAAAAGTAGACATGCGTATTTTCCAAAAATCAAAAGGAATATTGTCAAACAACGGTGGTCTGGTAATAGAATAACCTTCAGCAGTATTACGATTGTTACAATTAGCCATTGGATCAAATTCAAAAGTTTTTAAACAGAAATTTTGAATCCCGCTCTGATACCACTTGAAAGTTCGAAAGGGATGTTTAGCCCTAGTGAACTAGTCCCGAGGCTAACCAAGAGGGGGGGTGAATTGGTTATTTAAAAATTTCACGATAACTATGAAAATCTTTTCGATACTTAGCAGCGGAAACAAGTAAACAATAACGAAAAGATCAACCAACGATATTCACCCAAGCAGTTTATATTGAAAAGTAAAATACAAAACTGAATCAGAAAAGCAAACCAGATTTTATAGTGGTTCGGTCAACTTGACCTACGTCCATTCCCCGGAGCCTCCCCTCCGGGTATTGCACTAAACGAAAGTGACTCTCCTTTTGCTCCCACAGTAAGGCGGAGAAGCCTGTACAAAACACCTCCTTTTCACCACACGGTGAGGCAGAGAACCTGACCTCCTTTCGCTTCCTCCTGAAGCAGGCAGAGAACCTTCGAACTCCTTTTGCTTCCACCTGAAGCGGGCAGAGAACCCCGGATCTTCTTGCGAATGATCCTCCCACGAAGAACACCGACTAGACGACAGACGACGAGCGGAGAAGACGACTCTGATCTGTGCTTGGAGCAACCTTAGTGAATCCCTCACTAACTCCCCCTCACAAGATCTCTTCTCTCTCTCCCAACTCTCTCTTCTCTCTAGGGTTTCTCAGGGAAGGAAGGTAGCAAAAGATTTTTTTAAAAAATTGGAAAAAGTTCTTTTAAAGGAGGGCTTAAAATTTGCCCTAAATCTCAACTTGTCGGCCAAGATCGTCCTGTACGATCAGTTCAAATTCAGCTGTTTCAGCCTGGACGATCTGGCTCTTCTGGACGATCAGTAGAAAAAGTTGTTCATATCGTCCCGTACGATCCTGCGATCGTCCGGGACGATTAGTTCAAATTGAAGGAAATCGTCCAGAAGACAGTTCGGGTCGTCCAGAGAAATCTGTGCTGGACGACCAAAAAATGACTTGATCGTCCCGGACGATAGGGTAATCGTCCGGTACGATTAGTTCAAAAAGGCCCCAAATCGTCTTGTACATAGTTCTGGACGTACAGCTGAAATGCACAAGACGATCACGATCGTCCGGGACGATCCTGCGATCGTCCAGGACGATGTGATCGTATCAATTAAACATTAATTGCTTTCCTTAATTACCAGACTAATTTAGGCATGATTGTAGTGAATCGTCCAGGACGATACACGTATCGTCCGGGACGATCAGACCAAAATTCTTAAAATAAAACTTGCCTAACTTAATCTGGCGGCTGAGAATTTCTGATTTGGGAATATCCTCCCGTACGATCCATAGATCGTCTAGGACGATCGGCTCAATCAGACCCTCTTAACTTAGTCGCCCTAATTAGGGTTTCTGTTTTAACTGGATCGTCCAGGACGATGTGGATATCGTCCAGGACGATCTGAACAAAATTGCAACAGAAACTCTAACTCACTCAATCTCTCCCCCTGAGTGTGTGTGTGCAAGATTACTTAGCTAGGGGATCAGTTACATTACAATTGACTCAATAAAAAGAAAAATCATACATTTGACACACTTGGACCCGATCTTGAGTTGGCTTGAGTGGCTCGCGGTCTTTTATGCCTGAAACAGATTAGCCAAGCAAAACACACTGGAAACATGTTTGTCATCATCAAAACCAGATTTGCAACAGAGTCCCTCTAGAATTAAATGTCATATTCTTAAGGGAGATGATAGAAATGAAATATCTAAAGCTGCATATCAGGCAAAACTCACCCAATGCTTGATAAAAAAGGGAAAATTATTGTAACTTATTAACAGTCACAATAATATTGAGGAGTATTATAATATATGGTTGAACCATCCACCTCTACGTTCTTGAGAGAATTGGTCACTAGGTATGATCGCCTATAACCAAATAACAATGTTAGGAGTCACCTAAGGGTGCACTAGCCAAAGAGGAGGGCATAGCTTCCTAGATTCATCCCAACCACCATAAGGCATTGTTACTAGTGAGATCACTGAGGATGGTGGGCCACCCGCTATGCTAGTAGAAGAGGCAACACCCACAACTCACTAATATCGAGTGGAGAGACCTTAACAAACAAACTCATACATAGAGATCACCCATCTTTGAGTGTCAATATTTGTGTTGGTGGAGGCCATTTAAGCAAAAACTTCTTCAAGCACCTCATGTCCATGAAGGTAGGTGCTCATACAAGTTATCCATCTAGGTAATGTACCTTTCATAAAGATTATAGTCATGACATTAAAGAATGCAAACACTTTAGGAACTTGGTGGAAGAACACTTCAACATGAGAAAGCTAAAGGAGTTCATCCAAGAAAATCAAGGAAGGTGAGCAAGAAAAGTGCCTGTAAATAGCAAAGAAAATGAGTCAGTCATGGCTTAAGCCATCCATATAGCTAGAGTGCTGACTGCTATACTCAAAAGAGGTGGAGCTAGCACATCATAACAACCGAGTCTCAAATGACTTGATCAAGCGAGGTCAACTTAGTGATCATACCAAAGGGCTCTGCTATCTAAATTCACTCGTCACCTCTACTAAAAAAGAATGGCTTATGAGTGGTAACCCCTTTAACAATGCTATAGTTTTCTTTATCATCAACAATCAAATTAGTAGTATCTTAATTAAAAATTAAAATGAATTTCTTATTTCCCAGCTTACCCCCTATAAGTCCACTCTTTGTCTTCTCCAGAGAATAAAGGGAGACTGAAGGGATGATCACTCTACCCATTACTTGGGGTGAGGGAGAGAACTGATACATAATGATGGCTAACTTCTTAGTAATAAATCCACTCACCAGTTATAATGTCAATTTTAGGTTATCATTATTAATTATATTTTCACTAATAGAAGAAGTTTTACTTACAAAGGGCCCAACTAAGTGAACACTTAGTGTAGGCTCATTTTTTAGCCCCAAGCATCACAATAAATTTATTAAAATGCATATAAATAATGTCCATGTGTTTTCTTAGACTATTATTGAGTTGTAGAGCATATATAGTTAAGTCACCTAAATTAGCTAAATGTAAAGAGAAAGATAAGACCAATCAAGTAGAAGATATCGTAGATTGCCCCCATCCAAGCTGAGCCTATAAAATAAGAGGTCTAGAAACTCGTTGATGTCAAATTCATAAAGGAAGTATATTACCTTTAATAGATATCTAATGTGGTGATGGTATAAAGGTTAGTAGAAAATGGATGATATGCATAGACTTCACCTAGCTAAACTTGGTCTACCATAAAAATAATTATTAACTTCCAAGTGTTTACGCATAATCAACTTGACTATTAGATTCCTAGTCATAAGCTTCCTCGTTGTTTTTTCTAGCTATCATTAGATCAAAATTTACACCTTCAACTATAAGAAGATAGCCTTTATCATCGGGTAGGGAATCTTCTACTACAAGGTAATGCCATTTTGCATGAAAAATACAATATTCACTTACTAGCGCTTAATGGACCTAGTATTCAAGGAACAAAGAAGGTAGAAAAACTAATGCATACATTGATTTCCTAATAGTAAAAGAAAGCTGTCAAAGCAATATATCTCATAATTAAGGGAGATTTTTGTCACATTGAAAATATATAATACTCAACTTAATCCTTTAAATTGTACCTTTTGTACTGGAGTGAGCAAGTTCCTATGGTTTCTCCTCACCTCAGAAGGGTTGAAGATGAATTCAGGTAAGGTAAGAGTCATACTAAACATGCCATCATTAAGGATGACCAAGGAGATACAATAGCTTATAGGGCAATTTGATAATCTCATCTGCTTCATCTCAATGTTGGGTGAGAGGTGTTTATTATCATCAAAGTCCACCAGAGTAGAAAGCATTTCATAAGGTATAAGGTATGAAGGGTGTGAGGCCACCTTCCACATCATAAAGATACTCCTATTTTCCCTTTGTTCCAACAAATCCCCTCACCTGGAGATTGTGCGGCGTGCCGTGGGGGGGGGGGGGGGGGGGGGTAACATGGACTTGTCATGCTTTCCCATCATAGAAAAGATGGAATGGGCATTGATCATGTTAGCTCAATGACTCCATCCTTACCTCCAAGCTTGACAAGTCCATGTTACCACTACCCATGTGCTTACTAAGCTAGAATATTCAGGAAGATTATTAAAGTGGGTGGTCGAGATGACTGAGTTCTAAACTACTTACATCCTGAAGATGTCCATCAAAGCTTAGGCCCCTTATTGTCAATAACCCTTAAAGTTGAAGAGGAAATAACAATAAAATGTGATAGTTATGGATGTTATATATGCATGGGGAGTCAGTATTGATATAGTCTTAAAAAGCTAAATAGGAGATACTCACACATTTAGACAAATCAAGTTTTAGGTTGCCAAATACCACCTAGAGAATGAAGCCTTGATAGCAAGAATGATCATTGTAGCTGGCATCAAAATGAAGCATTTGTTGTTCTTCTCTAACTCTTAGCTAATGGTAAATTCAGAAAATGGGCAATATGAAGTATGGATTATTAAGTGAAAAAATTATAATCATTTATGTTATATGTTTAAATAAAATAGTGTAGCTAATTTGTTAATTGGTACGATAAATCTTCAAGAAAAAGGTAGGAAAAATGAGAAAATAAATAGTGGATCAGTGTTGAATCGCCATAGCATCGCGACATAATAGTTAATTTAATTGCTCGTGAAAAGGTGCATCAATTTAAAACTATCACCACAGTGCTATCCTTTCTGTAAGCTGCAACAGTACTTCATTTTATGAGGACTGCAGCGCTACTACATGGAGTGTTGTTACGCTAACAATAGTTATGAGTGTTTAATATAAAAAGCAAGGTCAAATTTCCTTATGAGGGGTATCCAATTTAGTAATTGCTCTTAGTTCCTATTAGTGTTAAGTAGTAAGTAATTAGTGTGTATGTTTGCAAGGAGAGCAGGAACATAGGGCAAGGAGTGTTCGTTATTGCTTATGAAAAGGAGACTTTATGTTATAGCTTTACATAACTCTCTCTTATACTTTTTTCCTTTAATTTCAATAGAATATATTCATATTTTATTCCATTCAATGAATTCTCATGCCTAGAATTTTTTCGTTCTGAATTTATGATGTGATCTAAAGAATTATGTATAACATATATTCTATCTAAGAACACAATTATATATGATAGTTATTCCATGCTACTTCTAATCATTATTTATGTTTGCATTGGCAATTCATGTAATTTAAATTTAGTGTAATTTACATCCTTGATGGAGGTGTATAATAAAATGCTTGAAGTACATAAACATATGTCTTCAAGAATTTTGAGTTTCTTAAGGAGATATCTAGCTTTACAGTACGAGGGTTATTAACTTAAATTACTCATTCACTTGTTAAGATTCCAATGAACTTGATAGAGATAAGGAATCATTAATGCTTTAATCCATAATTAAACTAAGTTAGACCAATATGCATCACACATTAATTATTTAGACCACTCTTAAATTTAAAGTATACTTATCATTTGAACATTAGATATATCTCTTTCTTAGAATCATTTCTTCTAATTACCTACAAGATAAATATCTATAATTTGAAGATCAATACTTAGCTAGTCAAAGGTAGTAGATAACTCCCCGTGGAAATGATAACCCCTACTTTACTATATTACTTGAACGACATGTGCACTTATGTAGCACCATGTGTAAAAGCTTGGTTAAGTTTTTGTTACTGCTGCTATGGCATTGATGCTTAATTTGGCAAGCCAATATTGTTTTAGAAAATTACAAGTTTAATCTTACTTTGCTCTTTTGATATTATTTGCATCTATTTGCATTATTTTATGCAATTTAGTAATTGTGAGCTTGCTTAAGTATGGTTGTTATTAATTGTGTGATGTGTGTTTTACTTTTTCTGTTTTGTTAGTGCATGCATAGTAGAGACCAATTGACTTTTATACCATTTGATCATGAAATTAAGAAGACCCTTAGAAAAATTAGAAAATTTAAAAACTCTAAAAAATATTTAGACGTGACAAATTTAACTCGTGATTAGAACCAACCTAAACCACATAGAGAATTTTGCAATATAATGCTCCAAGATTTAATTTGGAAGAATTATCTATTTTTAAATAATCTACCAAAGCCTATACTTTTCATTTCTTTAAATAAAAGCTACATGAAGCAACCATATATAACAAAATATTTTACTATCTTCATATTCCTTAAAATTAATTTATAATAGTCAAGAGTTTTGTTAATACATCAGTTTATATTTCTATGCTTTTGACTAAAAAAGAATAAAATAGAAGTATGGATATCTAAACTTGAGATTCTAAATCATATTAATCCTCACTCCACTAGGTCTTGACCCCTTTTTAAAAAATATGTAAAATCATAGAGTGAGATAACAGCTCAGTTTGTTTCCAGAACCTTCCACTATAATTAATGTAAGGCAATAGAAATAGTATGCATGTAATCATTCCATCCAAATTAATATAAAAAATATAGCAGCAAAAATAAGTAACAAACAATATGAATAGTATTATTTCATATGAGCACTAGAAAAAAATACAAGTAGTGTAACTTATAATCCGTGATTAGAGGCCATATAAAGGATTTGTGTGTTATATCATTCTTATATCCATGCCAAGTTACAACGTATTAGATCTATCTTGGATTTATTTATATCTATAAATTATACTTTTTTTAAATCTATGTATCATTATATATATATATATATATAAACACACACTTACATTTGTCCGATACATGTCATGTAATATCAATTTATGTATACCATTTTCCCTATCAAATGTAATGTATCATATATATCATATATTTCATATGTATCATATGCCCGTGTATCAATCTTATCAGTCTTTTTATATGTTTGCATTAGTTATATCATATATCATATTCATATTATATTATTTCATAAGTATGTCATATCACTTGACTAATTTATCATATATGTTCATGTCATATTCATATGTGTAAGTAAGTCAGGACATCCAACTATATGTGTTGTTTTTTATATCAAGTCCTATAGGCTTAACCTATAGGAATCATTCTTAGTCATATTAGTAATGTTACCAAGAATTAGTTTCATATCACATATCATAATTCAGGTGACTATCATATAAGAAGTCATCACTTCCTGCCCGTCGACGTATCATATCATATATGTTAGTCTCCTTATACCTCCCTTTTTATATCACTTAGGATTACACTACAAATATTATTTAAAAGAAAGCCCATTAGGCCACCCTCCTATATAGAGTAATATATTTCAAGTCAACCTGAATCAACCAATCATTTTTAGTCAGCCTTTCTTACTTTTACATACATTTCATATCATTAAAATCATAATATCAAACATTATATACACATCATATGCAATGATCATAGCATATAGTTCTATCTATTGTGTTTATTAGTATACATGTTTTATGCCAAAATATATGTTAGGTGATGCTGGGCTTGATTTGAATTGGTGCTTATTTTGAATTGATGTGGAAAAATGCTTAAGTTTTCTTTAATATAAAATAATGAAAGCCCACTAAAATATGCAAGTATACATGCCGATCAAGTAATAAAGTGTTAGAGTAGAGTGTCGATCTCATGAGAAAGTGTTTTGCTTAATTATATTTACACTACTACTGCTTACTTCAAATGCATAATTTATCCTACTAAAAGTAAAAAATGGATATTTTTGAGTTTTTTTCACTTAAAGAAAACTTTCAAAAAGATTTGAAACTAATAAAAAAAATTGTTTTATATTAATGAATGCAACAAAAAAGTTTTCCTAATGAGACTCTTAATTTTAGATGTGGATTAGAGAAATTACATCCCTAGATCTCTATCAAGCTTATAGGGGCAAAAAAAATGGCCTTCCTATAGTTTTATTATCTCCATAAAACCTAGAATATTTAAACATCATATGTCTAGGCATGCCAACATTCCATTTTAATACTCCTAATTATTCAAGTATTCCTCCCTCAAGGCTATATGTCACACTAGATATTAACTACACATATGACTATTATATGTATTAGATGAAGAATGAGAGATATTGAAAACATTTATATATTCATTAAAGGCATAAGTGTCTACATTAGTGCTTGCTATATTTTTACATCATTAGCCCAAAATTAGAGAATTAGCTAGACATGGAAGATATAATAAGCAAGCTCATTTTTATTTCATTCATTCAAAGAAGATGTACAAGAGAAGTAATAAGAAAATTCACCCAGAAGGATCAATTGATCTTCTCGACACTCTTTTCTCTAACAATAGAGTTTCTCTAATAAGACAAGCTTAGATCTCTCAATACAATTATCTTGTACTTTCTTAGCCTCCCTTAGACTTTACTCGAAGGGGTTACTAAAGAAATACACTAAGAATTATAATTTTTTCTCAAGTGATAGAATTCTTTAAACAATAGAGCTAAAAAACTATTTATAGGTAGTAAAGGGTTCAGGCTCAAGCACCACGGTGGTATAAAATGAACTCGCACCTTAGTATTATAATGAGTGCTCTACTATGGTGTTGAATGACCTAGCACGATTAATGGTTGAACGGTGCATCTTTTAGCTAAGTCGATGAAACATTTCATCTCGATAATTACTTCACTATGGTGCTCTAGAATTTGAGTGATGCAACTCTTGAATGTGATTTTTGAAGCTGAGGCATTGCAAGGCTAGGCTCTCTAATAGTCATTTTCTCAAGGCTCCAACACTACAATGTTGAATTTGGGTGCAGCTACACTATGTTAAGCTACAACGTTGACCTTAATGTCACTGTAGTGCTGGAAAATATAAAAATTGACATAGTAATATTTGAATTAGACACCTCAGTATTGATGATCAAAACACTATGGTGCATTGTCTGATGGTGCTGCAACGCTATTCATCACTTGTAGTTTTTTTCCTTTTCCTATACATTTCTTGCACAAATATAACTAAAATAATATATTTTTATTGACTTTAACCATATATATATATATATATATATATATATATATATATATATATATATATCATGTATTTCATGTCCAAATGCAGTGTATTAACACCTAATCTTTTCATATTTAGTATTATTATACTCATTTCAAAGAAATTGACATATATGTAAAACCAACTAGTGGAATTTTATTATAAACCAGCCAAAATATTTAAGGTGATGATATCAATTACATATTAAAATTTATAAAAAGAAAGTTCACTAAAATGAGAGATATTATAATTTTTATCAATTTTAGGATGGAGAAACTATACAAAAGTTGAAATTATCAAAAATAGAAGTAGGTTAAGGTTATTTATCATGATCAGAATATTTTTCAGGATTAGTGTGATGGAAAATATTAGCGTGTACTCTATTTTCTCTCTCCTTTTTCCTCCTCTCTCTTCTTTTCTCTCCACCGCTCTCTCTTTTCTCACTTGACATGCAAAGGGAATAGGTAAGGATGAGGGTTTAAATATAATGGTTTTAGATATATTTAATAATAAAACAAATTTTTAGACCCACCACAGTGGTGCTTACTTAGATAGATTTTTAAAATTTAATAAAATACACTTGAAGCTATTACAATCTATCCATCTTAAGAAAATATTATCCTTGACTTTTCTCGCTAAGAACCATTAATAGGTAGAACAAAAATATTGATCACTAGTCATATTAATCATATAAATCAAATCATGTATCCATTGATTTACACATGTATGCATGTCAATTAATCAATCATACAATATATTATGCAAAACATTTCAATCAAAATAATAAAATTTCATAAGAGTATTCATAATAGAGAACTCTACCAGTAGACCTTTCAGGTGCATCTTGTTGAGATTGTTGCAAATTAACTTTCCTGATTATGTTGTTATAATCATATGAGTTTTTGATGATATCTAAATCTTATTATTTGATTGTTGTTTCTCCTAACATATATTGGAAAGTGTATTTACTTGTGTGTGTACTAATATATTTTTCAGAAAAATCATACTCCAGACAGCTAAAGACTTCAAGATAGATAAAATTAGGGGTTATTATAAGTTGGAGTCTATTTTTTTTTTATTTTTCTTGAGTCTGAAAGAGTATGATTATAATTAGGTAACCGTGCATACACACACTGGGGGAGTAAGACAAATTTTTTTTAAAGTTAATCGTACTGTACGATTTTAAATCATACGTGATGATTTGTATTGAATATCTCCTCTGCAATGAACCTACCTATTTTCATGAGCCAAAATTTTTTTAAGTATGAATCGTACTGTATGAAATGGTTTCTTGCATTATTTTTTAGAGTACGAAACAGGGGCTTGCATGGTTCGTACAGGATCGTACGGGATAAAACATTCATTTTTTGAACTGTTCGTATAGTATAAAATATTTTTGTACACCATTTTTCAAAGAACAAAATAGGGCTTGCATGGTTCGTATAGGATCATACGGAACGAGCCGTTCATTTTTTGAATTGTTCGTACAGTACAAAATATTTTTGTACAGCATTTTCTAGAGTACAAAGACTAGGTCTAACAGGTTTGTACAGTATCGTATGAGATGAATAGTTCATATTTTGACCTATTCGTATGGGATGATATGTGATCGTGCGGTATGATCTGACTTTTGTTAAACTTAAAATTTTTAGTTTTTGGACAATTTTTCTTGTCCTTTGTATATAAGGGTCCTAAAAACTGACTATTCAAAAAATCTTCTATGAATTTCTTCTTAAGAGTGAAGGAAAGAGTGATTTGGGAGAGTGTTTGGGAGTGAGTGTGGTGAGATCTTTGAAGAGAAAATTGTGAGGAATTCATAAGGTTGCCCGAAGGTGAGGATCACATTGTTTGTACTTCAAGTCTCGGCCCTATCTCTTTGAAGACTCTTGAGAGAAGATCTTTGAAGGAGAGTCTAATTCTCTGTCATCACCAGGAGTGTGAGAAAGGATGTTTGGTACTCTTACATCACCAGGAGGGTGAGAAAGGATGCTGGGTTCTCTTCCTTCACCAGGAGGGTAAAAAAGGATGATGATTCTCTACCACATCGGGGTTTGGTGGAAGATAGGAAAATTGTAAAGGCTTCTCCGATTTACTGTGGGGGCTAAAGGAGAGTCACTTGAGTATAGTGCAATATCTGGAGATGGAGTCTCTAGGAAGTGGACGTAGGCCTTGTTGGACTGAACCAATATAAAATTTGATGTTCTCTGTTCTTTTATTTTCAACGCAATTTTATTTTTCGCATTGCAATTTACTTTTTTGTGGTTGAAAAATTACTTTTAAAAATTTTATATTATGAAAAATTTCATTAATCGATTTTTTGAATTAACCAAAATTTTTTTGAAAATAACTAATTCACCCCTCTCTTGGTTAACATTGGGACAAGTGCCTTAGGTCTAACAACATAATCAGTCTTTACAAGTGGCATCAGAGCCTATTTCAAAAATTACTGTTTAAATTACTTTTTAAAAATTAGATTATGGCTAATTTTGAAAACCGTAATACTCCTAAAGGATATTCTATAAATAGACCACCGTTATTTGATAACATTCCGTTTGTGAAAAACTCACATGTCTACTTTTCTGTAATCACTTGACTATCGCATGAGGATGTTAGTACATGATGATTATACTGCACGTACTAGACTTGTTGATGGAATTCGAGTTGAAACACTGTTTGCTGACTGGACTGTAGAAGAAAGGGACTTAGCATAATTAAATACAAAATGCTTAAATAACTTTTTCTATGCTCTTAAACCTGAAGATTTTATATGTATTTCAACTTGTAAATTAGGAAAAGAAATATGGGATAGAATTTACATTACATATGAAGGAACCAATGATGTCAAACAATCTAGATTGAATATTCTATTGCATGACTACGAACTCTTTCGTATGAAACCAAATAAATCAATCTCTGACATATATACATATTTTACTCAAATAGTTACCTCATTGCATGCTTTAGGTAGGGAACTAAATAATTTGGAGAAAGTAAATAAGATTTTATGTTGTTTGCTTACTAACTATGATGCAAAGATAACTGTCATTATGGAGTCTAAAGACTTAAATATGTATTCAATTGACAATCTTCTTGGATCACTGACTACCTACGAGTAAGGAGTGACTCAAAGGCAGATTAATACAGGTGACAAGCAAAATGAGAAGAACATAGCTTTGTAGGTGGATGATTTAGATAGTGATCAATCACTACCTGAGGATGAGGAAGACATTGCTCTCATGACGAGGCAATTTAAAAGTTTTCTAAGGAGGAAGTAAAGGAGACGTCAGCAGTGGAATAAGGGTAAGTTTAAAAAAAATAGCAAAAATTTAAATGATGTAATTTGTTATATATGTAGGAAGCCTGGACACACCAAACCTGACTGTCCGAATCTAAAAGCAAATCCTAGCAAGGAAAAAGTTGAGGTCAAAACCTATGCTAGGAAGGGCAAGAAGAAGTTACAAAAAGCTTTTTGGGCGAACTCAGCATCCGACTCATCAGAAAAAACATCTGAAGAGGAAGTCATAAATTTGTGCTTGATGGCAGACGATCTAGATCATTCAAACCAAGTTGAGGTATGTGATTTATCATATGAAGAATTATTTGAAGTTTTTTATAGAATTCATACTGCATATAGAAAACTAAAAAAATTGCATGCTAAACTAAACCAAAAATATATAAACTTGTAAAGAGAATATGAAATCCATAGGAAAGACCGTGCAGACATTGATAGAAACCACATGAGCATATTGGATGAGTTCGATGATTTGAATAAAAAGCATGAACTTATAAAATCATCACATACTCAACTTGAAAATGATTATAAAGTGTTTTTGGAAGAAGTGAAACATAAAGAGATTAATTTGAGAATGGAAATATCTATGTTGACAAATAGGAACTCATATCTTGAATTGGAAGTTAAGAGTATTAAAGAAAATAGACCTACACCCACACTTGAACAATTCTATAGGTCTAAGAAAACTAATATGAGTTCAACACCTAAGAAGAGATCTTATAACTCATTTATATTTAGAAATCCTTTTCCTTGAGTGAGATGTTTTACATGTGGATTGTTAGGACACATCTCCCACACTTGCACAATTAGTAGTAGAACATATTTAGTGTGGAGACCTAAGATACATAAATCACAGCATTTCAAATATGCATCTGGTTTATTATTGCCAAGAGGAGAACCCAAACTTGTTTGGGTTCCCAAGTATAATGTTTGATCATTTTATAGGAACACTCTCACACAAGACCTCATGAGAGTATTTGGTACCTGGACAACGGATATTCTAAGCACATGACTGGAGATACAACATAATTCATATCACTGGAAGCTAGGAATGGATGCAAGGTTACACTGGGAGATAATACCACCAAGAGAGTGATAGGTATAGGTATGGTTGGAAACTTAAATAAATTTTTCATTGAGAATGTATTGTTGGTAGATGGCTTAAAGCATAACCTTTTGAGTATTAGTCAGCTATATGATAAGGGTTATAGTGTAAAATTTTTTCCCACTAGCTGCATAATAAGCCAAAATAGAAATGATATTTTGCATGGAATTAAGGTAAATAATGTGTACATGCTTGATTTGAATTATATTAAGTCTTCTAATACTTTTTGTCTCAAAATAATAACTAATGAATCATGGTTATGGTATAGGAGGCTTTGTCATACAAGCATAAAAAATCTTAGGAAAATTACCCAAAAAGAATTGGCTAGAGGGATACCCAAACTAGACTTTACTAAGGATCACTTTTGTATTGTGTGTCAATTAGGAAAATAGGTGAAGTCCTCCTTTCATTCCATTAAGGATCTTAGAACTAGTAAACCATTAGAAATCATTCATATGGATCTTTTTGGATCAATTAGCACGATAAGTTTAGGAGGAAAAAGTTTTGGGTTTGTTATTGTAGATGACTATTTGAGATTCACTTGGGTCAAATTCTTATCTCACAAGGGTGAATCATTTGATGAATTTAGAGTGTTTTATACTTGGATTCAGAAGAAGCTAGGGTGTGAGATTTTAACAATATAAAGTGATTATGGAGGAGAATTTGAAAATAAAAAATTTAAAAATATTTATAAAGAGAAAGGAATTGATCATAATTTTTCAGCACCTAGGACCCCTCAACATAATGGGGTAGTCGAAAGAAAAAATAGAACATTAATAGAAGCCGCTAGAGCCATATCGACAGAGTACTCACTTCCAAAATATTTTTGAGGTGAAGCAGTTAGTACAACGTGCTATGTTCTAATAGGATGAACATTAGATCTAAATTGAACAAAACACCATATAAACTTCTTAAGGGAAGAACACCTAATCTCTCACATTTGCATATTTTTGGATGTAAGGTGTTTATTCATAATAATGGGAAAACTCATTTCGAAAAATTTTATCCAAAATTTGATAAAAAAATTTTTCTTGGATATTCTAATGTTGGAAAATCTTTTAAAGTTTTCAACAAGAGAGTTTTGGTAGTTGAGGAGGCTACACATGTAGTGTTTGATGAATCTGACATTTTGGAAGAGCCAAAGTTGGAAGAAGATCATATTGAGAATATCTCCCATGAAATTGAAAATAAAAAGTTGGAAGAAAAGGTAGAGATGGAAAACCCTTTGCCTAGAGATTGAAAATTTTTTAAGGGTCACCCTAAGGAATTGATTTTAGGTGAACCTAATGAGGGTGTTAAGACTAGCAATTGACTTAGCAAAGAGGTAAATCATTCTGCTTTTATTTCGATGGTTGAACCCATAAGTATAAATCATGCACTTTTAGATAAATTTTGGATTTTGGCCATGCAAGAAGAATTGAATCAATTTATAAGAAATGATGTTTGGGAGTTAATTGAAAAGGCAAAGAATCAAAGTGTTATTGGAACTAAGTGGGTGTTCAAAAATAAAATGAATGATTCAGGAGTTGTGATTAGAAATAAGGCTGGATTACTGACTAACAGGTATAATCAAATAAAAGGAATTGATTTTGAAGTGACTTTTGCCCCTGTAGCAAGAGTTGAAGCAATTAGTGTTTTATTAGCCTTTGCCTATTTTAAAGGTATTAAATTTTACCAAATGGATGTTAAAAGTGCCTTTTTGAATGGGGTAATATAAGAGGATGTTTATGTTAAGCAACCTCCAGGTTTTGAAAATTCTAAATTCTCTAATCATATTTTTAAATTGAAAAGGAATTATATGGACTAAAATAGGCACCTAGGGCGTGGTATGAGAGGTTAAGCACTTTTCTATTAAGAAGATCATTTATTAGGGGAAGTGTAGACACCACTCTCTTTTTGAAAAGAATAAGTGATGAAATACTCATTTTTCAAATATATATGAATGATATCATATTTGGATCAACTGATAAAAATCTTTGTGATGAATTTTTAAAAACAATGATTAGTGAATTTGAGATGAGTTTGATGGGGGACTTGAGTTATTTTCTTAGTTTTAGCATATAGCAAAGTGAGGAAGGAACCTTTCTTAGTTAGTCTAAGTATATTAAGGACATTCTCAAAAAGTATGAAATGGATAATGCTAAACCAGTGATTACACCAATGAATTCCTCAGTGTAGTTACATAAGGACCCTAAGGGAAAATTTGTTGATCAAAAGAAGTTTAGAGGAATAATTAGATCATTGCTTTACTTAACTGCTAGCAGACTAGACATTATATTTAGTGTTTGTCTGTGTGCTAGATTTTAATCTGATCCAAAGGAATCATATTTAAAAATAGTAAAAAGAATATTGAGATATGTTTTGGGAACTCAAAATTTAGGAATTTGGTATCCTAGGCGCAGCTCTTTGTTTGAAATCATTGGATATTCTTATTCATATTTTATGGGATGCAGGGTAGATCAGAAAAGTACCTCTGGAACTTGCCAATTTATTGGAAATTCTTTAGTGTCTTGGTCCATTAAGAAACAGAATTCAGTAGCCCTTTCTACTGCTAAAGCAGAATATATTATCTTAGGTAGTTGTGTGGCACAAGTTCTTTGATTAAAATAATAGTTGATTGATTTAGGATTTTTAATTGGCATAATTTTAATTTTTTGTGATAATACTAGTGCCATTTGTATTTTAAAGAATCCTATTCAACATTATAGAACCAAGCATATATATATAAGGCATCACTTCATTGGAGATCATATCGCTAAGGGAGAAATTGAATTGCATTATATTTCAACTGAAAATCAACTAGCAGATATTTTTACAAAACCACTAGTTTTTGATACATCTAGCATCTTAAGGACACGGGTAGGTGTGATTAATCTTAATGCTTAAATAGAAAATTCTGCAAACATGATGTGTTGTATATATGTGGTTATTTAATTTAGTTCTGTATGATTGTTTTGGTTGTTCTGATTATTTTCCTATGATTTATTATGTATTGTTGTTTTTATTTTTATTTTATTTTTAAGCTTGTCACTTGTTAAGAAAAATTTGGCTTTGAGAGGTTTTTCTGATTATCATGCTTTGTTTATAAGTGTTTTAATAATATTATACAAAAATTCTTTCATCCTGTACTATTTTTGTAGCTTGTGCATGATATTTTTTGAGTTGAGAAGATAAAATAGTGTATTTATGGTTTTTCATACTATATGATGACATCATCATACTGGATGATTAGTACAATTTCATCTGTACGGATGTGGATGGTTTTCTATTTTTGTCACTTATTATTACTGATCGTGCGTACGAACTGGTCGTTCGTCTATACGATCCTTGTCGTCGATTTTGGATAAGGATGAACCCAACCATAAGTGAAACGATCTTTAATTTTCTGATCATCTTGGATGAACACATCATCGTCTATACGATCGATTATTCAAAAAGCCTGTATAAAAGGATGCCTTGGGAAGGGCAGTTATTTTTATATCAGGCTTCAGAAAACCCTAAAAGTTTCAACTTTTGCGTTTCTGTTCGTATAGTACGATTTATAATCGTACAGTACGATCAGTTCAATTACAGCTCCATCCAGTACGAGTACAGACAAACAGTTATCAAATTTTATTCATATCGTACTGTACGATACGTATATCGTACAGGACGATACTGTTGATTCGTACTGTTCGTACAGGACAAACTATGGGACGATCCTTGGGACGAAAGAGTTCGTCTCTGTCAGTCGTCCAGCACTCCTTGAGTCATACAGTATGATTAGTGTTTTTCAGGATATCGTCCTGTACGATACGAATATCGTCCAGGACGAATAGAACAAAAATTCTTGGTATCATCTGGTACGATCGATGGGATGAAGGAAATCGTCTCTGACGATCGTCCAGCACTCCACTAGTCGTACAGTACGATCAGTTCATTTCTTAATATCGTCCAGGACGAACAGAACAAAAAACCTTGGTTTTGTCTGGTACGATCTCTGGGACGAATGAAATCGTCTCTGTCAGTCGTACAGTACGATATATGATCGTACAGTATGATCGACATATAAATTAGAAACCAACATTTATTTCCTGATTAGGGAGATAATTTTGGTAAGTATTAATTAATAGTACAGTACGATAAGCATCGTACAGTACGATCAGTACAGAAAATCAAGATTAAAAACTTACAAAACTTTTTCTGGCGGCTAGGGTTTCTCAAATTTATCTTATCGTACAGTACGATATGTATCATACAGTACGATTAGTTTGTAAACTTAATCATTCAAAAATTAGCCGTTAGCCTGAGTATTTTTAATTAATCGTACAGTACGATACAAAATCATACAGTACGATTTTCTTAAAAAAAAATTATCCCCCTGTGTGTGTGCATGGTTGCTCCTTTCACATGCATGCTTCTGTGGCAGACTCAAGAAAATAAAAATAAAGAAATAAAAATTATAGAATTTTCAACATCCTATTCTATCCGGTTTGAGTCTCCAGTAATCTTGAGCAGTGTGCATCTGACCTGAAATGTTAGTGCTCATATACAAGGATTAAGCATTTATAATTTAAAGGAAGTCTATATGGACTCAGTAAGTATTAGTTGTCACCATCAAAATTAAGTGCTTGGGATCCTGGATTTTAACAATCTCCCCCTTTTTGATGGTGTCAAATAATATTTTTTGATGGACAGATGTTCTGACTTCTTTAGCTCCCCCTTAGAAGAGTAGCTTATTAATTTTTAAATAGGAGGAGAAGAAACAATTTTTTTTGTTATTATAACATAAAAAAAACAATAAGATAGAAAAAAAATATATAGTGAAAATATAAACAACCAATAGCATTTAATAGTAAGCAAAAATACAATACAGAACACACAGAAAAGTCTTACCCTTTTGACAACACCAAAAAGGGAAGAAAAAGGAAACAACTACAATGACAACAAACAGAAAATAGAAACAACTACAAAAGCTCAAAAATCTGGATCCTGATCCGAAGGCGGTGGCGGAGGTTGTGGAAACAGCTGGTGGTACTGATGGAGGGACGCAAACTGGTGATTGATCGAGGTGAAGCGCTCCCTAAACCATCTCATATCAGTGTCATACTCCTGATGTTGCTGAGCAATGTGGGCATCCAACCTAGTCTCCAAGCGATCAAGGCGTTGAATAATGTCGTCGTGAGGGTAGTCGGGAGGAGCAAGGCCAGGTGGGTGGATTGGTGGTGGTGGAGGTGCGTCAGCAGGAGCAGCAGCCTCTTCGTCATCAAACTCGGGATTGGCGGGAGCGGCCCCCCGATGGAACAAGATACGAAAGGAGGCATCCGAGTAGAAGATAGGAAGGTGATCAGGAGGTAGCGGATAATGAAGTTGGTATTTGGCATCTAGGACGTATCCTATGACATGCCCTAAAGCAAGGTTCAGTTTGCGGCGGGCACCGGGATATCGGAAGGCAGACAAGGTATGAATATAGTCAAAAACCATTTGGGCTTCATTGAATTTTGTGCCAGACATGATTAGATATGTGACGATCGAAAGCAGTGGAGTAATATGGATGCGGTCTGCAGCTTTGGGTATAATGGATGTGTGTAGGACATGTTGGATAACGTGGGCATTCTGATTTAGAGTTTGGACCAGGGGTAGGTGTTGATTGGAGGGGACACCCCTAAGGGTCATATTTACTGATGTCCAATCATAGTCGTGGGAGATCATGGATTGGGGACGAGTGCCGTCAGAGGACAGCCCTATGTGTGCAGCAATATCGTTGACGGTGATAACGATATTCTGTTTACAGACATAAGATGTGAAAGTGGTGTTTTCTAGGTCGATGCGGATATTGGCAAGAAACTCAAAAGGGAGTTCGGAGTGAAATGGAAAAGCAAGAGTCAAAAGGAATTGAAGGGTAGTGGAAGCGAACAAATTCATCACCTCAAAATTTAGGGCGGCTTGATTTAGCATGCGGGATGGAGTGATCTTGGCTTCCTTGATTTTAATATACGCTTTCTCGTCCGCAGCGGAGAGAAAACGATCATCAAAACACCGAGAGGAGGAAGAGCTCCTGACTACCATTCGACCGTGCTTACTGGACCCAGACATGGTGGAAGAAAGGAATCGAGAAAGGAGGAGATTCTGAGTGATGTAGAGTGAGGAGAATAGGCAAAGAATCCCTCCCTTTTTATAGAATTTGTGTACTATCGTATAGTACGATTGAGTATCGTACAGTACGATATACGCAATAATGTCGTCTGGACGACTGTTCAGAAAAGTGAGTCAAATCAGACAGTAAGATCAGAATCGTACTGTACGAACGTGAGTGTGAGGCGTTCGTCCCAAGGAGTCGTCTGAACGACTTTTGACAAAAATGTTCGTACAGTACGAATAGGTGTTCGTACAATACGATAGGCAATAATGTTCATACCGGTCGAGTTTAAATTCGTCCTAATTCATTTGACACGTGGATCGTACAGTACGATAGGTATTTCGTACAGTATGATGACCAATAATAAGTATCGTACGGTACGAGTGGTGAATCGTACAGTACGATAGGTATAAGACATGAGAGATCTGGACTGTGAATGGGAATGGACGGCTGAGATTGGAGTGATTTGAACCTTATCATACAGTACGATATGGGATCGTACAGTACGATTGTCAGAGAATACCAAGATTTGTGAGCAGCATGGTAAGAGGATCAGGATTCCATTTTTTTTTTTCATTTTGGTTTTTTTTTTCTTTTTTTTTAAAAAAAAACACAAAGCATAACAAACAAAAAAAAATCTTTTTTTTTATTTTTTTTTTATTTTAGGCTTGAATGTCTATGACACCTAATTTAGTTCTTAAAGTGCTAAATGTGTCATAACCTAATGGTTTTGTGAAAATGTCAGCCAATTGATCTTCAGTAGCAACGTGGTGCAGTTCAATATCTCCTTTGGCTACATGATCTCTAATGAAATGATGTCTAATATCTATATGTTTAGTTCGTGAATGTTGAATTGGATTTTTAGATATGCAAATAGCACTAGTGTTGTCACACATTATCGGAATGGTTCCTACAGGTAGACCTAGATCTATAAGTTGTTATTTTAACCACAAAACTTGTGCAACACAGCTACCTACCGCTATATATTCTACTTCGGCTGTTGATAGGGCTACTGAATTTTGTTTCCTACTGGACCATGAAACTAACGATTGTCTAATGAATTGACAAGTGCCAGAAGTGCTTTTTCTATCTACCCTACATCCTGCAAAGTCTGAATCTGAGTATCCTAAGATTTCAAAAGAAGTGCTGTGTCTAGGATACCAAATTTCTAAGTTCGGGGTGCCTAGTAGATATCTAAGAATCCTTTTGATAGCAGTCATGTGAGATTCTTTCGGGTCAGCTTGAAAATAGGCACAGAGACACACACTATACATTATGTTTGGTCTACTGGCAGTCAGATAGAGAAGCGATCCAATTATTCTCCTATACCTCTTTTGATCTACAGA
Source organism: Dendrobium chrysotoxum (assembly GCA_019925795.1). Lineage (NCBI taxonomy): Eukaryota > Viridiplantae > Streptophyta > Magnoliopsida > Asparagales > Orchidaceae > Dendrobium > Dendrobium chrysotoxum. The sequence continues at coordinate 66,060,778 of CM034312.1, forward strand.
CTTCCCACTGGGATCTTTATCCAATTGAATGTTAGAGCTCATGGGTGTATTCATAGCCTTAGCATTGTTCATTTCATATTTTTTCAAAATATCGTTGATGTACTTTAGACTGGCTAAGAAACATTCCACCTTCCGTTTATTTTACACTAAATCCAAGGAAGTAACTAAGTTCTCCCATCATACTCATTTCAAACTCGTCACTCATTGTTTTTGAAAATTCATTACATAAGCTTTTCGTCGTCGATCCGAACAAGATGTCATCTACATAAATCTGAACAATGAGTACTTCAACTCCTACCTTCTTCAAAAATAAGGTGGTGTCCACACTACCCTTTACAAAGCCTCTATCTAGTAGGAACGTACTAAGTCTTTCATACCAGGCTCTAGGTGCTTGTTTTAACCCGTATAGTGCCTTTTTCAGTTTGAACACGTGGTTTGGAAATTGTGAGTTTTCAAACCCCGGAGGTTGCTCCACATAAACATCTTCCTTGATTACCCCATTCAGGAAGGCACTCTTGATATTCATTTGATACAGCTTAAAATCCCTAAAACAAGCAAAAGCTAACAGTACCCTGATGGCTTCTAGTCTAGCTACCGGAGCAAAGGTTTCTTCAAAATCTATTCCTTTAATTTGGTTATACCCCTTTGCTACTAACCTAGCCTTGTTTCGTACTACTATTCCAGAGTCATTCATCTTATTTTTAAAGACCCACTGAGTTCCAACCACACTTTGTTCTTTAGGTCTTTTGACTAACTCCCATACATCATTCCTAACGAATTGGTTCAACTCTTCTTGCATTGCTAGGATCCAAAATTCATCTCTTAAGGCTTGATCTATACTCGTGGGTTCAATCATAGATATGAATGCAGAATGACTAACCTCTTTCTTGAGTCCATGCCTAGTTTTTACCCCTTCTGATGGGTCTCCTAAGATCAGCTCTCTAGGATGGCTAGAAGAAAATTTCCAATCTCTAGGCAGATGTTCCTGAGGTTCCGTTCTAGTCTCTATGGTAATGGTTTCTACTCCCCGCATAACCTCAACTTCTTCTTCTTCATGATTAGGTTCAGATGTCTTATTGGATTCATCAAATACCACATGGGTGGATTCTTTTACTACTAAGGTTCTCTTATTGAATATTCTATAGGCTTTACCTACCGATGAGTAGCCTAGGAAAACCCCTTCATCAGATTTAGGATCGAACTTTCCTAAGGGTGACTTGCCATTGATTAGGATGAAGCATTTGCAACCGAAAACGTGTAAGTGGGAAAGATTGGGTGTCCTACCCTTAAGCAACTCATAGGGTGTCTTATTAAGTTTGGATCTAACATTCACCCTATTTAACACATAGCATGCGGTATTTACTGCTTCTGCCCAAAAGTATCTAGGGAGAGTGTATTCAGCTAACATAGCCCTAGCAGTTTCAACTAAAGTTCTATTCTTTCTTTCTGCTATTCCATTTTGCTGAGGAGTTCTAGGAGCAGAAAAATTATGTTCTATTCCAACCTCTTTACAGAATGATTCAAATTTATCATTCTCAAATTCCCCACCGTGATCACTATGAGTTGTTGAAATTACACATCCTAATTTCCTTTGAATCCAAGTGGAGAAAATTCTAAACTCTTCAAATGACTCACTCTTATGAGCTAGGAATTTCACCCAAGTAAACCTAGAGTAGTCATCTACTATTACAAACCCATACAACGTCCCTCCTAGGCTGGCTGTACTAACAGGTCTGAACAGGTCCATGTGGAGAGTTTCTAGTGGCCTAGTGGAGTTGACATCTTTGATTGCATGAAATGAAGATTTAACTTGTTTTCCTAATTGGCAAGCATCACAGAGATGATCCTTAGTAAAGTCTAACTTTGGTATGCCTCTAACTATGTTTTCTGAGTGATGTTCCTAAGTGTTTTCATACTAGCATGGCATAGTCTCCTATGCCATAGCCAAGAGTCATCCGCTATTATTTTCAGACACAAAGAGTTTGAGGTTTCAATGCAGTTCAAATCTAACATGTAAACATTGTTTATACGTTTTCCTTCTAACACAAGTGAATCATTTAAGCTAATCATGCATTTATTAGACAGAAATTTTATGTCAAAGCCCTTGTCACATAGTTGACTTATACTTAAAAGATTATGCTTTAGACCATCCACTAAAAGTACATTCTCAATAATTAAATTTTTAGTGTTTCCAATGATACCTGAGCCCACCACTTTCCTGGTGGTGTTGTCTCCCAGAGTTACCTTGCCTCCTGACATGGCCTCTAGTGTCACGAACTGCTTCATGTCTCCAGTCATGTGTCTCGAGCAGCCACTGTCCAGGTACCACATGCTCTCACTAGGTCTTTTGTGAGAGCATCCCTATAATGTCAATCACGGATTAGCTTTGGGAACCCAAGTGAGTTTGGGTTCCACCCTATGCTTGTATGAATGAAATGTATGCATGTTATGCTGTGATGAATGCAATTTAGGTCTCCACACTAGATGTGTCCTATAGTGAATTGAGCACGTGCGGGCTATGTGACCTAGTATGCCACAAGAATAACATCTAACACCTGGAAATGGGTTCACTAGTCTACGAGGGTGGTAGTGCCTATTTCTGGGTTTGGATGATGCATGCCGTGCTGGTTTTGAATGAGATGATTCATATGGTGGAGGCTGAAAAAACTCAGCAATCGTGGGAGGTTTTTTATTATTCTCGAAATGCATGAAGTTTTTCATTTAAAAATTTATTCTCTTGGTTAAGACTAGCATATTCGAATCTCAATGCATGCTCACCACTACTAAGTTCCCCTTCTAGTTCCTTAAATGCATTCTCTAACTCAACATGTGATGATTTCAAGGTATCGTGTGCAGTGGTTAACTCAATATGCTTCTTGTTTAACGCATCGTATTCATCAAGCAAAGACATATGATCTTTATCTAAGTCAGAAAAATTCTTTACTACACTAGCATGCTCCTTTTGTAAAGTACTAAACTCAGTATTAAGACTAACATGCTTTTTCTTCAACTTTCTATACGAGTCATGGATTTTTTCAGAAATAACAAGCAGTTCATCGTAAGACAGTTGACTTACCTCATCTTGATCTGATTGATCAAGATTATCATTAGTCATAAGACACAAATTCGTTACCTCCTACTCTGCTTCTTCTTCTGATGATTCTGAGGTAGAGTAGGCCCAAAACGCTTTTTGAGTCTTAAATTTGCCCGTCTTGAACTTTGATCTTTCCTCACCCTTCTCCTTGGTTTGATGAGTCTTGATGTTGGGGCAATCAGCTCGGAGATGACCGGGTTTCCTGCACTCAAAGCAAATTGTTTCAGATGCAACCTTAGTATGCTTTGAGTTCTTACCTTTGTTCCAATTGCTTTGATGATGGCGCTGCTTTCTTTTCAAAAAAATTTTAAATTGACGAGTCATCAAGGCGATGTCGTCATCTTCCTCCGCTGCTGAGCTGTCACTTTCAGAATTGTTTGCTTTTAAAGCCACCGCTCGCTCCTTCTTCTTTTCACCTGCATCACTTTGTCGTTGACTCACTCCTTGCTTGTAGGCAATGAGTGACCCAAGCAAATTATCAATAGAATAAACATCCAGGTCTTTTGACTCAGTTATTGCAGTGATTTTAGCATCATATGAGCTAGGCAAACATCGCAGTATTTTGTTTACTTTCTCCGAGTTAGACAACTCTCTTCCTAAAGCATGCAGAGATGTTACAATCTGGGTGAATCGAGTGTACATGTCAGATATAGTTTCACTAGGTTTCTTGCAGAATAGTTCGTAATCATGTAGCAGTATGTTCAACCTAGATTGTTTGACCTCACTAGTTCCTTCGTACGTGATACACAGTTTGTCCCAAATTTGTTTACCAGTAGTACAAGTTGATACTCCCATATAGTCTTCTAATTTTAATGCGCAAAAGAAATAATTTAGACATTTAGCATTTAGTTGTGCAAGTTCTCTATCCTCAATGCTCCATTCATTAAATGATAGTTCAGTTTTAATTCCATTCAACATACGAAATGGTGCAGAATAACCTTCTTGGACTAGCATCCACATGCGATAGTCTAAAGACTGTAAAAATGTAGACATGCGTATTTTCTAGAAATCAAACGGTATGTTGTCAAATAACGGTGGACGAGTTATAGAATAACCCTCCGTAGTGTTACGGTTACCAAATTGAGCCATGGATCTTATGTTTCTAGGTTTTCTAAAACACTATTTTGAAACCCCGCTCTGATACCACTTGAAAGTACGAGATGCACCAAGAGGGGGGTGAATTGGTATTTTTTAAAAATTTAACCCTACACAAGAGTTCTAATTTTTTTTGTATTTTTAAAATATAATCTCAGCGAATAATGTGCGGAAGCAAATACAACGTTCACAACGATGATATTGATAATTCAATTTTAGATTTTACAACACAAGATTTAAATCATGATTTTTCACCAAGCAATTTAATGTACTAATTAAAAGCATGAAAAGTAAAATACGGTAAACAGGAAAAAACACACCAGAGATTTTTATAGTGGTTTGGTCACTTGACCTACGTCCACTCCCCGGAGTCCTCTACTCCGGGATTTGCACTAGTAAAAGTTGACTCTCCTTTTGCCCCCACAGCAAGGCGGAGAAGCCTTTATAATACTCACTTTCACCTCCCTCGGTGCAGCGGAATACCAAACGCTATGTCACCCTCCTGGTGACGGCAGCGGATCTTCTCCTTTTTCTCCCTCCTGGAGATGGTAGAGTACCTTGGCGATGTTGATCTTGAAGTGACTCTTCCCTCGAGAACTTTCTTGAAGCTTCCCAAAGCCACAAGGGGAGCAAAGCATGCAGCTAGCTTGGAGCCACCGTGTGATCCCCTCACACTACTTCTCCCTCACGCTCAAGCTCACCTTCACCTTCCTCTCTCTAGCCCTGGATCTCTCCAAAAAATTCTCTCTAATGAATCCCCTTCTTTTTCTCCAAGCCTCTCACAGTAAAAGGAAAGATCAACAACTCCCTAAAGAAAATTTTAAGTTATTTTTATATCAGGCTTCAGAAAACCCTAAAAGTTTCAACTTTTGCGTTTCTGTTCGTACAGTATGATTTATAATCGTACAGTACGATCAGTTCAATTACAGCTCCGTCCAGTACGAGTACAGACGAACAGTTATCAAATTTTATTCATATCGTATTATACGATATGTATATCGTACAGGACGATACTGTTGATTCATACTATTTGTACATGACGAACTGTGGGACGATCCTTGGGACGAAAGAGTTCATCTCTGTCAGTCGTCCAGCACTCCTTGAGTCGTACAGTATGATTAGTGTTTTTCAGGATATCGTCCTGTACGATACGAATATCATCCAGGATGAATAGAACAAAAATTCTTGGTATCGTTTGGTACGATCGATGGGACGAAGGAAATCGTCTCTGACGATCGTCCAGCACTCCACTAGTCGTACAGTACGATTAGTTCATTTCTTGATATCATCCTGTACGATATGAATATCGTCCAGGATGAATAGAACAAAAAACCTTGGTTTCATCTGGTACGATCTCTGGGATGAATGAAATCATCTCTGTCAGTCGTATAGTACGATATATGATCGTACAGTATGATCGACATATAAATTAGAAACCAACGTTTATTTCCTGATTAGGGAGGTAATTTTGGTAAGTATTAATTAATAGTACAGTACGATAAGCATCGTACAGTACGATCAGTACAGAAAATCAAGATTAAAAACTTACCAAACTTATTTTGGCGGCTAGGGTTTCTCAAATTTATCTTATCGTATAGTACGATATGTATCGTACAGTACGATTAGTTTGTAAACTTAATCATTCAAAAATTAGCCGTTAGCCTGAGTATTTTTAATTAATCGTACAGTACGATACAAAATTGTACAGTATGATTTTCTTAAAAAAAAATTCTCCCCCTGTGTGTGTGCATGGTTGCTCCTTTCACATGCATGCTTCTGTGGCAGACTCAAGAAAATAAAAATAAAGAAATAAAAATTACAGACTTTTCAACATCCTATTCTATCCGGTTTGAGTCTCCAGTAATCTTGAGCAGTGTGCATCTGACCTGAAATGTTAGTGCTCATATACAAGGATTAAGCATTTGTAATTTAAAGGAAGTCTATATGGACTCAATAAGTATTAGTTGTCACCATCAAAATTAAGTGCTCGGGATCTTGGATTTCAACAATTCTTACCTTGATTCATACCTATAATCATGAAACTTTTCATCTCTTTTTAGCCGACATGAAAATGAATCAGGACCACACCAAAATTACCTCCTATGTCTTCAAACAATGTGTATAAATTACTAGGGAGGATCTAGGAAACTATCTGCATCTTAGGACCTTTGGTGTTAGAGCCCACACTATGACTTCAAGGGCTGACTATGATTAGACAGATGTGAATCTAACCCTTAGAGGTTAGAACAGATGAGTTACCTTCCTTGAGTCTATACTTTAAATCAAAATGCTAGGGTCATTCAGCATATTTTGAGAACCTCCTTAATTCCTAAGGCTGGTAATCGAGTAAATATGACGCCTCTAGTGTCCACTATCACATACCTTATGATGACTAAGAATCCTATCAATGAAGCCCAATTAATCATGGATTATCTCTATACGCTTTTTGACATTGGAAGTCCTCATAGCAAGAGAAAGAAAAATGTGGCGTTAGGACATTTGGTGACTTATGTTTTGGAGAAGAAGTATAACCTGGTCCATCCTAATCCTCCCACTGAATTGCCTATTTACTTTACCAATGATACCATTAGAGTACTTTTTAGTCAGGATCAAGGCTGAGGGGGAGATGACACTGAGGGAGAAGGAGCCCCTGCTCTAGCAGCTGCACCTGGACCTGACAAGAATTTTTATCAAAAAATGGTCTAGCATTTCGACAGAATGGAATCTCATTTTGATCAATGCTTTGATCAAATTGAGACTAGAATAAACCAGTAGGATGCATGTTATACTGAAGACATGGGGTGGATACGTGAATAATTTGACTCAGTGAACGCCAATGTAGCTACCATAAATAGCTACTTCACAATGATCAGTCCTCCACCACCTCTAGATCAGGGCCCCTCAAGATATTAGATGATTGTACTTCTGTTTTAATTTTGTGATGTTTCTTCTAGGCTTGGGTGTACTGCTTCTTATTGTTATTATATTGGATGTTCTTATTATTGTTGTGGTTGATTTTTTACTTTGTGTTGGTGTACGGGATGATGTTTTAGATGTACTTGAATTGATGTTTAATAAAATGAAAAAGTCATGTTTTTATGCATATTGACTTGTGAAAGTGATTGTGATCTGAAATGTTTCAAATTTAATAATTAAATGTAGTTGATTGCAAATATAGAATGTTGGTTGAATTTGCTTCACAATATTAATTTTTGTGTATAATGTAATCTCTCAAAGTGTTTAGATTACTTTGTAACTGGGTGTAGATTAGAAGATCAATTTTATATTTGTTATATAGACATGTATTACTTAGCTAGAATTGTCACAAATTTGATGTCATACTTATACTCTTATTTCTATTTCAAAGGGTTCTTTATTATATTTGTGTTAAGAGTTATTGATTTTGGAAAGACAAAAATTTGCAAGGAGGAACAAAATTAGCCCAAGACTAAAAGATGCACAAAGTATGACATGTATACGTAAAGAAGCGCAATATTCGTCAAATTGTAAAGAGGCACAAAATTAGCCCAAATTGACAAAATGCACAAAGTGTGCCATGAAAATTAAAAAAAAAGGATATGCAATGTCGCCAATTACTTTTTTCCTTTGTTAGTTTCTCAATCACACTATACAATGATCCTCACTATTGAATTAGAAAATTATTAATTTTATTTCATCAGTTTTGTAACAGTTGTGGTTATATAATCGGTCTATTTCAATACTACATACATTAACTTTTCTTCTCCTTATTATTCTATGATTTAACATTTGAGTCTTTATTTTTTGCATCTGATTTTAATATTGTATTTATAATTCATTTAACATCTTATTCATCATTAACTATTTTTGATTGGTATTTTTCCCTTTTTGTTATTGTCAAAAGGGGGAGTCAGATATTATTTGATTGTTTGGTGGTGTAGGATGATATTTGTTTAATTATTTGGCGGTGTAGGATGATATTTGATACATTATGTAATGAATGTATGATACATTATGTAATGAATGTATGTACATGTTTGTAATGAATGTATGTGCATGTTGCATATGCTGTACGTATGTGTTGTGCATTATTTTGGATCTTCATTGGAATCTAAGTTTAACCTTGTCATTTGTTTAGGGGGAGATAAGGAGAAAATTTTGTGTTATTTATTATCTCAAACAATAATTATTTTACCATCATAAAAAAGGGGGATATTGTTGAGGTTGTTGCAAATTAACTTTCATGATTGTGTTGTTATAATCATGTGAGTTTTTGATGATATCCAAATCTTATTATTTGATTATTATTTCTCCTAACATATGTTGGAAAGTGTGTTTTCTTGTGTGTGCACTAACATGTTTTTTAGGAAAATTATACTTCAGCCATCTAAAGACTTTAAGATAGATAAAATTGGGGGTTGTTTTAAGTAGGAGTCTAATTTTTTTATTTTACTTGAGTCTGAGAGAGTATGATTATAATTAGGTAACCGTGCACACACATAGGGGGAGCAAGACAATTTTTTTTAAGTTAATCGTATTGTATAATTTTAAATCGTACGGGATGATTTGTATTGAATATCTCCTCTACAATTAACCTGCCTATTTTTATGAACCAAAATTTTTCTAAGTACGAATCATACTGTATGAAATGGTTTCATACATCATTTTTCAGAGTACAAATAGGGGCTTGCATGGTTCGTACAAAATCGTACGGGATGAACCATTTTTTGAACTGTTTGTACAGTACAAAAAATTTTCATACATTATTTTCTAGAGTACGAAATAGGGCATTCATGGTTCTTACAGGATCGTACGGGATGAACCGTTCATTTTTTGAACTATTTATACAGTACGAAATATTTTCGTACATTATTTTCCAGAGTATGAAGTCTGGGTCTTACAGGTTCATACAGTATCATACGAGACGAATCATTCATATTTTGAACTATTCGTACGGGATGATATGCAATCGTACGGTACGATCTGACTTCTTCAAACTTGAAATTTTCAGTTTTTGAATAGTTTTTCTTGTCCTTTGTATATAAGGGTCCTAAAACCTGACTATCTAAAGAATCTTCTACTAATTTTATCTTGAGAGTGAAGGAAAGAGTGATTTAGGAGAGTGTTTGGGAGTGAGTGTGGTGAGATCTTTGAAGAGAAAATTATGAGGAATTCATAAGGTTGCCCTAAGGTGAGGATCTTATTGTTTGTGCTTCAAGTCTCTGCCCTATCTCTTTGAAGACTCTTGAGAGAAGATCTTTGAAGGAGAGTCCAGTTCTCTACCATCACCAGGAGGGTGAGAAAGGATGCTTGGTACTCTTCTATCACCAGGAGAGTGAGAAAGGATGCTGGGTTCTCAACCTTCACCAGGACAGTGATAAAGGACGATGGTTCTCTACCGCACTGGGGTTTGGTGGAAGAGAGGAAAATTGTAAAGGCTTCTCCACCTTCCTGTGAGGGCTAAAGGAGAGTCACTTGAGTATAGTGCAATACCTGGAGAAGGAGTCTCTAGGGAGTGGACGTAGGTCTTGTTGTACCGAACCACTATAAAATTCGGTGTTCTCTATTTTTTTCTTTTTACCGCATTTTTATTTTTTGCATTGCAATTTAGTTTTCTGTGGTTGAAAAAATTGCTTTTAAAAATTTTATATTGTGAAAAATTTCATTAATCAGTTTTTTGAATTAACCAAGAAAATTTTAAAAATAACCAATTCACCCCCCTCTTGGTTAACATTGGGACAAGTGCCTTAGGTCTAACAACCTAATCAATCTTTACACATCTCTCACTTTTTACTGACTAAAGCTATATACCCTAGGTTTTATAAGTTTTATCATCATTAATGGTACAAGTTTCCTCTAATTCCCACTCACATTTCTTCCATCTGTTCCACTTTTAGAGTCCTGTCTAGACACTAGATCCTTCAATTCTCTAGCCATATATCTATCTTGATGGATCTATTTTAGATCTTCATCTCTCTCCATACCTTTTCTATAAGTAATCCATAATTCTATGATCATATAGACCACATCTGAAACGCCATCATATGATCATATAATATTTTCTTGTATGCCTCTTACTATAACCGGGGCACTACGGTATACTTCTCATTGGTACCATGGGTACCATTCTCAAATCAAGAAACTTGCTTTTATTCTCACTACTTTCTCTTCTTATCACTTCTTCACCTGTTCTCTTTCTACTTGTATTCTATAAGAACTAGGGAATGAGTAAATCATTTTCTACTAAACATTCTCTCTCAACTAATTCTAAAAACTCCCAAATCCTTAGTGGTACTAGTGGGTGTCTCAGTTTATCTTTCAATCCTCTCAAGAACCTTTAATATTTCTACATAATAGTACTAATCAATTCAGGTGCATGCCTAGCTAATGTAGTAAACACAGCTTCATATTGCATTGATGTCTTGTTCCCATGCTCTAATCACGTAAAAATCTCTAACTTCTATTTTTGGGCTGACAAAGGTACAAACAAGTCTTTGAAAGTAGTAATAAACTCCTCCTAGGTGATTAATGAGTTCAACTTGCTCTGAAACTTTTCTCTTTGTTATCCCTTCCACCATCTCTTAGCTTCACCTTCAAATAAGAACACTATTAGTAGTAATTTCCTATTCTTAGTACATTACATACCATCCAATTTTTTATCTATCCTTAGCAGCCAATCCTCAGCTACTTGTGGTTATATTACTCCTCTAAATAGTGGGGACTTGAATTTATGAAACATTTATTGGTGTTTATCTCTTCAGTCTCCTTATTCCCAGCCTGTCTACTATGCACATCACTCATTAGTTAAGCTATCAAACTGGTGAACTACATCATACTTGGAGAACTCATCAGAGCTAATATACTCTGCTCATTTTGTACTTCATAGACATATGGGTCCATCACACACATTATAGTTCTCTTTTCTATCAATTTATAATTCAATTATACATATGCATGTAATTATGAATGCAAAAAATAAATGCACCATAGAACTACCCAATTTCTACCCATCTCAATCAATTCCCATAACTCTAGTTACAGTTTAGTTCTTCCATAAACCTTTGTTTTGATACTACTTCTATGACACTCCAAAATCTAATTTGGACAAATTGTCGATTTTATCTCTTAATTAATCTACGAGAGCCTCAAATTTTCATTTATTTAAATAAAAGCAAAGAGAAGCAACCATATACATCAAAATATTTACTATATTCATCATTCCTCAAAATTAATTTATAATAACTAGGAGTTTAATCAATGCATCAATTTATCTTTTTATGCTCCTAACTATAATGAATAAAGCAAAAGTATGCCGATCTAAACCTGAGATTTTGTAACCCCTTTCTAAAAGAATATGTGAAACAACAGAGTGAGCTAATAATTCAATAGGTTACTAGAACCTACCATCACAATAAGTGCATGATAATAAGAATATTATGAATGCAATCATTCCATTCAAATTAGAATAAATAGGTTGCAGTAAAATCAAGTAGTAGTCAGAATGAATAGTGTCATTTCATATAAGAAATAAAAATTAATATAAATAATGTAACCTATAATTAGTTATCATTGGACATATAAAAGATTTGTGTGTTCTATCATTTTTGTACCATGCCAAGTTACAATTTAGTAGATTTATCATGGATATATGCATATCTTTAAATTATACTTTTATTTAAATCTATATGCCACATCATATGCGTGTATATATAATTCCATTTATCTTAGACATGCCATGCAATATCAATGCATTTATATCTTGTCTTCTATCAAATATAATGTATCATGTATATCATACTTTTCATATGTATCATATATCCTTGTATTAATCTTGTTAGTCTTATCAATCATGTCATATGCTTGCATAAACTATGTCTCGTATTATGTTCATATCATATTATATCATAATTATATCATATCACTTATGAAATTTATCATATATGTTCACGTTATATGCATATTATTAGTGAAAATTTTGTAATATTTTATACTATCCTCTTTGACTATAAAAGTGACTCACTTGATTATTTTGTGCATGAGAATTTACTTGAGGAGCTTAAAAATTGAAGAAAAGGGCCCAATAGTGTGATGCCAAAACTTGTTAATGTTGCAACATTCAAGCACTAACTCCTACTCAAGAAAGTGAGTTTGGTGCCATAGCGTGCAACGCAGCAATGCCACAAAGCCCTACAAGCACCACAACACATAATCTTCATCAATATCATAGCTCTGACTTGAGCAACGTGGCACAAAATTGCCTAAGTGCCACAACATTTTAATTAATTCATTTACTATCTTGAGGTGACACATTAATTTAATCAGAGCACTGTGGTAAAGGAATGTGCATCACTATAACATTAATTAAAAAAATGGAGTGCTATAATGCTTCTATTTTTAGTATCATATTGCTAGTGGTAGTTATGGGTCATAAATATAAATAGCATGGTCACATTTTTTGAGGGAATTGGCCATTTTGTACTCTTGTATCCAATCTTAGATAGAGTCTGGAGGGAGGGAGGAGTTAGTGTATGTCAAGAGAATCAAATTCAATGGTAAGGATAGTTTGTATTTGTGCTTGCTTGCAAGAACTTCATGGTTCTATCTATCCTTTTCTTTCTCTAGTACTTTTTTTAATCATTACAATGGAGTATATTTTATTTACTTTAATTATAATGACTAGATGAATGAATTCTCTGACCTTATGATATGTTGAGAGCCATGTCTAAATAAGAATAGATATTATTAACATGAATAATGCTATATGATTTTTAAATCTTTCATGCCTCATTTAGTTTATGTAGAGGCCTTACATTAATTTAAAATTTAGTGTGATATACATCCTTAATAGAGGGATAGTGGAAACAAATGTGGGATTTAGAATGGAATTCTGCCATGCATAGACATATGGCTACTAGATTTCTAGAGTCATAAAGGAGATATAACCATTGTAGTTAAGTGTATCATGGCATGAAACTCTTAAAAGCTTGATATAGACAAGGAGTATTTATGCTTTGATTCACAATAATAATAGGGAAGATCTACCTTTTGCATTCCTGAATTCTTAATTATCATAGATTCAATGTTACTTTGAAATATAAATTTCTATCTGCAAACTTAGCTGATAACTTTCTTTAGCATATCCTTTTAATCTCAATGATAGGATAAATTAAAGAATTCATAGGAATGGTAGTAGAGTTATATTGAGATTATCCTTATCCTCATGGAAATGAAACTCACTCACATGTGTACTACTTTTCATGGCATGTGCACTTATGTAATATTTAGTGAACACCCTTAATTGGCATAGAGTGCTAGGGTAGTGAATTCATACAAAATAAAACCTCTACAAGTTTTGGCACTATTGTGAGGGATTGTAGTATTGTCTTTTTATTTACTTTATATTACTTGAAAGTTTGTTGATTTGCTCCTATATATATTTTTATTTAGCTTATTTTTTTTGTTTTGTATGGTTTTTTGCTTCTGGATACGATTGTATTACTGCATTGTTAATTGTTAATTTATGTTATCATTTTCATATGTATTTGGTGCTTGATGGGGTGTTTGTATGGATGTGGGTTGTTTATGTTGGTATATGCTTATGTTTAAATAAATATAAATCCCTATTAAAACTATAAGTGCACATGTTGATGAAGTAATACAAAGTGTTTATGAGAGAGTGTCTATCCCACAATGAAGTATTATGCTTAATGTAATTGTTCAAATACTGTCAACTTCAAGCTACAAAAATTATCCTATGCAACTAAATCAAGGTAATTCTATCTAGAATGAGTTTTGTAGAAAAAAGTTAAGATACCAATAGATAAAGTGTTTCAAACTAATGATAGTGAAATCTCCCAAGCTTTCTTAAGTAAACTCTCCTAAATTAGTTGTGAATTAGAGCATGTGATCCTTAGATCTTTATCACGCTTATAAGGATGTGAAGAAGGGATTATGACCTTCCTATAGTTGTTCTATGTCCATATACCCTAGAAAAATAAACATCCTATTTCTAGGCATGCATGTTTTCCATTCCAATTCTCCTAATTATTCCAATATTCTTCTATCGAGGTAATATGTCATACTAGTTTTTAATTCTACACATGGCCACTGCATATATTAAATGAAGAGCGAGGGATATAGAAAAAGACCATTTATAATTTAAAGTGTAATATTTTACATTAGTAATTACTTAGGTTTTGATATCATTAGTCCAAAACTAGGAGTTAGCTAGCCATAGAATAAAAATAGAGCATAATTTCCATTCCTTGCTCAAGAAAGAAAGTATAAGTAGAAAAGAGTAAAAAGATATCACCCAGAATGAGGGATCCCAAGCATATCCTAATGATGAACCATTCACATAGTAAATCTCCCCTTACAACTTTTCTCTCCACACTCCTTTCCTCTCCAAATGTTTGCTTGCTTACTATAATGCTAGCCAGTCACTCTAAAGTATGTACCTTACTCTCCTCTGGCTTCTCCTCTAAGAAAACTATTCAAAACTTTAGCACTCCAACACACAAAATAGAAAACTATTTATACTTAATATATAAATGGCTTAGGTGCCATGGTGCTCGACAAGGTGGCACTACAGTGTTACATTATGAACTAGTGCCTTGGTGCTACAAAATATTCTCCACTATGGCAGCTATTTATTGATCCATTGTGACAGTTGAATGATTTATCATGGTGCTTCTTTTCCTTATCTTCTCCACCATAGCACTGTAAAATTTGGGCATTGTGACACTCACATCATCCAGTGTTATGGCACTTCAAAGGTCGGTACTCTAACATTGAATTAAATTACATTTTTTCTTGAGACTCTAACACTGTAATGTTGATTTTGGCGTCGTGGCATTATGAAGCATTACAGCACTGACCTTACATCCACTAGGGTATTAACATACATAAATTTTTTTGGAGACTCTGGTGCTGCAATGTCCTAATATAACATGAGCATTAACGCATTGTGATGCTGGTTCAGTACTTTTAAAATTTTCTCCATATTGTGATAAGTTCCTGCACCACATCAATTAATGACAAACATATTCACTGAATTTAACATAATAAAATACTGCATAATTTTTTCTTAACAAATTTCCCCCAGCTTAAACTCTTGCTTGTCCTCAAATAATTATGTTTACCCCTTTGATTAGCTTCATTAGTTTGAATGAAAATTTTGTAATTTAAAATTAATTAAAATAAGATAATACTCCATTTAGTTGCAAATTCCAATGATCAAAGTGTAGTAGTTTTAATTTAACAAACCATCAACAATCATCCTAAGGAATCACCTTTATTAATATCCAAATTAAACTCATCTGCTGCAAGTGTAAGTGCAATGTTGACTTACTTGTTTAGGTTGAATTATTTATCATTTATTGGTTGTACATTAGTTAATTTTGAAGATCAATTATAAACCTTCATATGTAATAGCTCACTTACTATCTCCTTTGTATTTAGGATCTTTTTAGGAATTTAGCATTCTCAAATGCTAATTTTTGATGTTATAGTACATAGTTTTCTTTTGATTTTTTCTTTATTTTTATGTTCTTTCATTTCACTTCTTTTCTTTTTAATGTACTTGTGTACTAAAGTAATACTTTTTAATATCTGATTAGCTTTCTTCTATCAAAAAATCCTAATTTGGAATTTATGTATGGATTGTGAAAGTTTACTAATTTCATGTGTAAGTTTATAATGAGTTTTATAAATTAATCTAAGCACTTGCTTTTTCTAAACTTAGTTATCTAATCATGTCACCAATAGTCAGTGCTTAAGTGTTGTAGTATTTAAGTTCAAAATTTAAGTACTAACTCTGATAATTTTCCTTAATTGATTGCGATGATTTTCAAATAATAAATTTTTATTCTTTGCTCATTCAATTGAGCACCTATAGTTTTATGTTATTATTAATTTAAATAATTTTTCATTATTATTTTTCATTTTGGTTAAATTTGCTATCAAAGTATAATATTTTGAGGAAATTTTAATAGTTAAGCAAAATTGGAAATTTAATTAATGAATATTTAACCAACATAAAAATAAATAAAATAAAGTACAAAAGTAATAAAAATGACAAAACACAATACTGTAAATAGGAACTGATCATGCCTTGTAATTAAGAATGATAGCTAGTGCAGAAGGCACTAAAATGAAATTACTAAATCCAGAACTACATTACCATGTGCACACCTACTCAATCTAATCTCAAGAAGTACTACTAACATCATCATAAGAAGAACTTCCTAATCATAATAATCATGGGGACCTGCTTAAGCAAAGAAAATGAAAAATAAAGAAAAGAAAAAGAACAACAAGCCATAACATCACTTTTCTTCCCTCTCTCTCTCTCACTCTCTCTCAAGCAAGAAATGAAAACAAAACAAAGAAAAAACAAATCCATGAGGATCAATTCCAATCCTCCTCCTCCTTCTCATCATCATCATCTGCTGTTATTGCTGTTGTTGGTGGGTGCAAAACAAATGAGTCGTATGTAGGGCTAGTGAAAACTAGAGCTGGTCAGGGTTCTTTATAAAAGGACTCGTCTTAAACATCTCAACTAATGCATCATTGAACTAAGAAGCATAGTTATACAGCTTTTCCTACATGTCCATATAATGAGCAACCTGATGAGATATCTCCTATTGCTACCCCCTACTCTCCTCACAAAAGGTAGTAACACCCTCCATGTGCTCCCTCAAATCTGTAACTTTTTCAATTAAGGATCTAGGGGTCTAGGCACTCGACCGACTACTTCTGGGCTGATTGGTTTGATGGGGCTCAATAGGTCTAGCTTGCTTGTCTTAATTCTTTTTAAAACTCATAATTTTTTGCTTTGTGAGAGTGAAAATAAGAAAAAAAATTTACCTTAGTGGATTCACCTAACACTCTAGCAGCTATATAGAGAGAATAAATAAGAAAGGGATGTCCTAGACCAACAGAAGTAGAACCCCTAATGATATACATCAAAGATGAAAAAATTACTTTCCTGTAGTGATCGACTGACCCACCTGAATTGCATAGTTTAAAATAGCTCGCTCCATAATCAACTTGCTAATGATCTTACTTGGCAAAATATTAGTGGAGATAAAATAGTGCTAAGCTTTGGATAACTAGGTCAAATAGGATGTAGGAAAATTTATTACCTTTTGATCTTTCTCTTTCTAGATAGCCTTACTCCTAGCTCCACAAAGCACTCTCAATAACCTCGGAGGATCAATGGGTGCATTACAAAAGGAAGAATAGTCATCAAATTCCATAACCCTAAGTTTATAAATACAATTTATACTCTATGGATCCAAAGGAAATCACTTCCCTCTCACAAAACACTTGTTATTCTTCGCTTCTTTGGTATTGGCAACACTACAGGAAAATCTCTCATTACCGGTAGAATTTCCGGCGGAAGAATTTCCGGCAGACTTTTCGGCGGATTTCCGACGGATTATTTGGAAACATTTCTGACAAAATTTTAAGCAGATTTTCCGGCGGCTTTCCGGCAGATATGTTTCCGGCGGACTTTCCGGCGGACTTTCCGACGGACTTTAAAAATATCTGAAAATATAATTTATTCGTAATTTAATTCATTTTATAGTTTATTTAAATTATTTAGTTTTAATTGTAATATTATGTCCATTTTAATATAAATAAAAAAATATATCAAGTTAAACGTATTTGCAGAAATGGTCTAGTGGTCGGATAGCTAAGGTGCGCGGGCGGGGGAGGGGTCCTGGGATCGATCCTCAGCGCGGACAGGGGCCTGGGCGCGGGCTTGCGGGAGCGGGTTGGGCGCGCACACCTGGGCGGCCGCTGAGCGCGGGCTGCTGGCTGCGGGAGCGGGCTCACCTGGGCGGCTGCTGGGCTGGGGCTGCGGGAGCAGGCTCAGCCGGGCTGTTTTTTTTTAAACCGTTTTATACATTCCGACGGATTTCTTCTGCCGGAGAAAAATTTCGGCGGAAAAAATCCGCTGGAAAAAAATTTCCGACGGATTTTTTCGCCGGAAAAATTTTTCGACGCTCGATTTACCGTCGAAGACAATTTCGTCAGAAATCCGCCGAAAAATTTTGAAATCCGCCGAAAAATTCAGAATTTTTCGCCGGAAATTCGCAACTTTCCTGTAGTGCAAAAACTTCTATCACTTTGTTAAAACACATGCATTAGGCTCCTCACATATTATTTCCCAACCCCTATTCACTGTAATTTGCATCATAGCTCCAATAGGATTTAGAAAACTCACTCAGGTATTAACTATTTACTAACAAACAGTTGTGATCATTTCTCTTCTACTTTAGTGGAAATGAACCTCCTTTGGTCAAATAAGGAAGTTGCTCTCTTTTTACTAGCCTGGATCTTTGGTGGCATTTTAAAAGTTTTTGAGGAGAGAAAAATAGGGAACTCATGCAATGACAAACTAAAATCATTCTCAAGCTTAGCGAAAATCAAAGAAAATAGCCCTTCATATTTATAGACTTAACGAGCACTATGAAGAGTAATATTGTGGCTCTTAGAAAGTGTAAAGTAATAAATGACCAGACCATAAAACACTATATTGTGACATGATATGTGGCACTATGGCTCAAGCATGAAAAAATAAAGTGCTAACTTTTTGATTAAATGACCGTCATGATGTTCGGCATATACAAGTATTGAGATGCTTAGGAAGGACGACCACTATGGTGCTAGAACTACTAATTATGGTTTTGATCTAACATTATGATGTTGAAGGTAGCGCTGTGATGCTCAATAATGTTTTATAATGAAAATAGTTTCACTGTACAAAAATGTTGAATATAATGTCTTAGTGCTATAGAAATAAAGGATTTTACTACTGTGGTGCTACATGGATGAGCACTAAAGCGCTATGAAGTGTGAAGTAGTACTATGACACTATGGCATTGCATTACACCATTTTTCTTGAGGCTTTAGCATAGTTACTCCCAATTTAGATATTGTATTACTTGGAAAGCAAATGTTGTGGCACTCTAAGACCCGACACTACAGTGTTGGCTAAAATTTTATAAATTATATAAATTCTTGAAAAAAAATAAATGTAATTATTTTAGTCATAATCACACTTTTTAACTCACAAATAACGCATAAAATATTTTTTTCCAACAACAAAATAAAAATAATAAAAATATACAAATAAATTAAAACTTCATTAACAAAATTAAGACCTAACATCATCAAAATTGGGATGCCTACCAAGTAGCGCTAAGTTTATAGTCTTCAGCTAGACTTGCCTAAATTTTTATTTTGGCTGGGTGGTTCCACTGTTACTCCTCAAATTCTCTAAGCTATGATCTTTACTTTTTTCCTTTAGATTACTTCAGTAGTACTGGATAATGTGCCATGGGGCATACTAATAAATGATATTGCAAGCTATCCTAATTGATTTTCCAAATTCTTAATGGAAGTAGCTTGACTGTGCAATTGGTTTCCCATCTGAATCAATAAGTCCTTCAAAGGTGTCTTTCTATCTTTGAACTGATTATTTTGATTAAATCTTAGGGGATAAGATGGTCTAGGGTTCACTAAAGTTTGTTGAGGATTATTTCAAATTTCTACTATTTAATTGATTTGCATTCCACATATTTCCACCGTTATTATTATTATTCCAACTTAAATTAGGGTGGTTCTCCAACCTAGATTATAAGTATATACGGATTATTTTATCTTCTAATTGAATTCACATCCTCAATCCCTTGATCACTAGACTCACTAGCAAAATTCAAATCATGCTCCTCCAATTGTATATGTTATCCTGAACTCAGACTAAATCCAAAGTTATCTAACTTCTTGGACCTAATTGCTACCTGAGCTATCAAAATTGAAAAAGCATCCGACTCATGCAGTCCTAAGATTCAACCATTCCTAATGATAAAGTCATTTAAAATTTTCTTATTTTTTTAAGGGTTTTCAATATCTAAATCAAACAACAAAAGTTCTTACTAACTATACTATGAATTCACCAATAATAAACTAAAATTTAAATGTAATTAACAAATTCAAAATAAAAAACTACAAGATGTAAATAGTTATAGGTTCACAAAAGAACAATGATAACTAAAAAAGATATAAGTAGGATTAAATATGTAACTCCTTTTGAATAATTTAGAATTAATTTCAAGAACGCATTGTACTTCCCTGGCAATGACACTAAAAACTTGATTTGGTATTTGTGCGGATGCTAGTTAGTTGTGTTAGTTTATGTTTGTATTTAAAGAACTATAAATTCTCACTAAAAATCTAAGTGCAAGTGTCAATCAAATAATAAAAGTATTTATGAGAGAGTGTTGATCCCACGAGGAAGTATTCTACTTCACACTATTATTCTCATACTATAAATTTCTTGCAACAAAAATTATCTTACGTAATGAAATTAAGGTTGTATTCTATCTAGAATAAGATTTTCAAAAAAAAATGTGAAGATAAAAATAGATAAAGTAATTTAGACAAATGATATTGAAATCTCTTAAGCTTTCCTAAGTTGACTCTCCTGAATTAGATGTCAACTAGTACATGTGCATCCTTTAATCTCTGTCAAACTTGTAAGGATGTGAAGAAAGGTTTATGCTATTCCTACAGTTGATCTTTTTCTATAATTCCTAGAAGACAAAACATCCTATGTCTAGACATGCAAGTATTCCATTCAAATTCTCCTAATTATTATAGCACTGCCCCATCAATATAATATATCACACTAGGTTTTAATTCTACACATGGCTACTATATAAATTATACTTTCTTTTTTAATTATTCATAATTTAAAGTACAAGAGTCTACATTAGTAATTACTTGCATTTTTACATCATTAGTCCAAAATTAGGAGTTAGGTGGCCATAGAATAAAAAATAAAATAACATAATTTCCATTCCTTACTCAAGAAAGAAATTATAAGTAGGGAAGAGTAAAAAAGATATCACCCAGAATGAGGGATCCTAAATAGATCCCACAGATGAACTCTTCCCAAAGTGAATCTTCCCTTACAATTTCTCTCTTCACACTCTTTTCCTTTACAAAATTTTACTTGCTCACTATACTATTTTCCAGCCGCTCTAAAGTATGTACCTTACTCTCCTCTAAGAAAACTATTTAGAACTTTAACACTCCCACACATAAAATAGAAAAAATATTTATACTTATTACAAAAAAGGCACAGGTACTATGGTGCTCGATTAGGTGGTACCATGGAGTTACTTTATAAACTAATACCTTAGCACTTCAAAAGATTCTGTATTTTATAACTAGGCTAACCAGGTGTGGGTATTTGTTGATCTGGCATAATTATTGACTAATATAGTATGGTGCTTCTTTTCCTTAACTAATCCATCGTAGAACTACAAAAGTTGGGAGCTATAGTGCTCACTTACTATATATGGAATTGTAGCGCTCTTGAGGTCGGTGCTCTGGCTATATATTAATTAACATTTTCCTTGAGACTCTGGTGTTATAATGCTAATTCTAGCACTACGGTGCTGGCCTTGTTTCCACTGGGGTACTAAATTAAATACCATTTTTCTTGAGACTCCATCACTTCAATATCTTAATATAGCACTAGAGCATTAATGACGTTGCAACACTAATGGTTCTGGTGCTATGGTGTTAGTTCAATACTTGTGAATTTTTCTTCATTTCCTAAGAAATTCCTACACCACATCAACTAAAGACAAACATATTCACTAGAATTTAACACAATAAAGAACTAAATAATTTTCACTTAATAGTGCTTATTATTAGGAGAAGTGCTTCTTGACCTAAAAATAGAAAAAACCACTAAAAATTAGAAAAGCTAAAAAATAATAAAAAGATTTAGAAATTGTTTACCTAATTCATGAGAATGACTGGCCAAGACCTCTAAGTGATTATGCAACCATTAGTAGATGGCATTCATCAAATTATTGTTTGATTAAAAAGTGTTGAGTTTTTAAAAAGATTAATTATCTTTGGGTGATTTAATTTCTTAAATTTTAATCTTGAAATCAAACATATCATTATGAATAATATATTAACCCAAAAGGCAAAAATTTTGTTTCCTAATGGGTTCAATTTATAGAATTGAATGTTCATCTCGATTATCGTAGTCAAATTCGGGAAATAATTATATATGACCCCAAAGAGTCAAAATGATCGTTCAATCAGGTATTTAATTACGATAATTTGGATGAAATATCATTAACTTCACAATCAAAGTTACTATAATAATTGATTTATCTTTCTAAGGAAAGAAGATATCAATCATTATTGATCCTTTAAAAATGATGATAATAATCATTGATTTTGACTTAAATTTTCTCAAAGGTAATTAATTAAGGTTTTAAAATTTTGATTTTGAAAATTTAATCTATATTTCTAAATCTCCTACGAGCGCAAGCCCTCATAGTTAATTACATCATAGGAAATTAGAATTTTCTATGAATACTCTTGATTAAAATAGTGGTAGGAATTTATTTTAAGATTTCAAAGCTTGATGTCAAAGGAAGCAAATATTGGAAATTTAACAGGGAATGGATCAAAAGTGAGCATTTATTTTTGGAGGCCAAAGGAAGAAAGGTAGGAGGTGCTTTAGGATTCTGAAATATTTCAGAAGCACCTTAGCCTATCCTAAGTGTTGGGTTCAAATTAGGATTGAAAGAGATTTAAGCTTGTGTTGTCAATTTTATTAGAAAATTGGGATTCAATTCTTGAAAGTTAAGGTCTTATAGCCTGAGCCTGCCTCAGAACCTAGGTCTAAATTGGGTACTAAAAATAGTAACCCAAACCTAATTAATGTAATGTAGGATCTAGACTTACCCTGGCCTAGATTGGGGAGCCAGCTAACCACCTTGGCCCTTTAAAATAATGTATTCAGTCTATTATGAAAGAATGGGTAATGATGTTAATTAGATTAAGTTTAAGGAGTTAGGGCCAACATCTATAGCAGATACTAATTGGCCCTTTAACTTATATTGGGTAGTATGAAACTCAAAGTAAATGAAATTAAGTTTTAAACTTATTTAAATTTATTTTTAATGCAATGCATGCAAATTGACTCAATAAATACTTAAAATTTGAATGAAGCAATTTTAAAAAGGATTTAAAAAATAGGTTTTTTCCTAAAGATTGTATAGATTCTCCTTGACAGATCTACACCCTCATAGTTCAGATGTTCTACCAAAACCCATAGGCGAGGAGGTGCCTAACAAAGGGAAGAAGGTGTAATAAAATGTAATACGAACTCCTGGTGGCCCCGGGCTTACTTCTTAAAAGCATTAGAGTTTTTATATTATCTTTAAAAATTTAATATAATTAAAGTAAAAAAAGTTTTAATGATCCCTCACAAGTCTTCGATCGAGTTACAGGAAAAATCAAAGATCGACATTGAAAATCACAAAAAACTACTAAAAATATGCAATACTATATCACAAATCAACACATCAATCATTAATCAAATTAATTAATATTTAAATTAAAGTCTATCTAATAATTGCCACTTAATATTACAACCTAGGGTCTGTAGAAAGTAAAGTGGCCAGGTACCACTAACAAAAGCCCGTATTCTATTCCTAAGACTGAAGTGAATTCGAGAATGGGATTCTTATCAATCTCTACTTCTTCATCCTTCTATAAACTTCTTGGATCTATTGGGTCTGGATATCCAAATGAAAAGAAACTCCCCTCAAAAGGGGTGTTTTCTTTTCCCTTTGGATATTTGAAACTATCCTAACTTATCCTTCCAAATGGAGGAGAACCCTCCCCTAAGGGATGTTCTCTCCTCTTTGGAATCTATAATGGATACTTTTGTATCCCCTCTAATATATCCCTTTAAATTACAACTCAACAAATTTGAATTACATTTAATGAAAAATAAAAAACTAGACTCGAGCAACCTGCAGGGTTATCCTAAGCAATTATATTTAAATCATCCCAAGCAGTTAATACAATGAAATTTAAAATGCTCAAACCAGCCATATTTGGCCATACTCTTTTAATTTTTAAAGAGGGACTTAGCATTTTGGAGCACCTGCAAAAATTTAATTAATTTAAATTTAACTTTTCCCCCTTTAATTTTAATGTCCTATCGGAGCATAGCCACCTGCATAAGATTGTATCAGCATTTAAATCATTCCTAACTTATGGGTAAATCTACCCATTAATCACATTATAGAGTGTACAAATTAAATAAATAATCACATCAACATTAATACCCAACATGTAATAAAAGCTTAAAAATCCCGGCATATAGCAGAAAAGTAAACACCGGCCTAGCCTAGGTCTAGAAGTGGTGCCCTAGTAAATCATCTAAGTGTGTAGTAGGCAATGTGGTTTGGATATATCTTATATTGGGTAATTAGTTAAAGTTGTCTAATGTTTAGATTTGTTGAAGGTTAAAGGGTAAATTTGATTAAAGTTCAAATGTTAATATGTTAAGGTTTATTTTTTTAAATTGCATTTTTAAGGTTGATTGATTGAATGGATTTAATTAGTTAAAAGTTAAAGAACTAATATAATTTTAATTAATTAGATTATTTGGTGATTTTAAGAATTGGATTAATTTAAAATTTTCATCAACTAGTTCATGGCGTTGTGCCACTAGCCCCATAGCCCAGAGTAGTACATCCTAAAAATCGTGTTGATGTAATTGGATTAAAGATTTTAATTTGGTTAATATTTAATAATGATTTGATTTAAAGTTTTATACTCCATTGAATTTATTTGTGGCGTTGTGCCTCCACGCTCCTCCTTAGGATATGTAGCCCTGCAGCTCAGAGTAGTCCATCCTAAAAACTTCATTTTTGGAGCAGTAATTATGTATTAAAAGGTTGGTTGATTAATTTTTTAATCAAATTAATAATTTCTAGAATTTTGGTTGATAATTAAATTTTTTGAAATTATTTAAATTATTTAAATATATTAGTTAAAGAGGTCAAAAGTAACTTTTTAATTAAGGTTAATTTTTGGAGTTTTAATATTTTTGCAAATACTAAACGTAAATATGAGTAATTAGGCTTTGAGTTGGAATTGGATTTTTCTACAATTAGTTATGAATTTTTGAAGTTCAAGTTGAAATTTGAATTTGAGTTGACCAAAAAGTTGACTTTTTATTTTAAGTGATTTTTATTGATTTAATATTTTTAATAAATATTAAACCTTACATGGAGTACAATGCCTTTGAGTTTGCTTAGTTTGGAGTTTTCTACATTAAGTTATATAATTGTGAAGTTTTAAACTAATTTTATACTATGGTTGACCAAAATATTGACTTTTTCAGTTTGATTTATTTCTGTTGGTTTGTTATTTTTTAAAAATACTAGACCTCAAATGAAGTTGGATGACACTAAGTTTGGTCAATTTAGATTTTTTTGGAATTAGTTATGATTTTTTAAAGTTTGGTTAATAAATTACTTAATTAAAGAGGTTTTGATTATTTTAATCCAAACTCATCCTAAAACTACATAAAATCACTCCTAAAGGTCAGGGATGACCCATGGGTGTGTTTACAGATGTTTGAAATTTATTTAGATTTATTATTATTTTTAATTATTTTATTTAATTAATTATAAATTTTTACTAAAACTTAAATTAAAGTTAAATTAAAAGTCCAGTAGTAGGGCTTTTATTTTTCAAAGGAAGAGGATTAATATATGGTCAGTTTGATATATTATTTGTAATTTTTAGATTTAATTTTGATTTATTATAATTTTTTGAAGTTTCTGAGTCCTAAAAAGGGCTAAATTTTGACTTGCTTAAAATTTTGAACTAATGACCTCCAAATCTAGTGAAATTTGGACCTAAGGTGTAAACTATTACTAAGTTTAATGTTCTGAAGTTTCACCTTTATTGGGTATGTGTATAATTTCCTAGAATTTTTCTAAGTTAACTAGACCATTTTCTTAATTATTTTCCCTAGGTATCATTAATGTTCAAATGGGTCTGAAATTTTGGTCACCTAACCCTGGGACAAATGCAAGCACATTACAACAATCATATAACCTAGTTTTAAGAATTTCAAGAGTTATAAATTTTCAAAGTTTTTGGTCTGTAATGGACCCATTACTTTATAAATTCACATCACACAAATTTATTGGACATATGATTCTAAGAAAATTTCAGAAAACTCCTAAGATGCCCAAAAACTTTTCATCAAAATTTGGGTCCAAGTTGACCACTAGATTGTAAGAAAATTGAGAAAAATAGATTTTAATCAAACCTAAATTCCTCATAATCCACTAATCAAATTAACTTAATTTTAATTTTAGTAAATAGTAGGGCTCAAGACCTTTCCAAAGAGCCCAAGAACATTAAATTTGGTAAAAAATTAAGTTTTCTATGAATTTTTGAAATTTTAGGCATTTAATTAAATTTTTTAATTCAATTTTTATTTCATAACCATGTGTGGTTCCGAGAGATGATGTGGCGCGATCAATGCT
The DNA here is from genome assembly GCA_019925795.1 of Dendrobium chrysotoxum. Taxonomy (NCBI): domain Eukaryota; kingdom Viridiplantae; phylum Streptophyta; class Magnoliopsida; order Asparagales; family Orchidaceae; genus Dendrobium; species Dendrobium chrysotoxum. The sequence continues at coordinate 66,087,352 of CM034312.1, forward strand.
GTCTGATTGCGCTAAATGAGTGATCGAACGACTCTGCTTTTCCGACTGAAACTTAGTTCAAAATGAATTGAAATATTCAATTGCCCATAACTTTCAATCCGATCGTTGGATTTTCATGAAATTTGAAATATAGGATATTGATACTCTAATCTTTCAACCCATGGAGTTTCAAGGATCCATGCATTGAGATTTGGGAGAAATCAAGGTTTGATTATATAACTTAAAATGAATATAACTTACAATTCTGTGGGTAAATTTTGATTTTCTTGGGCTTGTTAGAAAGATGATTGATTTCTCTACAACATTGCTGAAGACCTCAAGAACTTTTAAAGACTGGATTTAAATCTACTTTTAAAATTCTTATTTCTCTCTCTTTCTCTCTCTCTCTTTTCTCAAATTAGGCTCCCAAGCTTTGCAATAACTTGGGAAAAGCTTGATGAGCTTTCTCTTATAGCTAGAGAGGATAAATCTTCAGTTGGATGGGTTTTTGAGCTGATGGAATTAGAAGTTTTGGAAGATAGGAGAGTATAATGAGCTTAAGGAGGTTTATTTTGGCATTTTCCACTTATCCCTAATGATTGATTGAAGGGGAAGACTTTGGGCTACTGCCAAGTGCCCCTCACAGCCCCTTAAATGTATGGATACATGGAGTTATTAGGAGAATTTGGCTTGCCAAGGTGGCATAGCCACCTAAGCTTGTATTTTGACTTATTTTACTACTTTGACCACTCCAAATGCCCATATTGACCATTTGACCAGTTAACTTGCCACATGGGATGGTGAGGTGGCTTGGGGAGTATCTTGAGTTTATTTGGAAAAAGTTTGATACTTAAGAGTTAGAGTTTGAATACATGAAAGGAAGTTTAAGGTGGTTTGACAAATACACATATATGTTGACTTTGGTCAAATTTCCTAGGATTTGACTCTTAATAATTTTGGATAGTTTTATATCAATCATTTAAGTGGATTTGAGAGCTTAAAGGATTTAACTTTGTTAAATGGGTTAGGTTGACCTATTTAAGGCCTTAAGGGACTACTAGGTCAACCTAGGTTGACTTGGTTAACCAAGTTGACCCGGGATGTAGGTTTGAACTCAATGGGTTTAGTTTGACATTTGGAGTCTATTGAAGGTGGTCCTAAGGTTTGGAGAGTTCAATTTAGTCAAAATGACTATTCGGGCCCTCAAAGGGCATTTGGGTCAACCCTGGTTGACTTGGTCAACTAGGTTGACCCAGGGGCTAGGATTCTGTCCAATAGATTTGGTTTGATATTTGGGGTTGAATGGAAGTGGTTCCATCCAAAAATAAGATCATTTGATTCAAAATGACTATTTATACCTTAAAGGGGTATTTTGGTCAAATTGGGTAGACTTGGTCAACCAGGCTTGACCAGGGTATGGGTTTGAGTCCTATGCATTTATAATGTTAATTAGGATATTTGGAAGAGGTTTTGAGGCTTGATTTGAAAAGGTCATTTGAAGTCTGTAGAAAACTCCAAAATTCCTATAAGGGGCATTTTGGTCATTTTGACTCCTGGTCAACTGGGGGTCAAAGTGAGTCCACTAAAATGTAGTTTAATGTTCAACATATGATAATCAAGGGTTTGGATGTGATCAAAGAGTTTGGAGATGGTTCCAAGGTAAAAATCCACTGGGTAGCATGTTTAGTTGCATAGGCCATAAATATTTGATGGTTTTATAGCCTTTGGGTTTTAATTCAGTTTGTAGGATTAGAGACCTCAGAATGAGCTCAAATTTGGAGGGTATACCCTAGGGACATGTATAATCAGTATGAAATTGATAGATTATGAATCAAGGGTCATTTGGTTGAGATTTAAAGTGTTTGAAAAATCATTACAAAATGCATTCAGGATAGGGCCTTTGAACCTTGGGTTTTGGTCTAGAAATTTGGATTTAATCTAGGTTGATCTAAGATTTGGGTAGATCCTAAGGTCTTTATTGATCTAGGGTCTAGGTAGATTCTAGGGTTTAGATTGGCCCTAGTGACCTCATACAAAAATGAGGTCAACAATTATTAATAGATCCAATATCCAAGCTAATAATTTTGTGTTTAAACCTACAATCATTCAGATGATACAAAACTCATAGTTTGGTGAATTTCTATAGAGGATAAGTATAATAGAGTCCCTTATGATGCTGTTAGGCTTATATTATTTTCATTTTCCTTAAGAGACAAAGAAAAGATGCCCTAGGCTCCATTATCTCCCAGAATGATGTGGCCCATAAGTTTATCATAAAATACATAAAATACTTTCGTCCATCTAAGATAACTAAGCTTAGGAATAATATCACATCTTTTACCCAATCAGATGGAGAATCTATTTATAATTCTTGGGAAAATGTTTCAGGAGTTATTTAGGAAGTGACCCCATCATATTTTACCTAATTAGTTTATCACCCAGACGTTTTATAACGGGTTAATAGAATCCCCTTGGTCCATCATAGATGTTGCATCTTGAGGTTGATTAATGTCTAAGCCCCTTCGATGAAGCATAGGCTTTGAAAGATGAGATGGACACTAATAACTTCCAATGACCTTGAGAGAGAGTCAATCCTAAGAAAGTAGCCAGTGTCTTTGAGTAAAATACTTTATCCATTTTAACTACCCAAGATGCTACCATTTCTATGAAGTTAGATTATCTTGTAGTTAGTATAACCCAGGGAGCACCTATGCCAGTAGATGCGAACCTTTTATGACCACCTAATGACTATAATTCCTCAAGACTATATTCTTTAAATGCAATTAATAATAATAAGCAAGATAATCCCTACACTAACACATACAATCCTTGTTAGAGGAATCACCAAAAATTTCCCTAGAATAATAATAAAATGGGAGTAATAATTAGAATAATAGGAAACCAAACCTTATAGGGATCTAAAATAAACCTTAATAAAATTTTGGAAACCCTAGGCCTAATTTGTTGCAATCTGGGATCCCGAGCTTGTGATTTTGATGATAATAAGCATTATTGATTGAATTTTCATTTCTCCAACTATTATATGTTGCACATATATTTTTGTGTGTACTAACATTTTAGGTACATCATACACCATGCAAGAAAATTTAAGGCTCAAGTTTGGGTAGAATAGGATGACAAAGAGTTTGTAATCTTTATTTCTTTTATTTTTAAAACTCTTGAGTCATAGTCCTATAAAAGGTGTATGCTATATTAGTAACCATGCACACATATATAGATAGTTAGAGAATAAATTTCAAAATTTTGAACTAATCATTATGCATGATCCAAATCATACTATACGATCATATGCTTTGAAATGACTTATTTTTCTTTAAACTAATCATACTGTATAATATTAATTGTACTGTACGATCTATTCAACATAGAAACCCTAGCTTCTAATTAAAATTAAGTAAGTTTTTTAAAATTCTGATCTTTGAAATAATTATACTGTACGATCCCGATATTACTTAATTAAATCAAGGGTTAATTAATATAATAGATGGTATTATATGATCTTCATGTCATATTGTATGATCTTCAGATCATACTATACGATGAATGTTCATTCCGGTGATCATCTTGGATGAAATCTTTATTTTTTGAACTAATCATACTGTATAATGTCAATCATCTAGATGATAGACAATAATGATTTTTAATCATCCTAGCAGTCGTCTTGTACGATCACATAAAAAATTAAACTAATATTACTGTATGATCTATTGATCTTGCCTACAATCAAGTATACAGTTTTTAATAGTTCATCCCAGGACTGTTCCATCATATTGTATGTTATCTAATTTTTTAATTAATCACACTGTACGATCATTTATCATACTGTATGAATAGTTATGGCTTAATTGAAATTTTATGGTTTTTTGAGGCCTTATATAAAAAGCTTTTGTTCTTTGTCTTAATGTGAGAGACTTCTGTTGTTGAAGGTATTCTAGGAGAGGGCAAAGAGAGATATTGGGGTGTGGAGAAGGAGAAGGTGAGGTTTGTGAGAGGGAGAAGTAGTGTGGGTGTTTCACACGGTCACTCCAATTAAGCTTGCATCTTGATTCCTCGTATGGACTTTTTGGATTTGCTTGGGCTGCTCTGGGAAGAAAGGCTTCATGGTCAAATTTTGAGATTCTCTACCTTCACCAGAAGGGTGAAAAAGGATTGAATGGTACTCTACCTTCACCAGGAGGGTGAAAAAGCTTCCAAGTTCGCTGCCTTCACTAAGTGGGTGAAAAGAGCTTCCAAGATTCTCTACCTCATCAGGAGGGTGAAAAGGATTCCAGTTTTATGCCAAACAGGGTAGAAAGAAGTGATTCTTATAAGGTCTTCTCTACCTTGCTATGGGGGATAAAGGAGATATACTAAGAGTTAGTGCAATACCTAAAGTGGAGGACTTCGAGGAGTGGACATAGGTCATTATTTGATTGAACCATTATAAAATTCTGGTGTGCTTATTCTAATTTTTATTTTCTATATTTTCCCTTTTTATTATTTATTTTCCTAAAAATTGTACATTAAAAAATTTGTGGCCGATGTTATATTGACTTGATTGAATTATCATCACCGTTGTTGTAATTGTTGTTTAGTTAATTTGCTTCTCCATTGGGTGATAAAGTTATTTATTTTAGGTTTTTGAAAAATTTTGAAAAGAATTTTTTTATGTTAAAGAAAACTTTATATAACCAATTTATCCCTCCTCTTGGTGTGCCAATGAACAGTTCAACGAGGCTTAACACCCTCCATTGAACTTTCATAATTATCCTCTAGGATTCAATTCAAATAATCAATTTAAGAATAATAAGCCTTCCATAGAAGACTTAGTATTTCAGATGGTGACCCAACTTTAGAGTCAAGATACTTCCATTAAGAATATTGAAAATCAATTAGGGTAGTTTGCTAATTCCATAAAAAGTAGGCCCCAAGGAACCTTGCCCAGCAATATGATAGCAGGTAGGTAGAGGTGCATGAAACATGTTTAGATTTTCTTTGATATAAATTCTTAATAAATAATGCATGTGCATGTATTAATTAATTAAAAATTGTGACACAAGAGATTGTCAATAAAATGAGGAAGTGTTCTTTTATAATACAAATATGCTAGTACTACTTAGTTAAACTATAATGTTTATTTTACACAACAAAAATCTGGTTTGTATTTTGTCCTGACTAAGAAATGCTGTGGGAAGATAAGATTTTGCTAGATAGTATATTTTGGATCATAGTGAATTTCCAAAGCTTTCCTAATTAGACTCTCATATGTTAGTTATGAATATGAACTTATGCATCTTTAGATCTCTATCAAGCTTGAAAGGAAGTAAAGGAAGGATTATGGACCTCCAACAGTTATTATTTCTCTATAGACTCTAGGAATACTAAACATCCTTTGTCTAGGCATGTAAGAGTTCCATTTCAATACTCCTAATTATTCCAATATTCCTCCATTTAGGTAATATATCACACTATATTTTAACTCTACACATGGCCATTATATAGATTAAATTAATAATGGGAGATATTAAAAACATGCATTAGTTCATTAAAGCATAAGAGTCTACATTAGTAATTATAAAGTCCTTACATCATTAGCTAAAAACTAGGAGTTCTAGCTTTCCATGTAATTAAAATAAAATAAAATTGATTTTATTAATTGCTCTGAAAGAAAGTACAAGGAGAAAAGTGTAAATAGATATCACCAGGACAGTACAACTTCACTCCACATACTTCTATCTTCTTTAATTACTTGCTTTCTCACAATAAGGTAGGCCAACTACTCCAATTACTATATCATTATCTCCTCTAGTCCCCCTTTAACTTAACTCTAAGGTGGCTCTACATTTAAGCACTCAGGACTCGCTAAAAATGATAAAAACCCTCGTTAAAAAGATTGAAAAATTATTTATATTAACTATATAAATTAGTTAAGGCATGTGAACAAATTAAATGATTGACCACTAATTTTAGCTTTAGTGTTTCCTTATAAAAATATGCATAATTAGTATTAATGATCTTGAAAGAAAACCTAACATCGCATTATCAACTTGAGAAAAGAAATAATTTATTTTTGTATTTAAATTCGGCATAGTGGATATGAAACTCATTTTAGAGGAAAGTATTCACGTACACCTATCATTTAAAATATGAAAGTAACCCAATATTAGCTTTAGTTGACATTCGAAAGATTTTTCCCCTATCTTAGTGAACTAAGATAGTGTTTTTTTAATATTGAGATCTTGGGTTCCTTTATAGGCAAGCCCTTATTTACATCTTTGAAGAGAAAGCTTTTGATTAAAGTGCAGACTAGAATCTTTTTGGATTTAAAATATGTGGTAGTTACCTTACATATTTTTAAAATATCATTCACTTGTTTAAAAATATTTCTAAATTATACAAAATATCATTGGATTCTTTATACTTCTTCTAAAAAAGGAATTCGAGGTGTGCAATACCTCTAGGATTACACTTACATGGAATTCACAGCTAGCTAACATCCTAATGCATAAGAAATCACCTTAGATGTAATGTATGATAAGATCAACTTTGTCCTAAGAGATCAAAGGGTGAATCAGACATTGAATCAGGTACTCGAGATGAATAATTTTAACTTTATATTCAATGATGCTAATAAGATGACTAGCTAAGTACTCTATATTTTATCTTAATTAATTGACCTAACTAACTTTTCTAAGCATAATGACCCTAACAATAGGAGAACTATGACAGCCCCCATGCTTAGGCCCCTCATACCTTATCATTTGCTTGTGTGCTCTGCTAGTTCATATGGCCAAAAATAAAATGCATGTATGTATGCATGTCAAAGTAAAGGTGCTCATCTATATAGTACCCACTACCATATTATCCTAGATCTAGTATATATGTTCCTATAAAGATTAGAACATGTACATCGAGGAAAGCCTAAAAAAATTGCTATTCAATAATACAAACTACCACCTTTATGATGCAATGTAATAAATAAAAGACTGCTATATATATATAAGAAATTTTATACATTCATTGATTCAAATGTTTACAAGAAGACTTAGATTCTACAAGAAAGTAAGGTGGCTAGGCCCCACCACAAAGAACTTGGGTTTTTATGTTGCAAACCTAGATTTAAGGATTATAATTTTAATGATAACAAACATTTCTGCATTCTATTTTGTTTGACTAACATTTCAGGTACCAAAAGATCAAATGCAATTCAAGCCAACTCAAGATCGGGTCTGTGTGTGTTTAAATTTCAATTTTCCTCTTTCTTGAGTCAAATTTAATGTAATTGATCCCCTAGCTAAGTAACCTTGCACACACACACTCATGGGGAGAGTTTTACTGAGTTATAGTTTTGTTTCAAATTTTATTCATATCATTTTGGACAATATTCCTATCATCCTGGATGATCCAGTGAAAATAGAAACACTAATTAGGGCGTCCATGTTAATTCAGTTTGATTAAGCAGATCATCCTGGATGATATGCCCATCATATAGGATGATAGGGTCAAATCATAAATTCTCAGCCGGTAGATTAAGTTAGACAAGTTTTTTATTTTTAGAGATTTGGTCTGATCGTCCCAGATGATATGTGTATCGCCCTTGATGATCCTTTATAATCATGCCTAAATTAGTCTAGTGATTAAGGAAAGTCATTAAGATTTGATTGATTTGATTGTAAGATCATCTTGGATGATACATGCAAAATCCTGACCGTCTAGAGCACCTCACCTGGATGACCCGAGAAATGTGCTGGACGATATTCATGATTTTGAACTAATCATACGGGATGATCGTGATATCATCCTAGATGATCAAGTCATTTTAAGATCGTCCAGAATGTTTTGGCTGTACGACCTGAGCTGTGTGCAGGATAATTTTGTCATTTTTGAACTAATCGTATAGGAGGATAGATGTTCAAGTTATTTTGAGATTGTCCAACACAAGTTTTTCTAGACGACCCGAGCTATCTTCTGGATGAAATTCTTAATTTACACTAATCATCCCGGATGATCACAGAATCGTACGGGATGATCTGAACAAATTTTGTCTACTAATCGTCCAAAGAAATTAGATCGTCCAGGCTGATACATGTGATTTTAAACTGATCGTACAGGATGATCAACCGATCATCCTGGACGATCTTTGACGACCAGTTGAGATTTAGGGAAATTCTTGAGCACTTCTATTTAAGATCCTTTTCTTTCAACAAGAAAAATCTTTTGCCACTTTTCTTACCAGAGAAAACCTTGAGAGGGAGAGAGAGAGGTTGGGAGAGAGAGGGAGAGAGGATGTTGTATGGGGGAGTTTATGAGGTGTTCAAAAAGGTTGCTTCAAGTAAGGATCTGAGTCATCTTCTCCGATCATCTTCTCTTATCTTGTTGGTATCTCTGTGGGAGGATCATCTATAAGAAGATCCAGGTTCTCTACCTTCTTAAGGAGGAAGTGAAAGGAGTCCAGGTTCTTTGCTTGCTTCAAGAGGAAACGAAAGGATTCTAGGTTCTTTGCCTCACCAGGTTGGTGGAAAGGAGTTTTGTACAGGCTTCTCCACCTTACTATGGGAGCAGAAGGAGAGTCACTTAGTCTTAGTGCAATACCCAGAGGGGAGGCTCCGGGGAGTGGATGTAGGTCAAGTTGACCGAAACACTATAAAATCTGGTGTGTTCTTTCTGATTATTTTCTACACTTATTTTTCTGTTAATGATTATGTGATTATTATTATTATTTTGTTATCGTGAACTTCTACACATCATCATAAAACTGTAATTGTATTAAAATATTCAAAAAGATTTTTCTAAATTATTTTTACTCATGAATTTTTAAAATAACCAATTCACCCCCCTCTTGGTTAGCCTTGGGACTAGTTCACAAGGGCTTAACATCCCTCACGAACTTTCAAGTGGTATCAGAGCCAGATTCAAAAATTAAGTTTATAAACTTTTAAATTTTGATCTTTAGCTAACTTTTGTAATCATTATACTGCTGAAGGTTATTCAATTACATGATCACCTTTATTTGATAACATACCTTTTAATTTTTAGAAAACTTGCATGTACACCTTTTTACAATCAATTGATTATCACATGTGGATGCTTGTTAAAGATGGCTATGAAGCACCGTTTAGACTTATTAATGAAATTAAAACTGAACTTCTGTTTAATGAATGGACATTTAATGATTGTGATTTAGCACAACTGAATGCAAAATGCTTGAACTATTTTTTCTGTGCATTAAAATTTGAGGATTACATGCGTGTCTCTACTTGCACTACAGGTAAAGAAATCTGTGATAGATTATGCATTACTTATGAAAGTACATCTGAGGTTAAGCAATCTAGATTGAACATCTTACTTCATGAATATGAACTTTTTTGCATGAAACCAACTGAATCAATTTTTGAAATATATACTAAATTCACTCAAATTATCACCTCCCTACATGCCTTAGGAAGAGAGCTTACTAATTATAAGAAAGTTAACAAAATTCTGAGATGTTTGCCTTCTTCTTATGATGCCAAGATAACCATAATCACTAAATCCAAAGATTTGAACACTTATTCTATTGATAACTTACTTGGGTCACTCATTGCTTACGAGCAAGGAGTAAACCAACAATAAATTAATGAAAGTGAGAAAAGAAGGAGAAAACTATGGTGCTGAAGGCCAATGAAACTAACACTGATTCTTCTGGGTCTGATAGTGATGATGTTGCCTTAATCACTAGGCAATTCAAAAGCTTTCTAAGGAAGAAACACAAAAACTTTTAGAAGTGGACCAAAGGTAAGAGTAGCAAAAATTTTAATGGTTCATCTGATACTATTTATTTTGAATGCAGGAGGCCAGGATATATAAAGGCTGATTGTCCTACACTTAAGGCTCACCCAAGCAAGGAGAAAGGTGAGGAGAAACCTAAGTTCAGAAAGGTTAAGAAAAAGATTCAAAAGGCTTTCTGGGTAGATTCAGTATCTGACTCCTCTGAGATTGAAGCTGAAGAGGAGACTACGAACTTATTTTTGATGACAGATGATCATCCTGGTCTGTCTGACCAAGAAGTGGTATGTGAGCTCACTTACAATCAATTACTTGAAGTTTCTGAGAAAATTCATTCATCATATAGGAAACTTAAGAAAACCCATGCCAGCCTGAAATTGGATTTCTTAAATTTGCAAAAAGAGCATGATATTTTGGTTAAAGATCATTCTACGCTTGATAGTAATCATATGTCCTTACTTGATGAATTTGATGAATTAAACAAAAGGTATTCCGAACTAATTATTGAGCATGATTCATTGAAAATATCGCATATTAATTTAGAAAGAGCTTTTAAGGAATTAGAAACTCATGCATCTGATTTAGATAGTAGTGAGAATTATTTGAAATTTGAAATTGCAAGTCTTAAAAAGGAGAATGAATTTCTAAGTGTAAAAATTAGTGCTTTTGAGAAAAATAAAACACCTACTTTTGCACAATTTTATGCATCTCCACCATTTGAAGAATCTTATTCAAAATCATCAAAGCATGTTTCATTCAAACCTAGGAAGAGGCACTATCACCCACGTAGATTAGTTAACCCTTTTTCTAGTGTTAGATGTTTTTCTTGTGGCATGTTAGGACACATCTTCCACACCTACACTATTCACCGTAGTATACATTGGGTGTGGAGGCCCAAATTGCATGCTTCACAGTACATCACATATGCATTACATTCTTCTTTTCATAAAAATTTGGGTTCCTAAATCTGACATTTGATGATTTTATGGGGTTTCTGTCACACAAGACCCCATGAGAGCATGTGGTACCTAGACAGTAGATGCTCAAGACATATGACTGGAGATGCAAATACATTCATTTTGCTGGAGGCCAGGGCTGGAGGCAAGGTCACTCTTGGAGATAATACTACCAGAAAGGTGGTAGGTGTAGGTATAATCAGAAACTCCCAGAACCTTTTGATTGAAAATATTTTACTTATAGATGGATTAAAGTACAACTTACTTAGCATCAATCAGCTCTGTGACAAGGGTTTCAACATCAAGTTCCTGGAAAATACTTGCACCATAAGCTTAAATAATAACACTATTTTGCAGGGCAAGAGGATCAATAATATTTGCATGCTTGATTTAAATAATATTGAATGTGCTGCATCATTTTGCTTAAAAATTGATACTAATGAGTCTTTGTTATGGCACAGGAGATTATGACATGCCAGCATAAAACCCCTTAGAAGAGTCACCCAAAAGGACTTAGTTAGAGGCGTCCCCAAGCTTAAGTTCACTAAGGACCACCTGTGTGTTGCCTGTCAATTAGGGAAGCAAGTCCAATCCTCTTTCCACTCCATTAAGGACATCAGCACCTCTAGACCTTTAGAAGTCCTTCATATGGATCTCTTTGGACCCATTAGCACTGCCAGCTTAGGGGGGAAAGTCTATGGATTTATGATTGTTGATGATTACTCGAGGTTCACTTGGATTAAATTCTATCACATAAATCTGAGTTATTTGATGAATTTAAATCTTTCTTCACTTGGATTAGAGGAAGTTAAGTTGTGAGATCTTGACTATTCATAGTGATCATGGTGAAGAGTTTGAAAATGTGAGATTTGGAATATTCTGTGAGGAGTAAGGTATTGGCCACAACTTCTTAGCTCCTAGGACCCCTCAGTAGAATGGGATAATGAAAAGAAAGAACATGACCCTAGTTGAAGCAACTAGAGCCATGCTTGCTGAGTATTCACATCCAAAATACTTTTAGTTGAAGCGATGAACACTGCCTGTTATGTGTTGAATATGGTGAATGTTAGATCCAATCTGAATAAGATACCTTATGAGATCATTAAGGGTAAAACTCCAAACCTATCCCACCTCCATGTCTTTGGATGTAAGGTTTTCATTCTGAATAATGGGAAATCATCCATAGGAAAATTTGACCCCAAATCTGATGAAGGAGTATTCTTAGGCTATTCTAGTGTGGGAAAATCCTTTAGGGTGTTTATTAAGAGGACTTTGGTGGTGGAGGAGACAACTCATGTGGTGTTTGATGAATCTGATCCTAAGGAGACTAGAGTTGAGGAAGAAGAAGATGTAGGTGAGATTACCCATGGAGTTGAAAATGCAAATATGGAGAAAAGGGTAGAACCTCAAAACACTTTGCCTAGATATTGGAGATATGCTTCGAGTCATCCTAAAGAACTGATCTTAGGAGACCCTTCTGAAGGGTTAGAACTCGGCATGGACTTAGGAAGAAAGTAAATCATTCGGCCTTTATCTTAATGACTGAACCCACCAACATCAATCAAGCCCTTTCTGATGAATTTTGGATCTTAGCTATGTAAGAGGAATTGAATCAATTTATAAGGAACGATGTTTGGGTGTTAGTAGAAAGACTTAGGAATCAAAGTGTAGTGGGAACCAAGTGGGTCTTTAAGAATAAGATGAATGATTCTAGTATGGTGGTTAGGAATAAGGCAAGATTGGTGGCTAAGGGGTACAATCAAATTGAACAGATTAATTTTGAGGAGACCTTTGCCCCTATAGCTAGATTGGAAGCCATTAGGGTGCTACTATCCTTTGACTATTATAAGGGATTTAAGCTATTTCAAATTGATGTCAAGAGTACCTTTTTAAATGGGGTAATAAAAGAGGATGTCTTTGTAGAGCAACCCCCTAGTTTTGAGAGTTCCCAATATCCAAATCATGTTTACAAATTAAAAAAAGTCTTATTTGGATTGAAACAGGCACCCAGAGCTTGGTATGAGAAGCTTAGTATATTCCTACTAAAAAGAGAGTTTATTAAGGGGAGCGTAGAGACTGCCCCTTTTCTTAGGAAAGTAGGAGATGATCTACTCTTTGTCTAGATCTATGTTGATGATATACTTTTTAGATCTTCTGATAAAAATTTATGTGATGATTTTTCTATGATAATGAGTAAGGAGTTTGAGATGAATATGATGGGAGAATTGTCCTACTTTTTGGGATTTAGCATAAGGCAAATGGATGATGGAACCTTTCTTAATCAATCAAAATACACTAAGGACATCTTGAAGTAAAATAAAATGGACAAAGCTAAGCAAATCACACTCCCATGAGTTCCATGGTTCAGTTAGATAAGGATTCAAATGAAAAATCTGTTGATCAGAAGAAGTTTAGAGGAATAATTGGATCACTACTTTACTTGACTGCTAGCCGACCTGATATTATATTTAGTGTTTGTCTTTGTGCTAGATTTCAAGCTGATCCTAAGGAATCCCACCTGACTGCAATTAAGAGAATCCTTAGATATCTCTTAGGGACCCCAAACCTAGGAATCTGGTATCCTAGGTACAACACTCCTTTTAAGATTATTGGATATTATGATTCTAATTTTGTAGGATGTAGGGTGGATAGAAAGAGTACTTCTAGAACTTGCCAATTCATAGGACAGTCTTTAGTCTCCTGGTCTAGTAGAAAATAGAACTCAGTTGCACTTTCCACTACTGAAGCTGAGTACAATGCCTTAGGAAGTTGTGTGGCCCAAGTCCTTTAGTTGAAGCAAAAAGTTTTGGATTTAGGATTACCTATTATTATAATTTTAGTTATATGTGATAACAGCAGTGCCATCTATATTTCTAAGAATCCAATCCAACATTCTAGAACCAAACACATTGACATAATGCATCACTTCATTAGGGACCATGTTACAAAAGGGGACATTAAGCTACATCATGTAGCAACTGAAAATCAACTGGCTGACATCTTTACTAAACAACTGGCCTTTGACTCATTCAGCATTTTGAGGACCAGATTGGGTGTGATTGACATAAATGCATGAATCTGATGACTGCTGATTTTTAAATTTTCTATTTTTCATTCTATTTTTATTAGTTATTTATTTGATTTGATTATCTGTTTCCTGTTAGTTTGTATTTTTTACTGATTTTTATTTTAGTATTGTTGTTTTCCTGATTTGAGTATTTATTTTAATGCGATATCCTACTTGTTCTTAATTTGTTATTTTTTTAAAAATTAGATCACTGCTCACTACTACTGATAAACTAGATTTCTGACTGAGAGTTTTGCCTTGTTTTTGTTTGGAAGCTTGTAAGCAGTGATTGACTCCACTGAATCTGTTAATGGGAAGAAACATTGATGATTGTTTCTCTTCCTCTAACTCCTTTAATGGTTTATTGTTTCTTTTGCATAAAAATTTTCTTCAAATTTAAAAAGTTTGTTTTTAAAATAGAGATTTATTTTATCTTCCTACAGTAATCTACCTTATATGAATAGTGTTTTCAAAGTTTTGGATCATTGTTATATTTTTCTTAATCAGGTGATTGCACTTATCATATGACGTATGGTTTTTATTCTGTGAATTACTCCTTATTGTAGAGAGTGAGTTTTGTCCTCTCGTATGTCTGAAAGGTAATTTCACAACTGAGATTCTTTAATGATTATGAAAGGAAGTGAGCTTGTAAAAGATGTGCAAAGAGGGCCAAAATGAAATGAGGCACAAAATGAGCCCAAGCTAAAAAGATGCACAATGTCGCCAAATTAAAAAGATACACAAAGTGTATTAAAAATCAAAAGATGTGCAAAGAGCATCAAACAAATTGAAAAAGAGTCACAAAATGAGCCCAGAAAGAAATAAGCTTTCTTCCCTTTCAGATCTTTAAATGTCTTAAAAAAATCCATGCGCTACTTAATATTTTCAAAAGCTTGAGACAAAAAATCATGATTTCTGATTTCTTACTTTGTAATACTATTATATCCGATATTTTTCTAGAACGAGGCTTGAAAGGATCTCTTTGCGAATCTATCTTCTTTTCTTCTGAATTAGACTTTTATTTGAAAAGAATTTTAACCTATAAGGTGTACGAGGTAAGGGTTATGAAAATTGATTTTCCAACTTTTTTTGGATTTCGCGTTATTGATTTTCTTTTTATTGGCTTTTGAATTAAAAATTAGGAAAAATTCTATTTTACTGGAGCTGATAGAAAAAAGAAATCGTTATTTTCACTATTATTTTTCTTGTTTCTATTTTTTATTTGATTTGATTTTGGATTTTCCTTTTTTGTGTGTTTTTTGGGATCCCTGATCTTTCCTCTCCATCCTTCATCTTTTTCATTTTTTTCTTCACATCATCCTGGATGATCCACACATCATCCTGGACGATCAGACATCATCTTTGATGATCCATACATCATCCTGGATGATCAATTCAAATCATCCCCACCATGATCCAACGGCTGGTATGCATTAATTATTGGTGATCATCTTGGAAAATACACCTTATCATCGTGCATGATCCATGTGGTAGCAATTGGACGATTTAAATTTGGCCTATCCAATTCATTTATTGTGTATCATCCTGGATGATCCACCGAATCGTCCGGGATGATACTTTTTGTCAAAGGTCATTTGGCTGGACTCCTCAGGATGATCGCCTTTGTCTAATCATCCTGGATGATCTCTGATCATCCTGGATGATCTCTGATCATCCTGGATGATTAGACCACTTTTTTGACCAATCGGCCTGTCTCCTATCATGATAATGCATGCTCCTCTTTACTTAAGGATGCTTGGATAATCCAGCATGTCCTTCACAACTCTATTATTCCAAAAACTAGAGACAGCATCTATATTACCCCCTTACTCTCACTGACTACCTACTACATCCTGGCCCATCGTGAATTTAATACTACCGATCTCCTCTTTCGATACATCAAACACCTGACTAGCATTAGGGATTCGGGCCATAGATGACGCCCAAATCTAGCTCTAGGACACCTCATTGCATATGCTATCGAGGCCAAATACAATATGTAATATCCAGTACTACCCGATGTCCCCCCTTCCTTCTTCTCCAACAATTCCTTCCATGTTCTGCACAGTACTCGCCTTCATTTGGAGTCTGCCCCGAATGTGGAGGGAGAAGAGGAAGAAGCTGCTCCGGTACCTGCACCTGCTCCTCTCCGGATAGAGTCCCCTCTGGATCACCTGGTGCACAACTTTGACCAGTGGGAGGCTTGCTTTGACTCCTATATGACTCACCAATAATAGCAGCACGACCGAAACATGGCCTGGTTTGGTGAGCAGTTCACCACCATTTACAACTACTTTCATCCACCACCACCTCCTTCATCTGATTAGGATCCACCTATCTATTAAGTTATTTGTTTTAGTTTGTTGTGATATTTTAGTTTTCTATTATTTTGTATTTTCTATTCCTCCTGTTGTGATGTCAAAAGGGGGAGTTATTTTTATGTTACTATAGTTTCTTTTGTTACTTTTGTGTTGTAGTAATTTCGTTTATTGTATTGAATGTCACAGGTTATCAATGATTAGTAAAATTTATCTTCTCTCACCAGTGCTTTAATTACTACAACCTGGTTGATTCAAAACTACTAAATAAATGTTTACCATCATCAAAAAGGGGGAGATTATTGTAAACTTGGATTTAAGGATTACAATTTTGATGATAACAATCATTTCTGTGTTCTATTTTGATTGAGTAACATTTCAGGTACCAAAAGATCAAATGCAATTCAAGCCAACTTAAGATCATGTTCGCGTGTGTTTAAATTGCAATTTCCCCCTTTCTTGAGTCAAATATAATTTAATTGATCCCCTAGCTAAGTAACCATACACACACACACACACTTAAGGGGAGAGTTTTAGTGAGTTAGAGTTTCTATTTCAAATTTTGTTCATATCATTCGGGATGATATTCTTATCATCTTGGACGATCCAGTGAAAATAGAAACCCTAATTAGGGTGATCATGTTAAGTCGGTTTGATTAAGTTGATCATCCTGGACGATATGCCCATCGTACAGGATGATAGGCTCAAATAAAAAATTCTCAGCCGCTAGATTAAGTTAGGCAAGTTTTTATTTTAGAGATTTGGTCTGATCGTCCCGGACGATACGTGTATCATCCTGGGCGATCCTTTACAATCATGTCTAAATTAGTCTAGTGATTAAGAAAAGTAATTAAGATTTAATTGATTCGATCATATCATCTTGGATGATCGCAAGATCATCCTGGACGATTCATGCAAAATCCTGACTGTCTAGAGCACTTCACCTGGATGACCCGAGAAATGTGCTGGACGATATTCCCAATTTTGAACTAATCGTATAGGATGATTGTGATATCGTCCTAGATGATCAAGTCATTTTAAGAGCATCCAACATATTTTGGCTGTACGACCTGAGTTGTGTGCAGGATAATTTTGTCATTTTTGAACTAATCATACAGGACGATAGAAATACCTTCCTGGATGATCAAGTCATTTTGAGATTGTCCATCACAAATTTCTTTGGATGACCCCCTGATTTACACTAATCATCTCAGACGATCTGAATAAATTTTATCTACTAATCGTTCAGAGAAACCAGATCGTCCAGGCTGATACATGTGATTTTGAACTGATCGTACAGGACGATTTATCGATCATCTTGGTCGATCTTTAATGACCAGTTGAGATTTAGGGTAATTTTTGAGCCCTCCTATTTAAGATCTTTTTCTTTCAACAAGAAAAATCTTTTGCCACTTTCCTTTTTAGAGAAAATCTTGAGAGAGAGAGAGAGAGAGGATCTTATGAGGGAGAGTTTGTGAGGTGCTCACAAAGGTTGCTCCAAGCAGATCTGAGTCATCTTCTCCTATCGTCGTCTCTTATCTTGTTGGTGTCTCTGTGGGAGGATCGTTTGCAAGAAGATCCAGGTTCTCGGCCTGCTTCAGGAGGAGGCGAAAGGAGTCCAGGTTCTCTGCCTACTTCAGGAGGAAGCGAAAGGAGTCTAGGTTCTCTGCCTCACCAGGTTGGTGGAAAGGAGTTTTGTACAGGCTTCTCCACCTTTCTGTGGGAGCAGAAGGAGAGTCACTCAGTCTTAGTGCAATGCCCATAGGGGAGGCTCCGGGGAGTAGACGTAGGTCAAGTTGACCGAACCACTATAAAATCTACTATGTTCTTTCTGATTATTTTCCGCACTTTTTTCTATTGATGATTGTGTGATTGTTATTATTATTTCGTTATCATGAACTTCTACACATTATAGCGAAATTATATTTGTATTAAACATTCAAAAAGATTTTTCTAAATCATTTTTGCTCACAAATTTTTAAAATAACCAATTCACCCCCTATTGGTTAGCCTCGGGACTAGTTCACAGGGGCTTAACATCCCTTACGAACTTTCATTCTAAACCTATCACATGTATAGATTCAAATACATCTGCTTAAGGTGTTCGAACTCAAAGTCTTCTATGGAATTGCAAAAGAGATTATGCTCCAAAAGAGAGTATATTTTCTTTTGGAGCACCATTTACATATATAAGAAGGTGTATTTGACCCTTTTATAATTCAAAATATGTACAACTCTATATATATACAATCTACAACATATAGGGACCCATACATGATAAATCCTAGATACATTTTACTTTGACTCTTACAGGAAATGTAAAGCAATAAAAAGCATTAATATATCAAATAAAGTGTAGGAGCATTTGTGTAATAACCTAATTCTTCTAATGTAGTCCTCAAAGAGCCTAAGAGCACCAACAGGAGTAAAAATGTATGATATTTGGAGACATAGAAAATAAAAAAAATAAACACAGGGTGCTCTCCAAGAAAAGAAGCCAGTAAGCAATTCAAACCACCAGCTTAACCTAGGCTAAAGTTGGTTGTCTTAATTGTTACAAATCTGGGTTTCAAGGACTATAATTTTGATGATAGCAAACATTTCTGTTTCTGGTTGATTGTCTAATCTTTCAGGTCCGTAGGATCAATTGCAAGTTCAAGCAAGTCCAAGATCGAGTCAGTCTATTTTGTAATTTAGGTCCAATGTACTATTTTCATCTTTATTGAGTCAAATATAATGTAATTGATTTCCTAAGTAACCTTGCACACACACACACACACTCAGGGGGAGAGTTTTAGTGAGTTAGAGTTTCTGTTCAGATCATCCTGGATGATATTCACATCATCCTGGATGATCCACTGAAAATAGAAATCCTAATTAGGGCAACCAAGTTAAGTCGATCTGATTAAGCAGATCATCCTAGACGATCCTTAGATTGTACCGGACGATAGGCTCAAATCAGAAATTCTCAATCGCCAAATTAAGTTAGGCAAGTTTTTATTTTTAGAGATTTGGTTTGATTGTCCCGGATGGTACGTATATCATCCTGGATGATCCATTACAATAATGCCTAAATTAGTCTGGTGATTAAGAAAAGTAATTAAGGTCTGATTGATTCAATCATATCATCCAGTGTCTATCACTTGTACGTTGAGAGATGTGTGCAGAATGATAATCTTATTTTTGAACTAATCATACGGGACGATACCCATATCATCCCGGACGATCAAGTCATTTTGAAATCATCCAGCATGTTATGACCTGTATGTCTAAAGCTGTGAACCAGATGATTTGGCACTTTTTGAACTAATCGTACTAGACGATAGACATATCATCTTAATGATTAAGTAATTTTGAGATCGTCCAGCATAAGTTCCCCTGGACGATCAGAGCTGTCTTCTGGATGAAATTCCTTATTTACACTAATCATCCTGGACGATCGTCGAATCGTACGGGAAGATATGAACAACTCTTGTCTACTAATCATCCAGAGGAACCAGATCATCCAGGCTAATACATGTGATTTTGAACTGATTGTACAGGACGATCAAGCGATCGTCCTGGATGATATTTAACGACCAGTTGAGATTTAGGGCAATTTTGAGCCCTCCTTTAAAAGATCTTTTTCTTTCAACAAGAAAAATCTTTTGCCACTTTTTTTCCAGAGAAACCTTGAGAGAGAGAGAGAGCTTGGGAGAGAGAGAGGATCTTATGAGGAGGAGTTTGTGAGAGATTCATAAAGGTTTCTGTAAGTAAGGATCAGGGTCGTCCTCTCCATTTTTTGTCTCTCGTATTGTCGGTATTTCTTTGGGAGGATCATTCGCAAGAAGATCCGGGTTCTCTACCCAGTTATGGAGGAAGTGAAAGGAGTTCAGGTTCTTTACCTTCTTTAGGAGGAAGCGAAAGGAGTCTGGGTTCTTCGCTTACTTCAAGAGGAAGCGAAAGGAGTTCAAGTTCTCTGCCTCATCGGGTTGGTGGAAAGGAGTTTTGTATAGGCTTCTCCGCCTTGCTGTGGGAACAGAAGGAGAGTCACTTTTGTGTTAGTGCAATACCCGGAGGGGGGGCTCTGGGGAGTGGATGTAGGTCAAGTTGACCGAACCACTATAAAATCTGTTGTGCGCTTTCTAATTATTTTATGCACTTTACTTTTCTATTTTTATCTGCTTGGAGAAAATCTGTGGTTGATCTTTTCATCTATGTGTTTACTTGTTTCCACTACAAATTATCGAAAAGATCTTTCTTGTTGCTCACGAATATTTAAAATAACCAATTCACCCTCCTCTTGGTCAGCCTTGGGACTAGTTCATCAGGGCTTAACATCCCTATCAAACTTTCAAGTGGTATTAGAGAGGGATTCAAAAATTAAGTTTAAAACTTTTGAATTTGATCTATGGCTAAATTTGATAATCGTAATACTGTTGAAGGTTATTCAACTACACGACCGCCATTATTTGATAACATACCATTTGATTTTTAGAAAACTCGCATGTCCACTTTTCTTTAATCTATAGATTAACGCATGTGGATGCTTGTTAAGGATGGTTATGAAGCACCTTTTAGAATGATTAATAATGTTAAAACTGAACTGCCTTTCTCTGAATGGACTCTTGATAATCAGGACTTAGCCTAAATGAATGCCAAATGTTTGAACTATTTTTTCGGTGCCTTAAAATCTGAGGATTACATGCGTGTCTCTACTTGTACAACTGGTAATGAAATTTGGGATAGATTGTGCATCAGTTATGAAGGTACATCTGAGGTTAAGCAATCTAGATTGAAAATCTTACTTCATGACTACGAACTCTTTAGCATGAAACATAGTGAATCGATTTCTAAAATGT
The DNA here is from genome assembly GCA_019925795.1 of Dendrobium chrysotoxum. NCBI lineage: Eukaryota > Viridiplantae > Streptophyta > Magnoliopsida > Asparagales > Orchidaceae > Dendrobium > Dendrobium chrysotoxum. The sequence goes on from CM034312.1 coordinate 66,108,278, forward strand.
ATACTAGGTTCACTCAAATTGTCACTTCTCTACATGCTTTAGGTAGAGAACTCACTAACTATAAAAGAGTGAAAAAAATTCTTAGATGTTTTCCTTCTTCGTATGATGCTAAGATAACTACAATCACTAAATCTAAAGATTTGAATACTTATTCTATTGATAGCTTACTTGGATCACTCATTGTTTATGAGCAAGGGGTGAACCAAAGACAGCTTGATGCAGGTGAAAAGAAGGAGAAAACTATGGCACTGAAGGCCTACGATACCTACACTGACTCTTTCGGGTCTGATAGCGATGATGTTGCTTTAATCACTAGGCAATTCAAAAGCATTCTAAGGAAGAAACATAAAAACTTTCAGAAGTGGAACAAGGGTAAGTCCAGTAAAATTTTTAAAGGTTCATCTGATACTGTTTGTTTTGAATGCAGGAAGCCTGGACATATAAAGGCTGATTGTCCTACACGTAAGACTCACCCAAGCAAGGAGAAGGGTGAGGAGAAACCCAAGTTCAGGAAGGACAAGAAGTGGATTCAAAAGGCATTGTGGGCAAATTCTGCATCCGACTCCTCTAAGACTGAAGCTGAGGAGGAGACTATAAATTTGTGTCTAATAGCTGATGATCATCTTGGTCAGTCTAATTAAGAAGAGGTATGTTAGCTTACTTACGATCAATTACTTGAAGTTTATGAAAAAATCTATTCATCGTATAGGAAGCTTAAGAAAACTCATACTAGCCTGAAACTATAATTTCTAAATTTACAAAAAGAGCATGAAATTTTGATTAAAGATCATTCTATTATTGATTGCAATCACATGTCACTAGTTGATGAATTTGATGAGTTGAACAAAAAACATTCTGATTTAATTGTTGAACATGATTTACTGAAAACCTCGCATGTTGATTTAGAAAAAGTTTTTAAAGAATTAGACAACATGCATGTGACGTGGAGAGTAGTAGGGGAGCATTGAAATTTGAAATTATAAGTTTGAAGAAAGAAAATGAATTTTTAAACGTAAAAATTAGTGCTTTTGAGAAAAATTAAACACCTCCTACTTTTGCACAGTTTTATGCACCTCCACCTTCTAAAAAATCTGTTTCAAAATCATCAAAGCATGTTTCATTCAAACCTAGGAAGAGGCACTATCACCCACATAGATTAGTTAACCCTTTTTCTAGTATTAGATGTTTTTCTTGTAACATGTTAGGACACATCTCCAACACTTGTACTGTTCACCGTAGTACACATTGGGTGTGGAGGCCCAAATTACATGCTTCACAGCATAGTACACATGCATTGCATTCTTATCTTTATAAGAAGGAACCCAAACCTGTTTGGGTTCCTAAATCTGACGTTTGATGATTTTGTAGGTGTGCTTTAACAAAAGGCCTCATGAGACATGTGGTACCTGGACAGTGGATGTTCAAGACATATGATGGGAGATCCAAATCATTGCATTTTGCTGGAGACCAGAGCTGGAGGCAAGGTTACACTTGGAGACAACACCACCAGGAAGGTGGTAGGAGCAGGTCTAATTGGTGATTCAAAAAAATTTCATTATTGACAATATTTTGCTTGTTGTAGATTGAAACACAACTTGCTGAGCATAAGTCAACTCTGTGACAAAGGATACAACATCAAATTCCTTCCCAGTTATTGCATTATAAGCTTAAATGAGAAAATTATTTTGCAGGGATAAAGGATCAACAATGTCTATATGCTAGATGTAAGTTACTTTAAAGCTGATGTTTCAATTTGCTTAAAAACTGCTGTGGCATAGGAGGTTATGTCATAGCAGTATGAAAACCCTTAGAAGAGTCACCCAAAAGGACTTAGTTAGAGGTATCCCCAAGCTTAAGTTCACTAAGGACCACCTGTGTGATGCCTGTCAGTTAGGGAAGCAAGTCCAGTCCTCCTTTCACTCAATTAAGGACATCAGCACCTCTAGACCTTTAGAAGTCCTTCACATGGATCTCTTTGGACCCATTAGCAACGCCAGCTTAGGGCGAAGAGTCTATGGATTTATGATTGTTGATGATTACTCGATGTTCACTTGGATTAAATTTCTGTCACATAAATCTAAGTCATTTGATGAATTTAAGTCTTTCTCCACTTAGATTCAGAGGAAGTTAGGTTGTGAGATATTGACTACTCATAGAGATCATGATGGAGAGTTTGAAAATGTGAAGTTTGGAACATTCTATGAGGAGCAAGGGATTAGCCATAATTTTTCAGCTCTTAGGATCCCTCAGCAGAACGAGGTAGCTGAAAGGAAGAACATGACCTTAGTGGAAGTTGCTAGAGCCATGCTTACTGAGTATTCACTTCCAAAATACTTTTGGGCTGAAGCGGTGAACATTACCTGTTATGTTCGAAATAGGGTGAATGTTAGATTAAATCTAAATAAGACATCTTATGAGATCATTAAGGGTAGAACTCCAAACCTGTCCCACCTCCATGTCTTTGGCTGTAAGGTTTTCATTCTGAACAATGGGAAATTATCCTTAGGAAAATTTAACCCCAAATCTAATGAAGGAGTGTTCTTAGGCTATTCTAGTATGGGGAAATCCTTTAGGGTGTTTAATAAGAGGACTTTGGTGGTGGAGGAGACAACTCATGTGGTATTTGATGAATCTGATCCTAAGGGGACTAGAATTGAGGAAGAAGAAGATGTAGGAGAGATTACCCAAGGAGTTGAAAATGTAAATCTGGAGGAAAGGGTAGAACCTAAAAACCCTTTGCCTAGAGATTGGAGATATTCTTCGAGTTATCCTAAAGAGCTGATCTTAGGAGACCCTTCTGAAGGTGTTAGAACTAGGCATGGACTTAGGAAGGAAGTAAACCATTTTGCCTTTATCTCAATGACTGAACTCACCAACATCAATCAAGCCCTTTCTGATGAGTTTTAGATCTTAGCTATGTTAGAGGAATTGAATTAATTTGTAAGGAATGATGTTTGGGAGTTAGTAGAAAGACCTAGAAATTAAAGTGTAGTGGGAACCAAGTGGGTCTTTAAGAATAAGATGAGTGATTCTGGTGTGGTGGTTAGGAATAAGGTAAGATTAGTGTCTAAGGGGTACAATCAAATTGAAGGGATTGATTTTGAGGAGACCTTTGCCCCTGTAGCTAGATTGGAAGCCATTAGGGTCCTATTAGCCTTTAACTGTTATAAGGAATTTAAGCTGTTTCAAATGGATGTCAAGTGTGTCTTTTTAAATGGGGTAATAAAAGAGGATGTCTTTGTAGAGAAACCTCCAGATTTTGAGAGTTCCCAATATCTAAATCTTATTTACAAGATAAAAAAGGCCTTATGTGGATTGAAATAGGCACCCAGAGCTTGGTATGAGAGGCTTAGCACATGCCTACTAGAAAGAGAGTTTATTAAGGGGAGCATAGACACCACCCTTTTCCTTAGGAAAGTAGGAGATGACCTACTCATTGTCCAAATTTATGTTGATGATATACTTTTTGGATCTTCTGAAAAAAATTTATGTGATGATTTTTCTAGGACAATGAGTAAGGAGTTTGAGATGATATGATGGGAGAATTATCCTATTTTCTGGGGGTTAGCATTAGGAAAATGGATGATGGAACCTTTCTAAATCAATCAAAATACACTAAGGACATCTTGAAGAAATATTAAATGGACAAAGCCAAGCCAATCAATACTCCCATGAGTTTCACTGTTCAGTTAGATATGGATTCAAATGGAAAATCTATTGATCAAAAGAAGTTTAGGGAATAATTGGATCAGTGCTTTACCTGACTACTAGCTGACCTGATATTATGTTTAGTGTTTATCTTTATACTAGATTTTAAACTGATCCTAAAGAGTCCCACCTGACTGCTGTTAAGAGAATTCTTGGATATCTTTTAGGGACCCCAAACCTAGGAATCTGGTACCCTAGGCACAACACTTCTTTTGAGATTATTAGATATTCTGATTCTAACTTTATAGGGTGTAGAGTGGATAGAAAGAGCACTTCTGAAACTTATCAATTTATAGGACAGTCTTTAGTCTCCTGGTCCAGTAGAAAATAGAACTCAATTGCACTTTCCACTGCTGAAGCTGAGTACATTGCCGTAGGAAGTTGTGTGGCCCAAGTTTTTTGGTTGAAGTAACAAGTTTTGGATTTAGGATTACCTGTTGGCATAATTTTAGTTTTATGTGATAACACCAGTGCCATCTGCATTTTTAGGAATCAAATCCAACATTCTAGATAAATGTGATAACACATTGATATAAGGCATCACTTCATAAGGGACCATGTTACAAACGGGGACATTGAGCTACATCATGTAGCAACTGAAAATCAACTAGCTGACATCTTTACTAAATCATTGGCCTTTGACTCATTCAGCATTTTGAGCACCAGATTGGGTGTGATTGACATAAATGCATGATTCTGATGACTGATAATTTGTGAGTTTTTTCTATTTTTACTTTTGTTTTTGTTAGTCTTTTGATTTGATTATCTATTTCCTGTTTTATTTTCATTCACTATTGATTTGCTTTTATTGTCAGGTTTTTCTTTTATATTTATTTTGATGCGATTTCCTACTTATTCTTGATTTATTATTTTATTCCTTTTAAAATCAGATCACTGCTCACTTCTGCTGATAAACTGGTTTTCTGACTTAGAGTTTTTTCTTTATTTTGTTTGAAAGCTTGTGAGCAGTGATTGACTCCTCTAGATCTGTTAAAGGGAAAAAACATTGATGATTATTTCTCTTCCTCTAACTCCTTTATTAGTGTATTCTTTCTTTTGGATAAAATTTTTTTTCAAAATTAAAAAGTTGGTTTTTGAAATAGAGATATGTTTTATCTTCCTATAGTAATCTACCTCATATGAATAGTGTTTTCAAAGCTTTGAATCATTGTTATATTTTCTTAATCAAGTGATTGCACTTATCATATGATGTATAGTTTTTGTTTTATGAATTACTCCTCCTTATTGTAGAGAGTGCATTTTGTCCTCCCTTATGTCTGGAAGGTAATTTCACAATTGAGTTTATTTAACGATTATGAAAGGAAGCAAGCTTATAAAACATGCACAGTGCGCCAAACAAATTAAAAAAAGAGGCACAAAATGAGCCCAAAGCTGAAAAGATGTGAAATGTCGCCAAATTGAAAAATACACAAAGTGTATCAAAAATTAAAAGATGCACAGTGCGCCAAACAAATTGAAAAAGAGGTACAAAATGAGCCCAAACCAAGCTTTCTTCCCTTTCAGATCCTTAATTATCTTAGAAAAATCCATGTGCCACTTAATATTTTTTAAAGCTTGAGATTGAAATCATGATTTCTGATTCCTTCCTTTAAAATACTATTTTATCAGATATTTTTCTGGAACGAGGCTTGAAAGGATCTTTTTTTGAATCTAATTTATTTTCTTCTGAATTAGATTTTTGTTTGAATGAAATTTGAACCTGTAAGGTGATCGAGGTAGGAGCTACGAAAGTCAAATTTCCAACTTTTTTGGATTTCAGCGTTGTCAATTTTCTTCTTGTTGGCTTTTGAATTAAAAATCAGGAAAAATTCTATTTTACTCGAGCTGATAAAAAAAAATCATTGCTTTTAGTTTTGCTTTCTCGTTTCAATTTTTTATTTACTCTATTTTTTGTTTTCTATTTATCTTATGTATTTTTGGGATCCCTGATCTTTCCTTCAGGATCCGCCTCTTTATTAGATTATTTATTTTACTTTCTTTGTGATTTGTTAGTTTGTTGTTGTTTTTATCTTTTCTGTTTCTCTTTTTTGTGATGTCAAAAGGGGGAGTTACTTTTGTGTTGTAGTTGTTTCATTTGTTATTTTTATTGTAGTTGTGTCCTTTGTTGTATTGAATGTCACTGGTTATTAATGATTAGTAAAATTTATCGTCTCTCACTTGTGCTTTACTTACTACAGTCTGGTTAATTTGAAACTACTGAATAAATATTTGCCATCATAAAAAAGGGAGAGATTGTTACAAATTTAGGTTTCAAGGACTATGATTTTGATGATAGTAAACATTTTTGTTTCTGGTTGATTGTCTAATCTTTCAGGTCCGTAGGATCAATTACAAGTTCAAGCCAGTCCAAGATCGAGTCAGTCTATTTTGTAATTCAGGTCCAATATACTATTTTCATCTTTATTGAGTTAAATGTAATGTAATTGATCCCCTAGCTAAGTAACCTTGCACACACACACTTAGGGGGAGAGTTTTAGTGAGTTAAAGTTTCTGTTCAGCTTTTATTCAGATCATCCTGGATGATATTTACATCAACCTGGATGATCCAGGGAAAATAGAAACCCTAATTAGGGAAACTAAGTTAAGTCGATCTGATTAAGCAGATCATCCTAGACGATCGTTGGATCGTATCGGATGATAGGCTCAAATCCAAAATTCTTAGTCGCCAGATTAAGTTTGGCAAGTTTTTATTTTAAGAGATTTGGTCTGATCTTCTCAGACGATACATGTATCATCCTGGATGATCCATTACAATCATACCTAAATTAGTCTGGTGATTAAGGAAAGTAATTAAGGTCTGATTGATTCAATCATATCATCCTGGATGATTGCAGGATCGAACGAGACAATGCTTAAAAAATCCTGACCATCCAGTGCCTATCACCTGTACGTCCACAGCTGTGTGTAGGATGATAATCCTATTTTTGAACTAATCATATGGGATGATACCCATATCATCCCAGACGATCAAGTCATTTTGAAATCGTCCAGCATGTTATGACCTATACGTCGAGAGCTGTGAACTGGATGATTTTGGCACTTTTTTAACTAATTATACAGGACGATAGACATATCATCCTAGACGATCAAGTCATTTTAAGATCATCCAGCACAAGTTCCCCTGGATGACCAGAGCTGTCTTTTGGACAAAATTCCTGATTTACACTAATCATCCTGGACGATCGTCGAATCATACGAGACGATATAAAAAACTCTTGTATACTAATCATTCAGAGGAACCCGATCATCCAGGCTGATACATGTGATTTTAAACTGATCGTACAGGATGATCGAGTGATCGTCCTGGACGATATATAATGACTAGTTGAGATTTAGGGAAATTTTTGAGCCATCCTTTAAAAGATCTTTTTCTTTCAACAAGAAAAATCTTTAGCCACTTTCCTTTCCAGAGAAACTGAGAGAGAGAGAGAGAGAGAGAGAGAGAGAGAGAGAGAGAGAGAGAGAGAGAGAGAGAGAGAAAGAGAGAGAGAGCTTAGGAGAGAGAGAGAGTGGATCTTATGAGGGGGAGTTTGTGAGGGATTCACAAAGGTTGCTCCAAGCAAGGATTAGAGTTATCTTCTCTGTTCGTCGTCTCTCATCTTGTCAGTATTTCTGTGGGAGGATCATTCGCAAGAAGATCCGGGTTCTCCTCCCGCTTCAGGAGGAAGCAAAAGGAGTTCAGGTTCTCTGCCTGCTTCAGGAGGAAGCAAAAGGAGTTTGGGTTCTCTGCCTGCTTCAGGAGGAAGCGAAAGGAGTTCATGTTCTCTGACTCACTGGGTTGGTGGAAAGGAGTTTTGTATAGGCTTCTCCGCCTTGCTGTGGGAGTAGAAGGAGAGTCACTTTTGTGTTAGTGCAATTCCTGGAGGGAAGGCTTCGGGGAGTGGATATAGGTCAAGTTAACCGAACCACTATAAAATCTTGTGTGCTCTTTCTGATTATTTTTTGCACTTTACTTTTCTGTTATTATCTGCTTGGGTGAAATCTGTGGTTAATCTTTTCATCTTTGTGTTTACTTGTTTTCGCTGCAAATTATCAAAAAGATCTTTCCTGTTGCTCACAAATTTTTAAAATAACCAATTCACCCCCCTCTTGGTTAGCCTTGGGACTAGTTCATCAGGGCTTAACATCCCTATCGAACTTTCAGGTGGTATCAGAGAGGGATTCAAAAATTAAGTTTAAAATTTTTTGAATTTGATCCATGGCTAACTTTGGTAATCATAATACTTCTGAAGGTTATTCAATTACATGACCGTCATTGTTTGATAACATACCTTTTGATTTTTGGAAAACTCGCCTGGCCACTTTTCTTCAATCTATAGATTATTGCATGTGGATGCTTGTTAAGGATGGCTATGAAGCACCTTTTAGAATGGTTAATAATGTTAAAATTAAACTGCCTTTCGTTGAATCTACCCCTGATGATCAGGACTTAGCCCAACTGAATGCCAAATGTTTGAACTATTTTTTCTGTGCCTTAAAATCTGAGGATTACATGCGTGTCTCTATTTGTATAATTGGTAAAAAATTTGGGATAGATTGTGCATCACTTATGAAGGTACATCTGAGGTTAAGCAATCTAGATTGAACATCTTACTTCATGACATGTAATCTAGAGAATCAATTTTTGAAATGTATACTAGGTTCACTCAAATTATCACTTCTCTATATGCTTTAGGAAGAGAATTCATAAACTATGAAAAAGTGAACAAAATTCTTAGATATTTGCCATCTTTGTATGATGCTAAGATAACTGTGATCACTGAATCTAAAGATTTGAATACTTATTTTATTGATAGCTTACTTAGATCACTCATTGCTTATGAGCAAGGGGTGAACCAAAGATTGCTTGATGCAGGTGAGAAGAAGAAGGAGAAAACTGTGGCACTGAAGGCCAACGATACCGACACTAACTCTTTCGGGTCTGATAGCGATGATGTTGCATTAATCACTAAGTAATTTAAAAGCTTTCTAAGGAAGAAACATAAGAACTTTTAGAAGTGGAACAAGGGTAAGTCCAGTAAAAAATTTAAAGGTTTATTTGATACTGTTTGTTTTGAATGCAAGAAGCCTGGACATAAAAAGACTGATTATCCTACACTTAAGACTCACCCAAGCAAGAAGAAGGGTGAGGAGAAACCCAAGTTCAGGAAGGATAAGAAGCAGATTGAAAAGGCATTCTAGGCAGATTCTGCATCCGACTCCTTTGAGACTAAAGATGAGGAGGAGACTATAAATTTGTGTCTAATGGTTGATGATCATCCTGGTTAGTCTGATCAAGAAGGGGTATGTGAGCTTACTTACGATCAATTACTTAAAGTTTCTAAAAACATCTATTCATCGTATCAGAAGCTTAAGAAAACTCATGCTAGCCTGAAACTAGAATTTTTGAATTTACAAAAAGAGCATAAAATTTTGATTAAAGATTATTCTACTGTTGATTGCAATCACATGTCACTACTTAATGAATTCGATGAGTTGAACAAAAAATATTTTGATTTAATTATTGAACATGATTTACTGAAAACCTCGTATGTTGATTTAGAAAAAGCTTTTAAAGAGTTAGACAACATTGCATGTGATGTGGAGAGTAGTAGGGGAGCATTGAAATTTGAAATTGCAAGTTTGAAGAAAGAAAATGAATTTCTAAAAGTAAAAATTAGTGCTTTTGAGAAAAATGAAACACCTCCTACTTTTGCACAGTTTTATGCACCTCCACCTTTTGAAGAATCTATTTCAAAATCATCAAAGCATATTTCATTCAAACCTAGGAAGAGGCACTATCACCCACATAGATTAGTTAACTCTTTTCCTAGTGTTAGATATTTTTCTTATGGCATGTTAGGACACATCTCCAACACCTTCACTGTTCATCGTAGTACATATTGGGTGTGGAGGCCCAAATTGCATGCTTCATAGCATAGCACACATGTGTTGTATTCTTCTTTTCATAAGAAGGAATCCAAACCTATTTGGGTTCCAAAATCTAACGTTTGATGATTTTGTAGGTGTGCTCTCACAAAAGGCCTCGTGAGAGCATATGGTACCTAGACAGTGGATGTTCAAGACATATGATGGGAGATCCAAATCAATTCATTTTGCTGGAAACCAAAGCTGGAGGCAAGATTACACTTGGAGATAACATCACCAGGAAGGTGGTAGGAGCAGGTATAATTGGTGATTCAAAAAATTTTCATTATTGATAATATTTTGCTTGTAGATGGATTGAAAGACAACTTGCTGAGCATAAGTCAACTCTGTGATAAAGGATACAACATCAAATTCTTGCCCACTTGCTGCATTATAAGCTTAAATGACAAAATTATTTTGCAGGGACAAAGGATCAAAAATATCTACATGCTGGATATATGTTGCTTTAAAGCTAATATTTCAATTTGCTTAAAAACTGTTATTGATGAGTCTTGGCTGTGGCATAGGAGGTTATGTCATGCCAGTATGAAATCCCTTATAACAGTCACCCAAAGGACCTAGTTAGAGGTGTCCCCAAGCTTAAGTTCACTAAGGACCACCTGTGTGATGTTTGTCAGTTAGGGAAGCAAATTCAGTCCTCCTTTCACTCAATTAAGGACATCAGCACCTCTAGACCTTTAGAAGTCCTTCACATGGATCACTTTGGACCCATTAACACTACCAGCTTAGGGGGAAAGTCTATGGATTTGTGATTATTGATGATTACTCGAGGTTCATGTGGATTAAATTTCTCACATAAATCTGAGTTATTTGATGAATTTAAGTCTTTCTCCACTTGGATTCATAGGAAGTTAGGTTGTGAGATCTTAACTATTCATAATGATCATGGTGGAGAGTTTGAAAATGTGAAGTTTGAAACATTCTATGAGGAGCAAGGGATTAGCCATAATTTTTCAGCTCCTAGGACCCCTCAGTAGAATGGGGTAGTAGAAAGGAAGAACAGGACCATAGTGGAAGCCACTAGAGCCATGCTTGCTGAGTATTCACTTCCAAAATATTTTTGGGCTGAAGCAGTGAACACTGCCTGTTATGTGCTGAATAGGGTGAAAGTTAGATTAAATCTAAATAACACACCTTATGAGATCATTAAGGGTAGAACTCCAAACCTGTCCTACCTCCATGTCTTTGGCTGTAAGATTTTTATAATGAACAATGGGAAATCATCCTTAGGAAAATTTGACCCCAAATCTGATGAAGGAGTATTTTTAGGCTATTCTAGTGTGGGAAAATCCTTTAGGGTGTTTAATAAGAGGACTTTGGTGGTGGAGGAGACAACTCATGTGATATTTGATGAATATGATCCTAAGGGGACTAGAATTGAGGAAGAAGAAGATGTAGGAGAGATTACCCAAGGAGTTAAATATATAAATCTGGAGGAAAGGGTAGAACCTGAAAACACTTTACTTAGAGATTGGAGATATTCTTCGAGTCATCCTAAAGAACTGATCTTAGGAGACCCTTCTAAAGGTGTTAGAACTAGGCATGGACTTAGGAAGGAAGTAAACCATTCTACCTTTATCTCAATGACTGAACCCACCAATATCAATTAAGCCCTCTCTGATGAGTTTTAGATCTTAGCTATGCAAGAGGAATTGAATCAATTTGTAAGGAACGATGTTTGGGAGTTAGTGGAAAGACCTAGAAATCAAAGTGTAGTTTGAACCAAGTGGGTCTTTAAGAATAAGATGAATGATTCTGGTGTGGTGGTTAGGAATAAGGCAAGATTTGTGGCTAAGGGGTACAATCAAATTGAAGGGATTGATTTTGAGGAGACCTTTGCCCCTGTAGCTAGATTGGAAGCCATTAGGGTGCTACTAGCCTTTGCCTGTTATAAGGAATTTAAGCAGTTTCAAATGGATGTCAAGAGTGCCTTTTTAAATGGGGTAATAAAAGAGGATGTCTTTGTAGAGCAACTCCCAGGTTTTGAGAGTTACCAATATCCAAATCATATTTACAAATTAAAAATGACCTTATATGGATTGAAACAGGCACCTAGAGCTTGGTATGAGAGGCTTAGCACATTTTACTAATGAGAGTTTGTTAAGGGGAGCGTAGACACCACTCTTTTCCTTAGGAAAGTAGGAGATGACCTACTCATTGTCTAGATTTATGTTGATGATATACTTTTTAGATCTTCTGAAAAAAATTTATGTGATGATTTTTCTAAGACAATGAGTAAGGAGTTTGAGATGAGTATGATGGGAGAATTGTCCTATTTTCTAGGGTTTAGCATTAGATAAATGGATGATGGAACCTTTCTGAATCAATAAAAAAACACTAAGGACATCTTGAAGAAATATGAAATGGATAAAGCCATGCCAATCAATACTCCCATGAGTTTCACTGTTCAGTTAGATAAGAATTCAAATGGCAAATCTGTTGATCAGAAGAAGTTTAGGAGAATAATTGGATCACTGCTTTACCTAACTGCTAGCTGACCTGATATTATGTTTAGTGTTTGTCTTTGTGCTTGGTTTCAAGCTGATCCTAAAGAGTCCCACCTGACTATAGTTAAGAGAATTCTTAAATATCTTTTAGGGACCCAAACCTAGGAATCTGGTACCCTAGGCACAACACTTCTTTTGAAATTATTGGATATTCTGATTCTAACTTTACAGGGTGTAGAGTGGATAGAAAGAGCACTTCAAGAACTTGTCAATTCATAGGACAGTCTTTAGTCTCCTGATCCAGTAGAAAATAAAACTCAGTTGCACTTTCCACTGCCGAAGCTCAGTATATTGCCTTAGGAAGTTATGTGGCCCAAGTTTTTTGGTTGAAGCAACAAGTTTTGGATTTAGGATTACCTATTGGCACAATTTCAGTTCTATGTGATAACACCAGTTCCATCTGCATTTCTAAGAATCCAATCCAATATTCTAGAATGAAACACATTGATATAAGGCATCACTTCATTAAGGACCATGTTACAGAAGGGGACATTGAGCTACATCATGTAGCAACTGAAAATCAACTAGCTGACATCTTCACTAAACCACTGGCCTTTGACTCATTCAGCATTTTGAAAACCAGATTGGGTGTGATAGACATAAATGCATGATTCTGATGATTGATAATTTTTGAGTTTTTTCTTTTTTTTTCTTTTGTTTCTGTTAGTTTTTTGATTTGATTATCTGTTTCCTGTTTTATTTTCATTCACTACTGATTTCCTTTTATTGTCAGGTTTTTCTTTTGTATTTATTTTGATGTGATTTCCTGCTTGTTCTTGATTTACTATTTTATTCCTTTTAAAATCAGATCACTGCTCACTACTGCTGATAAACTAGTTTTTTGACTGAGAGTTGTTGCCTTATTTTATTTGAAAACTTGTAAGCAGTGATTGACTCCTCTGGATCTGTTAAAGGGTAGAAACGTTGATGATTATTTCTCTTCCTCTAACTCATTTATTGGTGTATTGTTTCTTTTGGATAAAAAACTTTTTCAAAATTAAAAAGTTGGTTTTTAAAATAGAGATATATTTTATCTTCCTATAGTAATCTACCTCATATGAATAGTATTTTCAAAGCTTTGAATCATTATTATATTTTATTAATCAAGTGATTGCACTTATCATATGATGTATGGTTTTTATTTTATGAATTACTCCTCCTTATTGTAGAGAGTGCATTTTGTCCTCTCTTATGTCTGGAAGGTAATTTCACAAGTGAGTTTATTTAACGATTATGAAAGGAGGCAAGCTTACAAAAGATGCGTAGTGCGCCAAACAAATTGAAAAAAGAGGCATAAAATGAGCCCAAAGCTGAAAAGATGTGAAATATTGCCAAATTGAAAAATATACAGTGTATCAAAAATTAAAAGTTGCGTAGTGCGCCAAACAAATTGAAAAAGAGGCACTACGCATCTTTTTTCAATTTCAAATCCAGAAATGAGCCCAAACCAAGCTTTCTTCCCTTTCAGATCCTTAAATGTCTTAGAAACATCTATGCACAACTTAATATTTTCAAAAGCTTGAGATTGAAAATCATGATTTTTGATTCCTTCCTTCAGAATACTATTTTATCAGATATTTTTCTTGAACGAGGCTTGAAAGGATCGCTTTTAGAATCTAATTTGTTTTCTTCTGAATTAAATTTTTGTTTGAATGGAATTTGAACCTGTAAGGTGATCTAGGTAGGAGCTACGAAATTTGAATTTCCAACTTTTCTAGATTTCAGTGTTATCAATTTTCTTCTTGTTGGCTTTTGAATTAAAAATCAGGAAAAATTCTATTTTACTAGAGTTGATAAAAAAATCATTATTTTTAGTTTTTCTTTCTCATTTCTATTTTTTATTTACTCTATTTTTTGTTTTCTATTTATCTTATGTATTTTTGGGATCCCTGATCTTTCCTTCAAGATTCGCCTCTTTATTAGATTATTTGTTTTACTTTCTTTGTGATCTGTTAGTTTGCTGTTATTTTTGTCTTTTCTATTCCTCCTTTTTTTGATGTCAAAAGGGGGAGTTATTTTTGTGTTATAGTAGTTTCATTTGTTATTTTTGTTGTAGTTGTGTTCTTTGTTGTATTGAATGTCACTGATTATTAATAATTAGTAAAAATTATTGTCTCTCGCCTGTGCTTTGCTTACTATAATCTAGTTAATTTGAAACTACTGAATAAATGTTTGTAATCATCAAAAAGGGAGAGATTGTTGCAAATCTGGGTTTCAAGGACTATGATTTTGATGATAGCAAACATTTTTATTTTTGGTTGATTATCTAATCTTTCAGGTCCGCAGGATCAATTGGAAGTTCAAGCTAGTCCAAGATCGAGTTAGTCTGTTTTGTAATTCAGGTCTAATATACTATTTTCATCTTTATTGAGTCAAAATTGATCCCCTAGCTAAGTAACCTTGTGCACAAATACTTAGGGGGAGAGTTTTAGTGAGTTAGAGTTTCTGTTCAATTTTTGTTCAGATCGTCCTAGACTATATTCACATCATCCTAGACGATCCAGTAAAAATAGAAACCCTAATTAGGGCAACCAATTTAAGTCAATCTAATTAAGCAGATTGTCCTAGATGATCCTTGGATCATACCGGATGATAGGCTAAAATCAGAAATTCTCAGCCGCCAGATTAAGTTAGGCAAGTTTTTATTTTTAGAGATTTGGTCTGATTGTCCCGGATGATACATGTATCATCCTAGATGATCCATTACAATCATGCATAAATTAGTCTGGTGATCAAGAAAAGTAATTAAGGTCTGACTAATTCAATCATATCATCCTGGAAGATCATAGGATCGTATAGGATGATGTGTTAAAAATCCTGACCGTCTAGTGCCTATCACCTGTACGTCCAGAGATGTGTAGGACTATAATCCTATTTTTGAACTAATCATATGGGACGATACCCATATCATCCTGGATAATTAAGTCATTTTGAAATCGTCCAGCATGTTATGACCTGCACATCTAGAGCTGTAAACCAGACGATTTTGGCATTTTTTGAACTAATCGTACAGGATGATAGACATATCATCCTGGACGATCAAGTCATTTTGAGATCGTCCAGCACAAGTTCCCCTGGATGACAAGAGCTATCTTCTGGATGAAATTCTTGATTTACACTAATCATCCCGGACGATCGTTGAATCATACGGGACGATATGAACAACTCTTGTCTACTAATCGTCCATAGGAACTAGATCGTCCAGGCTGATACATGTGATTTTGAATTGATCATACAGGATGATCGAGTGATCATCCCAGATGATATTTAATGACCAGTTGAGATTTAGGGCAATTTTGAGCCCTCCTTTAAAAGATCTTTTTCTTTCAACAAGAAAAATCTTTTGCCACTTTTCTTTTCAGAGAAACCTTGAGAGAGAGAGAGAGAGAGAGAGAGAGAGAGAGAGCTTGGGAGAGAGAGAGAGAGAGAGGATCTTGTGAGGGGGAGTCTGTGAGGGATTCACAAAGGTTGCACCAAGCAAGGATCAGAGTCATCTTCTCCATTCGTCGTCTCTCATCTTGTTGGTATTTTTGTGGGAGGATCGTTCAAAAGAAGATACGGGTTCTCTGCCCACTTCAGGAGGAAGTGAAAGGAGTTCAGGTTTTCTGCCTACTTCAGGAGGTAGCGAAAGGAGTCCAAGTTCTCTGCCTGCTTTAGGAGGAAGTGAAAGGAGTTCAGGTTCTCTGCCTCACCAGGTTGGTGGAAAGGAGTTTTGTATAGGCTTCTCCACCTTGCTGTGGGAGCAGAAGGAGAGTCACTTTTGTATTAGTGCAATACCCGGAGGGGAGGCTCCAGGGAGTGGACGTAGGTCAAGTTGACTGAACCACTATAAAATCTGGTGTGCTCTTTCTGATTATTTTTTACACTTTACTTTTCTGATATTATCTGCTTGGGTGAAATCTATGGTTGATCTTTTCATCTTTGTGTTTACTTGTTTCCACTACAAATTATCGGAAAGATCTTTTCTGTTGCTCATGAATTTTTAAAATAACCAATTCACCCCCCCTCTTAGTTAGCTTTGGGACTAGTTCATCAGGGCTTAACATCCCTATCAAACTTTCATTAATAAACCATCTAAATGTGTGAAGGAGGCTGTGTGGCTTTAATATGTCCTTTAGGAATTTAAAATTTAAGTTACATGAGTTTAGGATGTTTGCTCAATGAGGTCAAAAGGGAAAACATAATTAAAATTTATCTTGTATGAATTTGGATTTTATTATTTGAATTTTTAATGGTTGAAGTTGAATATTCAATTTAAAATTTTTTTTAAGTTAATAATTCCAAGTAGGGAGCTACTAATCTATAAATCTTAAGGCCTACAATCATAATGCAATCATCCCCCATATAGGATAAATGATTGCATGAAGCCTTCAGAGACTTATTGATGATTTATTAAGGGATAGAGAAGGGTCCCATTAATTCAAAACATATGCTCTCCATGTGGAATCAAGAATGATGTATGGGTTCAGTGATTTATTAATGATTGATTAAGGGTTATAAATCCCATACAACTATGCCTTCCATAAGCATGGTGTCTAAAATCCTTAATTTGTTATAAAAATTTATTAAATTCCCTTAATCAAATATGGCTGTGCTCTCCTAAAAGGAAATAAACACTGCATAAAGGGATTATTGGGTAAAGGATTTAAATGAAATGCTCAAATGCCCTCCAAAAGGAGTTAAGCATTAAGCATGAAAGCCTTATCATTTAATTATATTAATCATCCAATTTATTTGATTAAAAATAAATTTGAATCAAATAAATTATCAAATTAATTTTGTTTTTAAGTTTTAAATTTTTGTTGAATTTTATATTTTTATTGAATATTTGGATTTTTTAATCAGTTATTGAATCTCTAATTAATTTAATTTATTAATTATAATTTATTAGTTAATTATATTAAAAAAAATTTCAAATTCAAATGATTAATCTCTAAATTTTATTTTATTTTATTTTAACTAATTATGGAATTTTGAATTATATTTATTATTTTTCATTAAATTATATTGGAAGTTGATGATTTATTGAATTATTAAAATGCCCCTTTATTTGCATAAACTTGGGTTATTTAGTTTTGACATCAAATTAACTCCAAAAATTATAAAATTGACAACATTGATTAAGGATAACTAATGGGTCGATCTATAAAAATTTGGGATTAACTTGATTTATATCTTATTTTAAATAATATTTTTAATTAAGAGTTAATTAACTATTAATTCAAATATAATCCAAATTAGATCTGAATTATCAATCATTATTATGCGAGCGTGCATTAATTACTAATGATTGCATCACTGATAATCATTGGTAGTTAATGAAGTTGCGATGATAGCTTTGCTTTTGAGGGATGCACTTTCACTTAGTCACGTTCGCATGCCTCTGTTACCGTTGGATTATCCATAGTTTGGGATGAATGGTCATGATGCTGTCGGATAGGGAACAAAATGACTAGACGGTTTAAAATATTTGAAAATGGAACAAAATAATGAGATCTGGATCATTGATCTAGAGATTAACGGTTTAGATCTTGTACAGTTCAAACTATTATTATTTTTAAGCCCTATGATGAAGAGTGGCTTTAACTTTGAAAATAATTGATCAAAAGCCATGAACTTTTAAATGGAGATAAAGTATGATTAAATGAACAATAGGGATGTGTTTTAAATATCATTTTTGTAAAGCTATTTAAACCTAAAGGTATTTAGCTAGGGTTTTATGGTTACCTTGATATGCTAGATCTCAGAAGTTGTTCTTCGGCTAGTTTTGCGCCTTGTAACTTCTAGACCCCTTTTCCTGAAGAACTTGAGCAATTAAGAGCTTTGGATTGAGAGATACAAACCTAGGCTGGAATAAAAGCTAGGTTGACCAAAATCTCATCACCGATAGCCCTTTACTAGTTAATTCAGAGTTGGGGAATATAGAGGGATGTGTAGAGAGATAAAATGAGATTAGAGGGGGAACTAGGAGGTAGTGAGTTTGGAGGTAACTTTGAATGAGAGCTTTTATCCATTTGGCCAAATTCAAGCCCTAGAGCCATAGGGGAGGATTGGGATTATTTGAAGGAGTGTTTGGATGCTTGACATTGTCCCTTAGGTGGTTAGGAGGCAAGGAAATAATCATGAAAAGGATAATGAGTTATAAAGGGAAATTTGTCCTTACATGAGCATGTGAGGTGGTGATTTAGCTTACTTAAGGCTAATAAGAGGTTTAGGCTCTATTTAGGTGATTATTAGGAGTGTATTAACATTGATTTGAATGGGTTAAGCCAACTGATTTGGAGAGAAATGGAGGATTAAGCTAGTTTGACCATTTCAACTTCATTTGAGCTTTTTATTAACTTTTTGACTTGTCAAAAAGTCAACTAATGCTTTGGTGGAGCTTGGGAGAGTGTGAACACTGATTCAAGTGGCATGTAAAGGTATTTGAAGCATTGGCTTTGGAATTTGAATGAATGAAGAGTGTGTGTGGGGATTTAACCATGCTTGATGGTTTGGCGAAGTCAAACTAGCCATGGTTTGACTCATGGTGGGTTTGAGTTTGTTTAAACAATATAAGAATGAAGTCTTAGAGGTTTAGAGGTTTTTGAGTTGATGGTATGTAGTGGTCTGACCCAATTAGGTCTAATTTGACCAAACCCAAGTTTAGTTGACCATGTAAACTGTTAACTAGGCCAAGGAGGTTAGTCAAGTCCAATCCACTAGAAGTGATGTTCATGAAAGTTTGATGAAATTTAGAAATGATTTTGAGTTTAAGTAGTGTTGATTGGGGTTAATGATTAATTGAGCTAGGTAAGGCTAGCTCAACTAGGTTTAGTTGAGAAAAAACGGGCTCAAGGACCTACTGATGGATGATTTACCATATGAAACTCCTAATGAAATGATTTGGATAAAGTTTGACATCAAAGAGGTCAATGCACTATGCAAGGTAGTGCTCTGGGTTAGTTGATTGTAATATAGGGTTACAATTGCTCAGATGATTATAGTTTAGTGATTGAAGCCAATGATTGTTGATTGTAAATGGTTATTAAAGTTTGATTGAATATTAATTATAGGATTGATTGATTATAACTTGAATGATGGCAGACTGAATGATTGATAACTGGGTGATTATCAACCATAAAATTGACAATCAAGAGCTTATAGATTAAGATGATCTCATATGAAAATGAGGCCAACAAATGGACCTCAACAGGTGTGATGAACTTGAAGAATAAATCTTCCATGTTGGTGTTAGCGAAAAGATCAACTGAATCTTGAAAGAAATGAATATTTGAAATTTGATTTATGAATTAAAATTAGAGGATTCTTTACTAAATATTGACTAAGTGAATTAACATATTTAATGAAGCAAAAATATTAGAAGATGGATGACAGTAGAGATTTGATTATAATTTGAAGCTGAATGGGAGATCGATTCCTAAATAGAAAAAATGGTGAAGACTTGATTGAAAAGTTGATTTTCAAAAAAGCAAATGTAGGGCCTAACTGAGAGATCAATTCTAAAAGAGGGAATTTTAAAGTATGAATGAGTGAACAATTCCTAAATAAAGATAGATACCTGAATAAGAGATTGATTCCCAAATGAGTGAATTTAAGACCTGATCGAAGATCAATTCTTAGGCATGAGGGTTTAGACTTTGAATGAGATATCGATTCCAAAATAAATATAGATATCCAAATGGGAGATTGATTCCCAAATGAGTGAATTTAGGATCGAATTAAGAGATCAATTCTTAGACAGGGAGATTTAAACATTGAATGGGAGATCGATTCCAAAATAAAGATGAATACCCAAATGGGAGATCAATTCCCAAATAAATGAATTTAGAAGCTAACTGAGAAATCAATTCTCAAATAAGAGGGCTTAGACTTTCAATGGGATATCAATTCCTAAATAAATATAAATATCTGAGTGGGAGATGAAATTCCAAATAAGTAAATTTAAGACTTGACTAAGAGATCGATTCTTAGACAGGAAGATTTCAACTTTCAATTGGAGAATGATTCCCAAGCAAAGATAGAAACATGAATGGGAGATCAATTCCAAATGAGTGAATTTAAGACTTGACCAAGAGATCAATTCTTGGAAGGATGATTTAAACTTTGAATGAAAGATCGATTCCCAAATAAAGATAGAGACCCAAATGGGAGATCGATTCCTAAATGAGTGAATTTAGATAAAAGTAGAGTAGTCAGAAGACCACCTGAATGTTTGAGAGTTATCAAAATATCTAAAACCAACTTTAAGGAATTTCATAATTCTTAAGTTTTAGTGAATATCTCTGGACCCAGTCTTGTCATATGGACCTAGTTTACTTATGTATCTTTAATAGCATAAACTTCAAGATTTATTTCATTGCAGAATTCTTGTAATACGTCAAACATTACATTATTTCTTAATATATCATCCATTGATATGCAACATTGGAAAATCTCCTTTACAATATATCAGTTGATAAGATCCTCCTTGGTAAATTTTCTCCACCATGAATGGACCTTTCCAAGTAGGTTCAAATTTATCAACTATCTTTCGATGAGCCAAAATAGGTCTTCGTAGAACTAGCACTAAGTCACCTATTTAGAAAGTTCTCGGATGAACCAATTTGTCGTGAGCCTGGATCATTTTAGCTTTCTATAACTCAAGGTTCTACTAAGCTTGCAGATGCTTCCCTTCCAAACCTTTGAGCTCTTCTAATCAGAGTTTAGCATTCTAATCTAAAGTTTTCTTATAATTTACTACAACTCTAGGTGAAGGTAGCTTCACTTCCAAAGGAATGATAGTTTCTACACCAAAGACTAAAACATAAGGTGTAGATTGAGTTGGAGTTCTTAATGTGGTTTGGTATGCCAACAAAGCATCAACCAACTTCTCATGCCATTGATGCGTATTATTATCTAATATTTTCTTTAATATCTAAACTAAATTTTTATTGAAGGCCCATGCCAATCCATTTTTCCTCAGGGAAATAGATGGTAGAGTATCTCCAATAGATGTTGTGACGTCTAGCAAAACTATTTATCTTAGTAATACTGAATGAAAGACCTTTATCTAAGATAATTTGGCATGGAACACCGAATCTATATATAATATTTTCTTTTCAGAATTTCAGAATGTGATGAGTTTTAATGTCTCTCAAATGAATTACTTTTGCCCATTTTAAGAAGTAATTTGTAGCTGCTAATATAAATCTATGGCCTTTAGAAGGTGGTCGATCTATAGGACCGTTGATATATAGACCCCAACTTTTAAAAGGCCATGAAATAATGGTTGGATGTAGGATATTTGGTGGCTGATGTAATACTACACCGTGCACTTGACATTTATGACAATGAAATGGAACATTCATGTAGTCACTTATGATCGATGGTAAATAATATTCCATTCATTTGATTTTCATCTTCATTTTTGGCCCAGATTAGTATACACCACACAATCCACCATGCACTTCTTCTATGATCTTTTGTGCTTCTAATTTATTTAAACACTGTAACCATATCTGATTGAATGATCTTCTATAGAAGATGTTATTAATTAGGGCATAAGACAATGATCTTCTTTTGATTAGATCTGCCACCAATTTGTCATTAGGGAGCTTATTTTCTCATAAGTATTCAATGAAAGATTTTCTCCAAACCACCACTTCATCATTTATTGCTAAAATAATTTTCACCTTTGTAGATTAATTTCTATTTATATGTTAAAAAAGATAGATTATAAGATTTGATGACTTTGTACTTCTACCTGAACGAATCGCCTTCTAGGCAAGCCAACACTTTGGCTAGCTTTGCTAAGGCATCTGCTATAAAATTTTATCCATGGGAAATCTTATATAATGTCACATTTGGAATCTATTTTTATAAATACATTGTATGCTGATGATACATATTCAAAATTTCTTTCAACACATTATAAATTCTGGCTACCTGATTGATCAAAACCTACAAATCTCTAAAGATTTTGATCTCTTCAATTACATTTAATATTGTCAATTCTAGGCCAATTATTATTGCCTCAAACTCAACTTAGTTGTTTGTACAAGGTTCTGACATATCGTAATAGTAATACATTAAAATTTTATTTGGAGTGATGAGTACTATACCAATTTTTGCTTGCCTAGGGAGATATCATCGGATACTCCTTATTGACTAAAGGCAGCACCATCAAAATAAAATTCCCAGGTAGACTTTTCATTTGATTCTAATTCCATGATTTATTTATCTGATAATTCATTATTTATTAAGCAATCATCCTACACTGAATGAGTTACTAAGAAGTTAACAATGGCTTATCTCACTGGTTATAAAGGGATGAATGTAATATCAAATTATGATAGAATTAATAACCATCAAGCTAATCTTCCTGATAGCATCAGTCGAGTTATCAAATATTATAGCGGGTTTACTCTTGATATCAAATTTACTTTATGTGATAGCATGTAGTGCCTCAACTTATGAGTGCTGTATATCTAGGATAAATAATGTTTTTCGATCAAAGAATAATTTACTTCAGTGGGAAGTAAACATTTAATTAGATAATAACTACATTGCTCATTAACAAGTTGCTCTAGTGAATCGAAATGACACAACTTTGTAGTAGTAGATCCCTATGAGTATTCTAAATACTATATATTTTTCATCTTCAAGATCCATCTTGATGTGATTGTATCTAGATGATGTTACAACCTAGAAATCAAGATTGAGTTTTATGTTATGTGATTTTTTTTATGATGACAAAATAATTATTATTCTGATATTTTTATTATTGTTTCTCCTGACATACATTGGATATATTTTTGTTTATTTTTTTGTGTACTAACATTTTAGGGAAAACATACTCCAGATTGCTGAGGACATCAAGACATAGTATAATAAGATTTCATATAATAAAGTCCGTAAATCTTGATTTTTTATTTTTCTTGAGTCTGAGAGGGTGTGATTGTAATTGGGTAACTGTGCACACACACATAGGGGGAGAGAGTAAAAATTAAAATTGGATTTTTTTTACCCTATTCGTACAGATGTTTGATGGTGTATGAAATAAGTTTCATACCAGATCTTCCAAATGAATTCAAACTGTTTATACAGAAGACCAAAAAATTATACAAATGATTGACAGTGTATGAAATAAGTTTCGTACCAGATCGTCCAAACAAACTCGAACTGTTTGTATAGACAATATGAAAATTATACAAACGACTGATAGTGTATGAAATAAAGTTTATACCAGATCATCCTAGGATTTTTGAACTATTCATATAGATGATCCGTTATCATACTGTACGATCTGAAGTCATTTCATTGGTAATTTTTAGTTCTTGGATGGGTTTTCTTGTCTTTCCTATATAAGAAGCCCTAAAATTATCATCATACCCTTTGCTGCGAATTTCTCTTGAGAGTAACCATTGAGTGTGAGTGCTTGGGAGAGATTAGGAGAGTGAAGTGTGAGAGATCTAGTGAGGGAGAGTTGTGAGGGATTCACATGGTTGCCTATAGCGAGAATATCTTTGTCTTCTTCTAATTTCTACCCATCTCCTCTGAAAACTTTTGAGAGAAGATTTTCAATATTGTGTCAAGGTTCTTTACCTTCACCAGGAGAGTGAAAAAGGAAGTGGTTCTCTTTCTTCACCAGGAGGGTGAAAAAGGACATGACATTTGTTTACCTTCACTAGGAAGAGGGTGAAAAAGGACGTGACGGTACGCTACCATCACTTGGAGAGTGTAAAATGCATCAGTTCTCTATCGCACCGGGTTGGTGGAAGAGAGTTTGTAAGGGCTTCTCCACCTTACTGTGTGGGAAAAAGGAGAGTCACTATTATTTAGTGTAATACCTGGAGATGGAGTCTCCAGGGAGTGGATGTAGGTTGAGCTTGATCAAACCACTACTTCTTATATTTATTATTTTCTGCATTTTTATTTCATGCATTTAAATCTTTGTGGTTGAAAAATTTTGTGATAATTATTTCATTAAGCAACTGCATATTAGAGGATCATTGATTTAAATTTCTAAAAAGGTATTCAAGAATTTAAGAAATTTTTTAATAACCAATTTATCGCCCTCTCTGGGTTAGCCTTGGGATAGTTCTATTAGGTTTAATAACCAACACAAACTTTCAAGTGGTATCAGAGAGAATTCCAAAATTTACGGTTTTGATTACCTTTTAAAAAATAATCATGGCTAATTTTGGAAATCAAAATACTGCTGAAGGATATTCAATCACTAGACCACCTTTATTCGATAACATTTTTTTTTATTTATGAAAAACTCGCATGTCTACTTTTCTGCAATCACTTGACTATCATATGTGGATGTTAGTATAGGAAGGCTATACTACACTTAATAGAATTGTTGATGTCATTAGAGTTGAAACACCATTTGCTAATTGGATTTTAGAAGAAAGAGAATTAGCACAACTGAATGCAAAATGTTTAAATAGTTTTTTCTATGCATTAAAATTAGAGGACTATATGCATGTTTTAACTTGCAAAACTGGAAAAGAAATATGGGATAGTCTTTTCATAACTTATGAAGGGATAAATGAGGTGAAATAATCCAGGTTGAATATTTTATTACACGAGCGAAATATTTCGCATGAAACCGAATGAGTCAATTTCTGATATGTATACACATTTTACTTAGATTGTTACCTCATTGCATGCTTTAGGTAGAGAGCTAACTAATTCAAAAAAGTGAATAAAATCTTATGTTATTTACCTACTACTTATGATGCAAAGATAACTGCCATAGCTAAATCAAATGATCTGAACATATATTCTATTGACAATCTACTTGGATCACTAATTACTTACGAGCAAGGAGTGAATCAAAGATAGATTAATGCTGGTGACAAATTGAAAGAAAAGAATATAGCCTTAAAAGTTGAGGGTTTAGAGAGTGATCAGTTATTGCCTGAGGATGAAGAATATATTGCACTTATGACTAGGCAATTCAAAAGTTTCCTTAAAAGAAAGCAATGATGATGTCAGCATTGGAACAAAGGTAAGTACAATAAAAATGTAAAAGTTTCTAATGAAGTTATTTGTTATGAATGCAGAGAGCCTGGACATATAAAGATAGATTACCCAAATCTTAAAGCTAATCGTAAAAGAAGAAAGTTAAGGAGAAAATTAATGTCAAGAAGGGTAAGAAAATAATGTAACGAGCTTTTTGGACTAACTTAGCTTCAGACTCTTCAAAAACAAAAGTAGAAGAGGAGGTCACAAATTTTTGCTTAATGGCTGATAAATTTGATCAGTCATATCAAGAAGTGGTATGTGACCTATCCTATGATGAATTATTTGAAGTTTCTGAGAAAATTCATAATGCTTATAGAAAACTCAAAAAATTGCATGCTAGTCTTAGTATTGAGTATTGAATTTTCAAAAAGAGCCTAAAAATCATAGGAAAGATCATGCAAATATAGATAGAAATCACATAACTTTACTTGATGAATTTGATGATTTGAATAAGAAGCATAAATTATTGAAAACATCCTATAGTGAGCTTGAAAATGATTTTAAAGTTTTTATGGGTTAATCTGAATAAAGGAAAATTTATTTAAAAATTAAAACTTTAATTTTGAAAAATGCAAACTCATACCTAGAAATAAAATTGAAAGCTATTATGGAAAATAGACCTGCTCCCACACTTGAACAATTTTACAAGTCAAAATAAAAGCATACAAGTTCAAAACCTAGGAGAAGACATTATAATTCATATAGACTAGTAAATCTTTTTCCTGGTGTTAAATGTTTTTCATGTGGAATGTTAGGACATATTTCCCACACGTACACTATTCAGAGTAGAACGCATTTAGTGTGGAAACCTAAGATGCATCAATCACAACATATCAAACATGTATTTGGATTATCATTGCCAAGAGGTGAACCCAAATTTATTTGGGTTCCCAAGTCAAATGTTTGATAATTTTGTAGAAATGCTCTCATACAAGCCCTCATGAGAGCATTTGGTACATGGATAGCAGATGCTCAAAGCATATGACTGGAGATGCAAATCAATTTATATCAGTGGAAGCTAGGACTGGAGGCAAGGTAACACTAGGAGATAATACCACAAGGAGAGTGGTAGGTACAGGTATGATTGGTAATAAGAATAATTTCTTTATTGAAAATGTTTTATTGGTTGAAGGCTTAAAATATAACTTGCTAAGTATTAGTCAGCTTTGTGATAGGGGTTTTAACATAAATTTTTAACAAGCTGCATTATAAGCAAAATGGAGTTGATGTGTTGCATGGAAATAGCATAAATAATTTTTACATGCTTGATTTAAATTATATTAAATCTTCTAATGCTTTTTATTTAAAAATTGTTGCTGATGAATCTTAGTTATGTTTAGAAGACTTTGTCATGCAAGTATGAAAAATCTTAGAAAGATTACATAAAAAGAATTGGTTAGAGGCATATCTAAATTAGAATTTACTAAGGATCATCTTTGTGATGCATGTCAATTAGGAAAACAAGTTAAGTCTTTTCATTCAATCAAAGATCTTAGAATTAGCAAGCCTTTAGAAATTCTTCACATAGATCTCTTTGAACCCATTAGCATTGTAAGTCTAGGAGGGAAAACTTATGAG
This sequence comes from Dendrobium chrysotoxum, assembly GCA_019925795.1. NCBI lineage: Eukaryota > Viridiplantae > Streptophyta > Magnoliopsida > Asparagales > Orchidaceae > Dendrobium > Dendrobium chrysotoxum. Next base: position 66,135,037 of record CM034312.1, read on the forward strand.
AATGTTATTATTGATGATTATTCGAGGTTCACTTGGATTAGAATGTTATCTCATAAGAGTGAATCATTTGATGAGTTTAGAGATTTTTCTACTTGGATTTAAAGGAAGCTAGGTTGTGAAATTCTTGTAATTCATAGTGGCCACGGGGGTGAATTTGAAAATGAAAAATTTAAATTCTTCTATAAAGAATAAGGGATAAATCATAACTTTTTAGCTCCTAGGACCCCTTAATAAAATGGCATTATTGAAAGAAAGAACAGAACTTTGATAGAAGCTGCTAGAGCCATGTTGGCTAAATATTCACTTCCTAAATATTTTTGGGCGGAAGCGGTTAACACAGCATGTTATGTTCTGAATAGGGTGAACATTAAATCTAAGTTGAATAAGACACCCTACAAACTTCTTAAAGGAAGGACACCCAACCTCTCACATCTACATATCTTTGGATGTAAAGTGTTCATTCATAATAATAGCAAAAATTTTTTAGGAAAATTTGATCCTAAATCTGATGAGCAAATTTTTCTAGGATATTCAAGTGTTGGCAAATCCAATAGAGTTTTTAACAAAAGGATATTGGTAGTTGAGGAGACCACTCATGTAGTTTTTGATGAATCTGATAATTATGGAGGGTCTAGGTTGGAAGAAGAAGAAGTTAAAGAAATGTTACATGGAATTGAAAAAGCAAATGTTGAAGAAAAGATTGAAACAAAAAACACATTGCTTAGATAATGGAAATATTCCAAAAGTCATCCTAAAGAACTGATTTTACGAGATCCAAGTGAAGGTGTTAGAACTAGGCATGGATTAAGCAAAGAAGTGAACCACTTAGCATTTATTTTAATGATTGAACCCACTAATATAAATCAAGCACTTTCTAATGAATTTTGGATTCTAGCTATGCAAGAAGAATTGAATCAATTTGTTAGAAATGATGTTCGGGATTTGGTAGAATGACCTAAAAATTAAAGTGTTGTTGGAACTAAGTGGGTTTTCAAAAATAAGATGAATAATTCAGGTGTAGTGGTTAGAAATAAGGTAAGATTGGTGTACATGGGGTATAATCAAATAGAAGAAATTAATTTTGAGGAGACTTTTGTCGTTGTAGCCAGACTTGAAGCAATAAGGGTACTTTTAGCCTTTGCCTATTTGAAAGGATTTAAATTATTTCAAATGGATGTTAAAAGTGCCTTTCTTAATAGGGTGATAAAAGAAGATGTTTATGTTGAACAACCCCCAAGATTTGAAAATTCTTAATTTCCTAATTATGTGTTTAAATTAAAGAAGGTATTGTGTGGACTAAAACAAGCACCTAGGGCATGGTATAAAAGGCTAAGCATATTCCTACTGGAAAGAAATTTTGTTAAAGGGAGTGTGGACACCACTCTCTTCATAAAAAGAGTAGGTGATTACCTTCTCATTATTCAAATTTATGTTGATGACAACTTATTTGGATCCTCAAATAAAAATCTTTGTGATGACTTTTCCAAAATAATGAGTATGAAATTTGAAATGAGTTTGATGAGAGACTTGAGTTATTTACTTGGTTTTAGCATAAAGTAGAAGAGGATGGCACCTTTCTTAGTTAGTCTAAATATATTAAGGACATCCTTAGGAAGTAATGGATAAAGCTAAACCCATAAGTACTATCATGAGTTCCTCTGTTTAGTTAGAAAAGGACTCTAAAGGCAAATCTATTGATTAGAAGAAATTTAGAGGGATAATCAGATCATTACTTTATTTAATTGCTAGCAGACCTGACATTATATTTAGTTTCTATCTTTATGCTAAATTTCAAGCTGATCCAAAATAATCTCATCTAACTACCATGAAAAGAATTCTGAGATATCTATTAAGAACTCAAATCTTAGGGATTTGATATCCTAGGCATAACACCTCTTTTGAAATAATTTGATATTCTGATTTAGATTTTGTTGGGTGTAAGATTGATAGAAAAAGTTCTTCTAGAACTTGTCAATTCATAGGGAACTCTCTTGTTTCCTAGTCTAGCAAAAAATAGAATTCAGTAGCCCTTTCTTCTGCTGAAGCAGAATATATAGCCTTAGGAAGTTGTGTGGTACATGTTCGTTGGTTAAAACAACAACTCATAGATTTAGGTTTTTCAATTAGCACTATTCAAATTTTCTGTGATAATACAAGTGCCATTTGCATTTCAAAGAACCTAATCCAACACTCAAGGACCAAGCATATAGATAAAAGGCATCATTTCAATTGGAACCATATCGCCAAGGGAGATGTTAAACTGAATCATGTATCTACAGAAAATTAACTAGTAGACATTTTCACAAAACCACTAGCTTTTAAAAATTTAAGTATATCAAGAACTAGATTTGGTGTTATTAATATTCATGCTTGATAATTGTAAATTCTGCAAATTGTATTTGGTGTGTATGTCTTTTCATTAATATTGGTATTTTTGTTGTTTGATTGTGATTTGTTTTGGTTTGACTTTTGTTTTTTCTCTATTTTGGTGTAATTTCTCTTTCATATTTTTTTTGTTTTCATTTTTGTGTCTTATGGATCTTGTTTGATTTGTTTTTGGAAAAGAATCTTGATTTTCATGTGAAAATCTAAAGTTCATGTTTTATTCATACTGTACGAACTCACTAGATTTTGCATGATATTTTTTCTTTGAGTTGGCCTGACAAAAATGTGATTTTGTATGCATATCATACTGTATGATCACGTCATCATCTATACGAACCATTCAATTTTTGTCTGTATGAAAATGGCAAAGACAGTTATTTTCAAAGATTGTCAGTACGAACACCATTTCATCTGTACGATCCAATTATCTATTTGCATGTGGATGAACCTAAAGTGCCAGGTACTATCATTATTGATCGATCATCCCAGATGAGTAGGTGTTCGTCTGTACGATCGGATTGGTCAAAGATCATATGAAATGACTTCTCAAGAATTGCATTTTATGAAAAGTCATTTCAATACAGTAAGTGCTCTTGACTGTTTCCATTCGTATATTTGAAAATTAGTGCATACTATATAAAGTTAAAATTGTACATATAAAACCTATTTTGTACGGTACGATCAAGCTTGATTTCATTAAATTGAAAGCCATTCCTTGAATATTTCACCATCCCTTTCGCTTTAAAATCTTCTTATTTTCTAATCCACTTAGTGGCAAGCACTAGAGGCAAACAGGCTCAACACTCCAAAGGCTCTTCATCTCATTCAAATCAAGTAGATAAAAATTTTCTTTTAAAAGAAAATGAAGAAGCCTATGACTGTTTCATTGATGCAAAAATTACTCCTTCTTGTTTTCTGATTCAAGAAGACATGAATTTTTTTGTAATTCCTCTATTCTATTCTACTTAATTTTCCTTCATTCTAACCTTAATCTATGCCTTTCATTCTAATATCTTTTAGCTTTTTCTGGCTAATCTGAGGAAGAAAGAAAACCATACCAAAATGTCCTCATTTGTACTTAAACAAAGAGTAGAAATCACTTATAAGGATTTAGGCACATATCTACACCTTAGAACTAAAGGTGTAAGGGCACACATTATGACATCAAGAGATGATTTTGATTGGTCTACCATAAATTAAACCCTTAGAGGTGCACCTTCAATCTATCATCAACCTCGTGTGCACACTTTAAATCAAAATGCTAGGAACATCCAGCATGCGTTAAGAGCATCAATTATTTCTAAAGCTAGTAATCGAATCAACCTCACTCCTTTGCTTTCTATTGTCACATATCTCATAATGTCAAGCACTTCAATTAATGAGCCAAGTTGATTCTGGTCTACATCAATAATCTTACTGACATTAGACTTCCTACCACTAAAAGGAAGAAGAATGTGGCTTTAGGATACCTAGTTGCCTATATCCTTGAAAAGAAGTATAATCGGGTTCATCCTGATCCCCCAAACAATATGCCAATCTACTTTACTGATGCTTCATTTCATACTCTTTTTCATTAGGATCAAGGAGATGAGGGAGACAAAATTGGAGAAGAAGAAGCACCTACTCCTGCACCTGCACCTACTCTTGGACTTGAGCAGCATTTCTATTAAGAAATGGTCCAACAATTTGATCGACTTGAGTCTCACTTTGATCAATGATTTGATCATATTGAGACTCTCTTAGACCAACAGGATGCTTGATACAATGAAGATATGGGATGGGTCAGAGGATAGTTTGACTTGATCAACACATAAGTAGCTACCATCAATAGCTACTTTATCATGTTCACTCCTCCTCAGCCACCTCTAAATTAAGATCCCCCAGCATATTAGTTTTTATTTTCTATTGTAATTGATGAATGTTTTACTTTTTAGTTTTCACATGATGGCATTTGGATGTTTGTGTTATTATTTTAGTTATATCTATATTGTATCTTGAGTTTGTTCTTTAAAAAGAAATGAAATGATATTTGTCTTGTTTTGGGGTTAATCCTCTTATATTGTCTTTAAGTTTCTATTGTTCAAATTAATAATGTTGATCTAAGAGATAAATTTTAAAATATTTTGCACTTCAACTTAATTTCCTTGCAACATTTTAATTCTCAAACTTTAAATCAAATTATGATTAGATATAGATAAGGAGATCATCTTCATGTTCTTATAGATACTTATTTTATAGTAAATATTATTGCAAAAGAGATGAATTATTTTTCTTTTAATTTCTTGTTCAATGTGTTGATTTCTTTGTTATTTATTAGGTTTTGTTTAAGATTTGTTGATATCAGAAAGAACAAACAAAAAAGCTACACAAAGTGTGACAAATTTGAAAAGATGCACAAAATGTGCCAAAATTTTTAAAAGATGCACAATGTTTGCCAAAAATGAAAAGTGGCGCAAAATTAGCCCAAATTGAAAAGATGCACAAAGCGCACCCAAAATTTGAAGAGATGCGTAATGGTCGCCAATCGAAAGATTAAGTATCATTTTTTGTCTTTCCTATATCTCTCTAATTCCTAGAAAAATCATACATTCAATAATAATCTCAACTATTTAATTTGAAACTAATTGATCTTTATTTAATCATTTTTGCAATAATTATTCTATTTAATATATCTAGAATAAATATTGAGCTTGATTGACTTATATTAGTTATTCTTTGATTTAAAATATGAGTCTTTCTTCTTTGCATTAGGATTTTAAGGTTGTTTTTGCCAACTATTTTAATTTCTCTTTTTCATCAGCTATTTGATTTGTCCAAAAAAACTTATTTTGTTTAGGATTTCTCCCTTTTTGCTATTGTCAAAAGGGGGAGTCATCGTGTGATTGTTTGTTTGTTTGTAATCATGTGTTTGTTAGTGTTATCATTTATTTTTTATCGTGTGTTTGTTTCTTCTTGTTGATTTTTAGTCTTTTGATATTCTTTGGTCTTGTACTTATGATAGTCATGTGATTTCTTGTGTTTTTTAGACGAATTTTATTCCCTTGATTTTAATTGAGGATTCATTGGGGGGGGGGGATTAGAAGAAAAAGATCTTTTAATTTTAATTTAAACAATAATGGTTTTGTCATCATAAAAAAGGTTGAGATTGTTGCAACTTAGAAATCAAGATTGAGTTTTATGTTATGTGAATTTTTTTTATGATAACGGAATAATTATTATTCTGATATTATTATTATTATTTCACCTAATATGTATTGGATATATTTATGTTTGTTTTTGTGTGTACTAACATTTAAGGAAAATCATATTCCAGATTGCTGAAGACTTTAAGACAGAGTAGAATAGGATTTCATGTAATAAAGTTAGTAAATCTTTATTTATTATTATTTTTTGTGTCAGAGAGAGTGATTGCAATTAGGTAACTATGCACACACACAGAGAGGGAGAGAGTTAAAATTAAAATTGGGTTTTTTTACCCTATTTGTACTGTACGATGTCAGTTTGTACAGACGACTAACAGTATATGAAATAAGTTTCATACCAGATTGTCCAAATGAACTCGTACTATTTGTACAGACGACCTGAAAATTATATAGATGATTGACAGTGTATGAAATAAGTTTCATACTAGATTGTCCAAACAAGCTCGAACTATTCGTACAGATGATTTGAAAATCATATAGATGACTGATAGTATATGAAATAAAGTTCATACTAGATCATCCTAGGATTTTTGATCTATTCGTACAAACAATACACGATTGTGCTGTACAATATGAAGTCATTTCACTGGTAATTTTCAGGGTCAATTTTTTTATCTTTCCTATATAAGGTGTCCTAAAACTGTCATCCATTCCATTGCTGTGAATTTCTCTTGAGAGTGACCATTGAGTGTGAGTGCTTGGGAGAGATTGTGAGAGTGAAGTATAAGAGATCTAATGAGGGAGAGTTGTGAGGGATTCACAAGTTTGCCTATAGCAAGGATCTTTTTGTCTTCTTCTAATTTTTGCCCATCTCCTCTGAAAACTTTTGAGAGAAGATTTTTACCATTTTATTAAGGTTCTTTGCCTTCACCAGGAGGGTGAAAAAGGATGTGACGGTTCTCTGCTTTCACCAGGAGGGTGAAAAAGGATGTGAAGATTCTCTGCCTTCACCTGGAAGAGGGTGAAAAGATGTGATGGAACGCTGCCATCACTTGGAGAGTATAGAAGGCATCGGTTCTCTGCCGCATCGGGTTGGTGGAAGAGAGTTTATAAGGGCTTCTCTACCTTACTGTGGGGGCAAAAGGAGAGTCACTATTATTTAGTGCAATACCTAGAGATGGAGTCTCCAGGGAGTGGATGTAGGTTGAGTTTGACCGAACCACTGTAAAATCTAGTTTTCTTCTTGTGTTATTTATTTTTCTGCATTTTTGTTTCATGCATTTAAATCTTTATGGTTGAAAAATTCTATGATATTTATTTCATTAAGAAACTGCATATTAGAGGATCATTGATTTAAATTTCTAAAAAGGTATTCAAGAATTCAAGAAATTTTTAAATAACCAATTCATGCCCCCTCTTGGTTAGCCTTGGGACTTTTCTATTAGGTTTAACAACCTATACGAACTTGCAGATGAACCATCCATAAAAGAAAATTTGACATGTGAGGAAGTAATATCTTTCATGAGTTCTGGTATAGGAAGCGGAAACTCATCTTTTGGGCAAGCTCTATTCAAATCTCTAAAATCAATACAAACCTGTATCTAATTGTTCTTCTTCTTAACTAGGATAATGCTTGCTAACCAGGTTGGATATTTCTCTTCAGTAATAAAGCCATCATCGATTAACTTCTTGACTTCATCTATAACTTGCTACTCAATGTTGAGTCACATCCGTCGAGGTGCTTATTTTTACTAGAATAATTTTTTTGTTGGATCGTCAACTTGTAAACTATTATGTCTTGAGATAATTCTGGCATTTCTTCATAACTCCAGGTGAATTAGTCTTTGAATTCTTATAATATCTCGATCATATTGTTTGCCTCATCCTCATTTAATAAAGAGCGTATGAAAATTAGCTGAGGATTTTCTTCGGTTCCCCAAATTTATTTCTTTTAGATCATCAATTATAGATTTAATCTCCTCTTCAAGTTCAGGAGGTGAATTCTTAACTTAAGAGTCATCCATATTATCTGAAGTTTCTGAATAAAGTTTGTTAAAAGGCTTAATATTCATAAAAAAGAAACTATCAGAATTTAGATTATTTGATCTAACTAAGCAATATTCATCCTTCAAATAAACGTAGAGTAGTGAAGCCAACACCTAATCTTGATGTGTTTTTGTTGTATTTTGTACTCCACAGGTATTCAAATTACTAGGCTTTGCCTCTAGTCCAAATTTAAGGCATTAAACCTTGCTTAGCAAATTTATTTACATAATTCAAGTATCAATCAAAAGGAAGTTCTATTATCTTATCCATAAATGGATCATCGAGGGTTATATCAATTTCTTGGGGTTTATTAGTGGAAGGTATAAGGTATTTGGTTTGTAGTTTAGATCTAAAGGAAGTGGGGTTTTTACCTCCAACCACTTTACATCAATTTGGGATAGTTGGGTTAAGGTAATGTTTTTTACATACTTTTTTAACTTCTCCATGGTAGACAAGTCCAAATTATCTTCACTAGTGACTTGGTCCCTGTCCTCATCACTATCAATTTCTATAGAAATCTCAAACTTTGGCACTAGGATCTATCTAGAAGAGCATTAAAAGAAGCTTCGAAATTTATTATATGGAATATGGCTTTGATTTTCATTATTTCTATTTTTAAAAGTAAGGTTATCAAACCCAAAGCTCTCTTGCCTATTTTGTTGAATTCTCACAACATCATTTCATCGAAACTGAAACTGTGAGTATCCACTTTCAAATATGTGAGAGTTTTAAGAGTTATATGTTGACTGATGCCCCCATATCAATAAATATCTAAGATAATTTGAAATTATCTATATTCATATAGATATATAACTGATTATTATGATCAGTAGTCCCTAGTAACAAATGTTCATCTAAAAATTTGGCTCTTGGGTCTTTTTGAAGTATAACACTTCTTATGATTGCATTGATGCTAGCTAAGCTATATAGATCTCTGGATTGAGTAAATCTTTGACTAAAGCCTCCCTCATTTTTTTAGAAAGAACTAAAGCATCATAAATACTCAGTTTCATAGGCAGCGTTCTAAGGTGAGCTAACACATTGTACTCCACTAAGAATTTTGCATTCTCTATATATGGCTATTAATCTTATTGAGGTTAATTGGAAACTTTTAGATTATCTATAACTTGTTTCACTTTATCAGTAACTACACTTCATGGAGATAAAACTTTACCACTATGAAGATTAAGTTGCACTACTTTGTTTGGAGAATGATATTTAGTGGGTTTTTAGTATTGATTGTTGATTGTAATTTTATTGTCTTCTGGTGGCATATATAAATAAAAAAAATTCTCATTCAATATTGATAGGATTAGTTGCACATCAAGTACAGGGGAATCACTATCAAAGTAATATTGAAATTATTCATCATTGTCATTTATAGATGTTTCTTAATAATTTTTTTCATCTTTATTTAAATTTTTATTCACATATTCATTAGAAAAAATAAACATCATATACACAGAATCCTTTTTCAATACTTTCTTAGTCCTGGGTGGGACAAAGCAAAAGTCACGTAGGGCTAAAGGTTCAAGAGACATATGCTCTCTATTTTCATAAATAACTATTTTATCAAAACCTAATTCTATTTTAATCTTCTCTTCCTCGCTTGAGACTACATAAGCTTGATCAACTCACCCTTCCTTAGGATTTTTAGTTGGGGCTTTATTCTGCTCCTCACGAGCTACCGAATCAACCTGGATGGGATCCTGTGCTCTTGGGGGTTCCTATAAAGATGAACAATATAGTTTATTAAGGATTCTTATAGAAGAATGGGATAATGCTACATCCCACCTACCATCAGATTTTAAAATAAGAGAAGGTGAAGAAGGCTCACCAAATATACACTTAGCAAATCCTTGACTCGAATACACTAAATATTCTTTGGGTACCAAAATGTCCAATCTATATAATTTTTGTCAAGCCATTCTTTGAAAGTTATGCAATCTTCTAACTCATGGCCAAGCATTTGGTGATATGGATAATAATTGGGTTGCCCTACTTTACCCACCTCTTCTAGTTTCTTAGGATCAGTAAGCTTAAATCTTCTCTTCTTTGTGAGGCATTTAAACATCTTCTTAATGGCCTCTCTTTTAAATGGATATATTTTTCTCGTAAAGTAGTCAGATTTTTCCTTTCTCTATTCTAGAATTAGATAAGGTTGGGGCCTAGAATGTTGGTCACTCTAGGGACTGTTATAGTGCTGATATTGTGGAGGTTGACTTAAATTCTCTTCCTGAATCTGTGTTGCCCATTTATACTTATCGATTATAAAGATTGTTCCTAATTTCTTCTCTAAAACATCTAAGGATTTATTTTCTTTATTTTTAAAGAGGATTGATCTTTCAAGAAGGTTAGTTGAGAAGATTCGTCCTGAAGATTGGAAGCCTTACTCAACAACTTCTCAAAAGTTTTGATTGTGAAACATTTGAGTATAAAGGCATTCAACCCATGAATATTTTTAAAACAGATCCTTATAACTTGTTGTTCTTGGACCTAGGGCTTACAGCTCATGCTAAGGTTCCTCCATCTCAAGATATAATCTACCAAACTTTCACCAAGCTTCTATTTCTCAACTACTAGATCACTAATGATGATGTGATGATTTACACAAATAAATCTCTTCACAAACATAGTTTATAACTCATTAAAAGTATAAACCGACCAATTAGGTAATTAAGCATTCAAAATAAATGTAAGACCAGATAAGCTGCTAACAAAATGCTAGAAGGGAAGGGCGTCACTGCCACTAGCATTGTAGTAACTAGCTCTAAAGTGCATGAGATGTTATTTAGGATTATCTGTGCCATTAAAATTTTTGAATAGAGGAGGTACAAATCCTTTCAAATGAGGGACTAATCCACATTCTTCTGGATATGGTCTACCCTTTAGAATAGATGAAGTACCTTAATATTTAGCTAGTGCTTCTTTGACTTGTTACTTTACCATCTGCTTGATATCTACTAATTATACTGACTTTGCTTCTAATTTTACTAGTTTATTTTTTACTTTTTTACAAAGTGTTTTTCCCTTGACATTAACGTGCCGCCCTAATTCATTAGGTAAGGATTTTTCTTATATATCTAGTATAGGGGATGCTTTGACTTGTATGATAGCAATCATGGCCATCATCTCCTATAGCTTCTCCATCATCAAAATTTGCTCATCTTTCTCACTTAATTTTAATAAAAGTTGCTAAATTGAATCCACTGTATTATGCTTATTAGCTCTTGCTTCACCTTTACCCTTTTCGTTCTCTCTTTGCAGAGATGAATAAGTATCTACCAAGTTTACACTACTATACATATCTTCATCTTGCAAATTCATTTTTATATTTTTTGGTTCTTCTTGCTCATTGATATGATAGATACTCTCTTTTATATGATCCATCATTTCTTTAATTGACTTTCTTCCACTGGATACAAATCTATTGGAGTGTGCTCTCTAACATGAGATAACTCGATTACAAACTTCCATTTTCTTTTCTTTTTCTCCACTGCATTACTTCTGTGAGAACTAGATGTAGTTGGAGTGGCTACCATCTTAGGCTGTCAAACCTTCTTCCCATTGAATAAGGAAGTTGATTGATTTGTTGAATTTAGCCTTCTTGTATTAAAATGAGAAGACGATCAACTTTAAGTGAGTGATGATCCCATGAGTGATAAGGTGTTTTTCTTTGATAGTCTCTATGATAATTTGATATATATGGGGACACTGGATTGTGACCTCTCTAAGTTAACATTCCTTATTCTAAAGATTTTCTATCATTTTGATGATTATAATAGCTACTAGATGTTGATATATCACTAGCTTTTGGAATCTTCTTCGATCCTTGGGAGCATTATGCATTCACAGCTGACTTGTGGTTCTCAAAAGGTACTCTCCTTCTCATTGGAGGTGGAACTACCCTTTTTCTATATTACTAAGGTTTAGCTGGATTGGCTATCACCCCTTTAACATCCTTATAGAATTTTGTCTTTGATTGTCCGTAGCTTACTGTGCACTCATGAACAAAACCATCCATTAATTATTTAAACTTCCTCTTCTTCTTAAATATAGAGGGTAGAAATGGTTATTTGTATAAGGCATGATGTGTAGAATTTGCTATCTGAGTTATGCTCTCTTCTCCATCAATAGTTGATAGTGGGTGAAATCTACTACGTGCTAGTTGTGGAGAATTAAAGTATACTTTAGGAACATCAAAATTTTTTTCCTTTCCTACTTTAGTTGCAATGGTAATTAGACTATTCTCTTCTACCTGCTTGGCTTTTTATAACTTTACCTCATTCAATGATTCATGTTGCGACATTGAGACTTATTCATCTCACTGATTCTAGAAGATAACCCCATCTCAAAATTTTTGAACACAGGTGCTTGAAAAATGCTTGCAGACATTCCTTTATCATTGATAATTGATCTTGGGAAAGTCAAGCATGAAAAGAATAAATATTTAGCAGCTGCAGGGAAAGTTATAGACCCACCCTCAATATTAATATGTGTTGGAACTTACATTGCAGAGTCTTTTGTAGCTTTAACCACTTCAATTTGTGGTCTAGTGAAGGTGAACTGTAGGTTGTTAAATCCTGACCCAAACTAAATTTGGGAGTCCTCTGTAGACTGGGCTAAGGTGATGTTGAAGTTGAATATTAACTTGCCTAACATTTTTTGGAATTTAATGGTAAATCTATTTCAATAACTGAACTTGCTAAACTCAAACTAGATGTGGAATTAGAAGATCACACTAAACTAAATTTGTCCACTTTTTAAGGAAAATTCAAGATAAATGATGATGCATGTGAGATGATTTTGATGATGGACCCAGAATAAAGAAGAACATGATTATGAAGTGTGGATTTGGAATGAGGATTGATTGAGATTTGATCTTGAACTTGATGATTCACGGAATGATTTAAATAGGTTTTTGAATATAATGTTTGAAATGAGATTTTAATTGTAATGATTGAAAGTTGAAAACTCACTCACATAAATGATTATATTAAGGCTAACCTAGGTTAAAGTTGGTTGTTCTTAATAAACCATCTAAGTGTGTGAAGGAGGCTATGTCTCTTTGATCTGCCCTATAAGAATTTTATATTTAAGTTGCATGAGTTTAGGATGTTTGTTCATTAAGGTCAAAAGAGAAATTTTAATTGAAATTTACCTTGCATTGATTTTAGATTTTATGATTTGAATTTTAAATGGTTGAAGTTGATTATTAAATTTTAAATAATTTGTTAATAACTCTAGGTGCGGGTGCTATTAACCTAGAAATCCTAAGGCTTATAATGATATTGCAATCATCCCTCATATAGGATAGATGATTGGCTGAAGCATTTTGAGATTTATTAGTAATTTATTACGAGATAGAGAAGGGACTATTTAATTCAATACACATGATCTCTAAGTGGAATTAAGCATGATATATAGGGTTAATATTTATTAATGATTGATAAAGGGTTATGAATCCTATACAATTATGCCTTCCATAAATGGAGGCTAGCATAGAGTATAAACCCTTAATTTGATATTAAAATTTATTAAAATACCTTAATCAAATATGCTTGTGCTCACCTAAAAGGAATTAGACACAACATAAAGGGATTATTTGGTGTTTAAGGTATATTAAAGGCTTTAAATGAAATGCTCAAATGCCCTCCATAAGTAACTAAGCATTAAGCATGAAAGCCTTATTACTTAAGTATATTAATTCTCTAACTTATTTGACTAAAAATAAATTTAAATCAAATAAATTATCAAATTAATTTTGTTTTTTAAGATTTAAATTTTTGTTGAAATGTTTTAATTTTTATTGAATTATTTGGAATTTTAATCAATTATTAAAATTTTAAATAATTTTAATTATATTATATTAAAAAAATGTATTCAAATTGAAATGATTAATCTCTAAATTTTATTTTATTTTATTTTAATTAATCATGGATATTTGAATTATATTTATTATTTTTCATTTAATTATATTGGCAATTGATGATTTATTGGATTACTAAATTACCATTTATTTACAAAAACTTGGCTTATTTAGTTTTGACATCAAATTAACACCAAAAATTATGAAATTGATAACATTAGTTAAGGATAACTGATGGATCATTCCCTAAAAATTTGGGATAAATTTGATTTACTTTTTTACTTTTAGTGATTTTATTTAATTTATATTTAATTAAGAGTTAATTAATTATTAATTAAAATTTAATAAAATTTTGATCTAAATTTTATTTTTCCTAAATTTTATATATGTTAATTAGAGTTGATTAAAATTGATTTTATATTTTTATGAATTTTATTTAAATTATTATGTATTTTGGAAGATTTAACCCTTAATTAAGGGCTAAGTTTTACTTATTCTTCTTAGGTCAATTAATGTAAAATTAGGGTAGAATTAATTTCTAGGGTGTATGATGTGTTTAACTTCACTAATTTAAAGCTTCTTCTCTATTGGATGAGTGTATGTTTTGCTAGGAATTTTTGGAATTTTCTAGAGATTGACCTTAATTATTGTCCCTAGGTATCACTAATGTTTAAATATATTTGTAAATCATTATCTCTAACCCTTGCTTACATATACCATCACACCACAATAATCATGTGTCCTAAGTTTGACAAAAATGAGAATTAAGGAATTCTTAGATCTTAAGGCTAAATTGGAACCTAATTATTTGGAAATTCAACCAATGAACAATCATGCATCAAATTTGTTCTATAAGGCTAAGTTACATCAATAACATGTTATCATCTAACCTAACCAAGAATGAACATAGATAGTTAAGTATATATAGAGTAATTGAGGGAAGTTTGGAAATAATTATGATGTAATTACTCACTAAATACTCAACATACCCCATTGGATTCATTTTTAAATATTGAAGCTCTATCTAATGCTTCCATGGCAAGTTTATATGTATGCAATGAAGTTAAAATCTATTTATGATGAATTTTCAAAGGTATGAGTAGTGACTCCTATTCTTGGAAATTTCATGATTATTAAAACTATTGCATCTTGAAATATTCATGGTGATAGAGAATTATAAAGTTTAACATCTTAGCTTTGTTCAAAGATCCAGCATATAAGTAGATAAAATCAAGGGCATAGCGTTCATAAGAGACACCAGAGTTTTTTACGTGGAAACACCTAAAAAGGGGGAAAAATTGTGGGGCTTGGCCTTATTTAAATGAATCCACTAGTGTTTGCAGTCAATTACAAATGTGGACCTTCCTTAAGGGAAGTCCATGGTTTGATGTTGCAATTATACATCATATAGAGTGCATTACTTGGTAGGAATTTGAAGAATCAGCATTGACATGTTCGTTTAATCATAGACTATAGTTGGCGGGCGCGGAGGTCAGAAAGACTGTAGTTTGGTGACAGTGGCCGGAAGGACCATAGTTGTTGGACGACAGAGGTTGGAAAGACTGTAGTCTCATGACGGTGGTCAAAAGGATAGTATTTGGTGGGGGATAGTGGTTTGAAAGATTGTAGTCTAGAGATAGAGGTCAGAAGGACCGTAGTTGATGGGCGACACAGGTTGGAAAGATCGTAGTATAGAGACGGAGGTTGCAAAGACCATAGTCTAGCAACAGAAGCCTAAAGAATCATAGTCGGTTGGTGATGGAGGTTGGAAAGACCCTTGTCTGGCAACAAAGGTCTAAAGGATCGTAGTCTAAAGAAGGAAGTTAGAAGGACTATAGTCGATGGGTGACAGTGATCAAAAAGACTGTTGTCTAACGATGGAGGTTGGAATGACCATTTTCTAGCGACAAAGGTCAGAAGGACCACAGTCAGTGGGTGACTGAGGTCAAAAGGACCGTTGATTGGTAATAGAGGTTAGAAGGATTGTAGTTAGTGGGCGACAGTGGTAAGAAAAATTGTTATCTATGGCAATCAGAAGGATCATAGTCGGCAACTAGGTGGAAGTCTGGCATCAATCTGTAGCCGTGTAGATGTCTGACATTAGTTGGTGGATGGGATAGAAGTCTGGCATCAATCAGTAGCTTGGTAGAAGTATGATGTTGGTCGGTGGCCGGGTGTATGTCTAGCTTTAGTCGATGGCCAGGCAGAAGACCTACGTCTGTTGGGGGCAGGGTGTAAGTCCAATAATAATTGGAAGCCAAGTGGAAGATTAGTATAAATTAGCAGTCGGATAGAAGTTTGGTATCAGTCAATGGCTGGGTAGAAGTCTGGCAATAGTTTGGTGTTAGTCGATGGCCCGACGGTGGTCGAGGAGGAGTCTGGTGGCAAGAGAACTCTAGTTTTTCTCTCTTTCTTCTCTTCCTTCTCTTTCTTACTTCCTCTTTCCTACTTTTTTGTCCCCATTCATGTGAAGAATGAGGGGTCTATTTATAGTCTTCTTAGAGTGGCATGGTCAGTAAATAGGAGGTAGATCAAGGGCATGTTGGGAGTGGTTTGAATGGACTGCCAACATTGTTCCCCTTAATTATGGACAATTTATTGGGCATTTAAATGCTTTTATGTCAAAATTCAACGATCTTGGGCTCATTGGATTCTTCTCATTGAGCCGCTCTATTTTTCTATAAGCATGTTATATTTGGAAACCATTTGGTCATCCAATTTATGGTTTAATCCTTCCAAAGGTGCTTCGGGTCTTTGATTTGGACCCATTTAGGCTCGGATTGCGTTGAATTTTGTGTTATTGGGTTTATCTTTTTGAGATGTTTAGTTCAACTACGAGTTTGCTGTAATTGAGTTCATATGGTCTAAAATTTAATTTTAAAAGATTCCAACTCAATTTTGCCTCTAGATTCGTGCCTCATTAAGATAAATTTTTGATGATATATCAATTGCCCTACAATTTTTGAACATCGAAGCTCCATAAGTCCAAAAATATATATCATAGCTTTTCAAATAGATTGAATTAAAAAATTATAATTATTAAAAAATTAAGAGGCGTGGCCGCTCCCTGGAGATCAATGTAGACTTCCCCTTGGGGTTGTGAACCATGTAAAACACCCTTAATTATAAATTAAGAGTGTTCTAAAATTAACATGTCGATTGGAGCAAAAAATATTGAGAAATTACCCTCCAAATTATTTGAAGTTGCTCAAAATATATTATAGAAGCTCTGTTGAGCTCGGAAAGTGTCAAAATTGGATCCAAAATATTGAAAAATAGTTTCAGGGACACCAAAAACATCTGACTGTCCAGACCAAAAATCAGGCCTTGACGTACATTGGCGGCCAAACCGACCAGTCGGTTACTAGTATCCACCACCGAAAATTCACGCTCCTTAGGCCACACTATTTAAATAGCATCCGATTATAATAACCAGCTAATTGGCTGCAATTATGTTTAATTTTTTTTTACAGGAACCACCATTTTTTTTCCAGGCGGCACCATCATCTGATGCTACTATGGGGCAGTCTTGGCTGCCCCTTTTTACATTATTTTTAATATTTTTTAGTGGGCCCCCTTTTTTTAAGAATTCCAAAAATGTCATATTGAGGTCTAAAAAATTCTAAAAATTCTTAAAAAAATTTAAAAATTTTAAGCAATTTGGAGGGAAATCCCCCCCCCCCCCTTGTCTTACAAATAGTCCCCCTAGTACATGGGAAAATTCCCCCCCTTCTCCTTTTCCCGTCTTCCTCTAACTTTCTTACAGTTGAGGCCTTCCACTATCTTGAATAGGTGGCATCCCCTATCAGGTACAAGTGCCCCTCTCTTATACAGAAGTTAGAGTTTTCTCCTCCTACCATTTTCTTCCCCTATGATCTTCTTCTTATATTAGTGGCATTCCATTATTTGAGATAGGTGGCATCTCCTATCAAGCTTCAATTCCCTTCTTTTGTGTAGGAGTCACATTGAGATTTTATTCTCTCAATAGACAACCCTTAATAGCAGATGATTAACTACCACTTCTATATGAGGATGATTTAAGATAATCTGATGGTAATATTACCTGACAGGAGGACCAGTGATTATCATTAGCTAGGAAGAATTTTGATGAAGCTTAAGCTGAAGCCTGTTGGCGATTGACGATCGGGTGGAAGTCCAATGGCGATCAATGGTCAGGTGGAGAGAAGAAGAAAATAGTTGATCTTTGAATAAGTGATGACCTTGAGATATGCTTTGATATATTACCATCTATACTTTTTTTAGGGTTTTTACTTTGCTAAGGTCTTCGTATACTTGTGCCTTTTGAGGCTTTTAGCCTTCTTAGATCTTTGAATAAGTGATGACCTTGTCAACTACTTATTCTTAAGGAGTCTTTCTAGTGAGGAGCTTATCAATTACAAGCTTTCCTTTGAGGCTTCCTTATAGGTGAGCCTTTTGGGGTTATTTGCCATAGCAATTCTCGATGATGTTGAGAGAAATCCATAAACAATGTTTGACCTATTTGAGAAGTTATTTGTCATAACATTGCTCAATGACATTAACTTGTGTGGAAGAGGTCAAGAGAATCCACCAAGGATGTATGATCTATCCAAGGTTATTTGTCAGAGCATTGCTTGATGACATTAATATTGCAAACTAGGATCCCTAGTCTATGATTTTGATGATGACAAATAATATTGATTGAATTATTACATTATTCCTTAAATATTTTAGATGTTATTTTTGTCTACGAGCACTAACATTTTAAGTAGAATATACCAACTCAAGATGGTTGAAGACTCAAGACATCGATAGAATAGGATATAAAAGAGTGTAATTTTTGATTTTCCTTTTTTTTTGATTTCTTGAGTCTGTCCATAAAAGAGTGTATGCAAATTGGGTAACCATGCACACACACAGGGGGAGAGATTTTTTTTGGTTAATTTTTTTTATTTATAAATCATACTGTACGATCTTCAATCATGCTGTATGATCTGTTATCTAAAAATAGGCTTAATGACTAATTAGAAACATTAGTTTTTGAGAACTAATCATAATGTATGATCTTGATCGTACTATATGATTCATTTTTGATCTCAAAACCCTAGCCGCCAGAATAATTTAAGATTTCTAAAATTAATTTTTAAACAAATTATACTATACGATGTGAATCATACTGTATGAATATTTAAAATCTTGCTAAAATTAACCTCCATGATTACTCAATTAAATCATAGTTTAATAAATGATTGATGTTTGTATTGTATGATCATGATCGTATCTATGAAGAACAAGGATAAAATTTGGTCGTCCCAAAGATCATACTAGATAAAATCATGATTTTTGACTTAATCGTACTATATGATATATACATCATACAGGACAAACTGCATGAACTCAACTAACCGTACTATATGAATGAGATCTATGGATCGTATTGTATGATATGTTCATAAAACTTGAACAATTCATTTAAATGACTATTTACATCGTACAGGATGGAACTAGTTTTGAACTGATTGTGCTGTACGAACTTCAATAGTACTGTATGAATAGTGATGACTAACTTAAATTTTTAGGGTTTCTTAAAGCCTATTATAAAAACTATTTTTTATTTTTTTTGCTGTATGAAAAAAGAGAGGAACGTGGCTGAAGAAGGAACTCTGAGAGAGGGCTTTTGAAGAAAATTAGGGTTGGTGAGAGGAAGGAGAAGGTGAGCTTGACTGTGAAGGAGAAGTAGTGTGAGGGGATCACATAGTTGCTCCGGGCTAGCTGCATGCTTGCACCTTTGTAGTCTTGGTGATTCTTTTGGGAGCTCTCTAAGGAGAGAGGCTTCTTAGTCCAGTCCTCGAGGTTCTCTGCTTCTCTAGGAGGGAGAAAAAGGAGTTAAGGTTCTTTTCCTGTGAAATGAGCTTTGGTCTTCTACCATACTAGGTTGGTGGAAGAGAGTTTGTAAAGGCTTCTCCGCCTTTACAAACTCTTAGTGCTACTTAGTATTAGTGTAATACTTGGATTGGAGAACTCTGGGGAGTGAACGTAGGCCAAGATTGATCGAACCACTATAAAAATCTCTAGTGGGCTTTTACTATTTTTTGCATTTTACTTTTTGTATTTAATTTTTGTTATAATTGCTTGGTGAAATTTGTAGATTAAAGTTCTGTTGTAAAATTTTGAATTTCATCATCATTATATTTCAAAGCATATTTAATTTGTCAGCCTCCGCATTCAAAAATTAAAATTGCTTATTTCTAAGTTCTTTTTTTAAATCTACAAAAATTAGTTCTCCTGTTTAGGATTATTTTTAAAATACCAATCCACCCCCCCTCTTAGAGCATCTCGTACTTTCAGTTAACCTGTATGGTAGAGGTCGAAAGGATTTGCTAACGATATATGACCTATCTAAGGCTATTTTTAAGAGCATTTTTTGATGATGTTAACCTATATAGAAGAGGTTGATAGGATCGCCCAAGGATGTATGACATATCCGAGGTTATTTATCTGAGAAATGCTCAATGATATTAGCCTATATAGAAGAGGTTGAGATAATATACTAAGGATGTATGACTTATCTGAGGTAGTCTGTTAGAGTGTTGCCCAATGACGTTAACCTATGTGGAAGAGGTCAGATTGAATCCCCCTAGGAATGATTATGCCTTAATTAGGAGATGATGAATGTCACGAGTATCCCAAATTAAAAGTGAAAAATGATCTATCTTTAGACCATTGCTGCCCTTTTGAGGTTCAAGTTAAGATCTTGCCCGAGGAGTAGAAGTCTAGTTAGGGACTATATAAAGCTTATAATTTATTGGAAGCATTCTTATATTTGCTGGGAGTTTCTTAATCTACTATCTTGAATGTTGAAAGTATTAGAGCAATTTTCTTGGCCACTATTACAGTCAAGGTTACCTCCAGTCTGCATTTGATTCCCATGAAATTGATGCATCAATGTCTAATGCCAAGAAATTACTATAAACAACCTTTTGAGGTTGGAGCAAAAATTACCCCTTTAGTCAAGAACCACATTCCCACATATGGCACCAACCTGTTACGTCCAAGAACATTCATAGTGATAGAGAAGTATATAGTTAAACATCTTAGCTTTATATGAAGATAAAAAACACAAGCAGATAAAAGAGAGGGTGTTGTATTCATAAGTGACACCAGAGTTTTTTATATGGAAACCCTTGAAAAGAGGGAAAACTATAGGCTAGGCTGAATTTGAATGAATCCACTATTATTTGTAGTCAATTATAAATATAGACCTTCCTTGAGGGAATGCCTTGGTTTGATGTAGAAATTATACATCATATAGAGTGCATTATATGGTGGGAATTGGAAGATTCAGTATTGGATTATTTGTTTAATTGATAAGACCATAGTTGGCGGGTGATAGAGGTCGAAAAGATTGTAGTTGGGTGATGGTGATTGGAAGGATCATAGTCGGTAGATGATAGAGGTTAAAAAGACCATAGTTTGGAGACAGAGGTAAAAGAATAGTAGTCGGTGGGTGATAGTGGTTCAAAAGATCATAGTCTGGAGATGGAGGTTGGAAGGACTATAGTTGGTGGGTGACAGAGGTCAAAAAGAGCATAGTCTAGCGATGGAGGTTAGAAAGACCATGGTCTGGCGATGGAGGTGAAAAAGACCCTTGTCTAGCTACAGAGGTCAAAAGGACCATAATCGGTAGGGGACAGCAGTTGGAAAAACTATCTGGTGATGGAGGTCTAAAGGATCATATTCGATAACTGGGTAGAAGTCTGACATCAATTGATGGCCAGGTAGAAGTCCAATGTCAGTTGGTGGATGGGACAAAAGTGTTGCATCAATCGGTAGCTGGGCAGAAGTCTAGCATTAGTTGGTGGCCAGGTGTAAGTCCAACGTTAGTCGGTGGCTAGGATGAAGTCTGACATTTATTGGGGGCTAGGTGTAAAACCAATATTAACTGGAATCCAAGTGGAAGTCTAGTGTAAATTGGTGGTCGGATAGAAGTATAGTTTCAGATGGTGCCAGTTAAAAGTCTGCCGATAGTATGAGGATAGTAGGTAGTTTGACGGTGTTCGAGGAGTCTGGTGGCTAGAGAGCTCTATTTTGTCTCTCTTTCTTCTCTTCCATCTCTTCTTTACTTCTTCCTTCCTCCTTTTGTCTCTCCCTTCATGTGAAGAATGAAGGTTCTATTTATAGTTTTCTTAGAGTGGTGTGGTCAATAAATATGAGGGAGATCAAGGGTATGTTGGGAATGGTTTGAATAGGCGACCGATATTGATCCCCTCAATAGTGGATAGTTTACTAGACATTCAAGTGCATTAATGATGTCATAATTCAAAGATCTTGAGCTTCTTAGATTCATATCATCAAGCTACTCGATTCGATTATAAGCATGTTACATTCGAAAACTGTTTGGTCATCCAATTTATGGTTTAAACCTTAGAAGGTGCTTTGGGTCTTCGATTTGGACCCATTTGGGCTCGGATTGGGTCAAATTTGGTGTCGTTGGGTTCATATTTTTGAGACATTTAGTTCAACTATAAATTTTTTAAAATCAGAGTTCATATTATAAATAGTCATGCAAAGGCTAATTGGCTGGTAGTTAGAAACCACTTGAGGATTCCTAACCTTGGGGATTAAGATGATCAAAGTTTCCTTCCAAGAATGATGCATAACTCCCGTAGAAAGAAAATGACAAGCAGCTTGCCAAACATCATTCTTGGGACCCATAGACCTTACCTCATGAAGGTCATTATTGATCATGGAATTCCTCATATCCATAGCACCTTGAGACATGTTGAATCTCTTCCCTCCTCTTTTTTCCTCCTGAGAAAGAACACAGTTAAAATCTCCACCTACCACCATTGGACAATCCTCAGAACAATGCCTCTCCAAATAATCCCATAACTGTTTTTTGTTATCGGCCTTCTGGCTTGCGTAAACCTATGCCACCTTCCAAGAATCCTTTTTAAGAACTTTCAAATTCCCAATAATCACTTGATCAGATTGAACAATCAAAGAGAACAAAGCTAAATCCTTCCTCCACAATACCATCAAATCTCTAGAAAGACCCTCAGAAGGAACCATATAAGAGTCCCAACTGTTTCCCAACAATTTTAAAATTTGGCTATTCCCAACCGAACTCAACTTTGTTTCCAGCAAACCCACAAAGAGCAGATTGTTGTCTTTCACCACCTCCTTCAGATAAAGAGAGGCCTCCACTTTCTTGGCCTCTCTGCAATTCCAGAAAACCAAGGACGTCATTGTTTGATGTTGGGGGTAAAACCCCCCTTCTTCCTAGATTTACCACCCTGCAACTTCCTGTTATAATCAATAATGTTAGATGAACCAAGAGATTTAAGTTCTTTCAATAGCTTTATTTTATTTCCAGAAGATGACTTTTCCACCACTTCTATCTTAGACATGCCTACATCCTCTCCTAGGCATGTCCCTGGCTCCTCACAACAAGGAAGATTCAATTGCCCTCTACATTTCATATTCTTGACAACAATCTCCCCTTCCTCCACACATTCATCTTTCCATCCTGCCTTAAATTCCTTGATACCCATATCACTAGCACTATGTTTCACATGTTGTAAACCAACTGAAAGAGAATAGGGAGTACCTGAGTTTGCAAGCAATCCATCCAGACCTGCTTGAGTTCGCAAGCATCCCATCTCAACCATTTCATTTCCTGCAAACTGCATCATATCTGCATTAAAATCTACAGCCACCGAATCACAATTAGGATCAGTATCCTTTAACATACAACCAAGATAACTCATAGTTGATTCTTCCACTTCCTTATTAATTAAATTTACATATGTATAGTTGCTAATAATTTCAACATCAACCTCCACCATACAATTAGAAACCACACCGTTAACATCAGCTGGTTTCTTAAATTCTTCATTACCTAGGACACCATGTTCCTTCTCAGGGAAATTAATTTTCTGGACCTGCTGTAAGGACTGCTCGAGAGGGCCCTTTTTCTTCACAGACTGGACATTATTCGTTTTAACCAAATCCGTACGTTGGCCAACATCTCTGCCCTTCTTGCGATTAACCAAGACCCAAGGACCATAGGAAGCAGAATCCAAACCCGCCGTCTCCTTATTCATACCTTCTTCCTTTCCATCTTCTATGCTAACTTCCTCCTTATCCTTATTCACATTGCACTCCTTAATACAATTCATTTTCACATGCCCAATCATCCCACATTGGAAGCAAAGAGATGATATTTTCTCATATTCTACTCTTTGAAAAAATCTTCTTGAAATGCTATCCACCCAAACTCCAAGAGGAAGACATTGATCTATCTTCACTCTTACACAAACTCTAGCGAATTCTCTTCTCCCCCATTGAAATAAATTTCCATATAGCAATAGGGGTGTACCAATCATGGAAGCAATTCTAGCTATATTCTGCTCATCCCAACAAAGTAGAGGAAGGTGTGGTATTCTAATCCAAATTGATGACGTTAATCCCCTCAAAGATGACGGAGAGAATTCAGGATTCCACTTTTCCATGCCAATTATGTGACCATTCACAAACCAGGGCCCACCAGAAAGAACTTCTTCCATCATTTCATATGAATTGAAGGAGCACAAAAACCACCCTTTTCCAAGTGTTGTAAAATGAAATTCGCCGTATTTGTTCCATTGGACCTCACCTCCCAAGCAACTACGTGAGAAGGCATCTCTTTACCAAAGACTTTAAATACCAATGAATTTGCCAATCTTTTGGTATTAGAAATTTCAGCTTCTTTACATAGCTTGACTGCTTTACCGTCTTCAGACATCACCAAATCCCCTTCCTTGAAATTAATCTTAATATAAGGTTTTGTATTCTAAGACATAGTATTCTCCTTATTCTTCTCAGGCAAACCTCCAATAACCTTATCCGTAAACGATACATTTTCCTCAACCAGACCAGACTTAGCTTCAGATGGATTTCCCCCTACACTAGCACAAATATCCGAATTAACCACACAATCACCTAGATCTACTGAAACACATTTCCTGACTTCCAACAAGTCTGAACCATTCTTCCCCTGATTGTCCAAAACTTCCTGTTCAACAAAGTTAACCGGCGTACCTCTATTTCTCTCAGAATCAACTGGCGACGTATTAGGAGAATGTAAGCATTTGATCACCGAAGTATGGGAATTCGTATTTATCTTGCTGCCATGGATAGAGATTGCATTTGAATTCCCAAAATGGTTCATAAATATTTTCATTCCCGAAGAGGAAGCCCCCGGATCTGGAGAGAAATTATGAAAAACGGTAGACCCAACAACCTTATAATCTCCAGACGACACCACCTTCTTACCCTTACCTTCAACCATAAAAACCTCACCAATCTTATCACCAGACCTTTCAGAGATTACCAACTCTCCTCTTGATCTACGCTGATGATCCATTAGTTCTTGTTGATCAGATCTAGAATGATGAAGACGAAGCTCTGAAGACTCCGATAAAGGTAAAGACCGGCGGCTGCTAGCCGCCATGGCCGGAGTTCCTCCCTCAAAGATAGACAGAAAAACCATGAAGAAGAAATTTAAAAAAAAATGAACTTTCTCTCTCTAAAAATGCAAACCTTCTCCATATGTCAGAACTACTCAATAGACCTACTATTCAGGCTAGTAACTTTGAGCTAAAACCTGCCATAATTTACTTGATTGAATATTTCTAATTTGGGGAACTCTTATTCAGGATCCCAACCTATATTTAGCTAGCTTCTTAGAAATATGTGCAATATTTAAGCATAATGGCACCAGTGAGGCTATTAGGCTTTGATGTTTCCATTTTTTTAAGGAACAAAGCTAAGTTGTGGTTAAATTTCTTTCCCTAGGCTCAATAACCACTTAGTATGAGTTGGACCCCAAATTCCTAGCTAAGTATTTCCCACCTTTAAAAATTGCCAAGCTTAAGAATGATATCACATACTTTTCTTAGTTTGAAGGAGAATCAATTTATGAAAGTTGGGAGAGACTTAAGGAGATGCTTAGAAAATGCCCTCAGTGTGCTTTACTAGATTAATTGGTTATTCAAACTTTCTATAATTGACTGTTAGGATCCCTTAGGTCAATAATTGATGCAGATGCTAGAGGAACTTTAATGTATAGGCCATGTGATGAAGCTTTTGCATTAATTGAAGAAATTGCTATAAATTATTTTTAGTGGCCTTCTGATAGGGTGAATCCTAAAAGATTAGCTGGAATGTTTGAGTCAGGTGCCTTATCTATTTTGACTGCTTTGGTAGATACATTATCAAAAAAGTTGAATAGTTTTAGACTTTGTTTAGAATCAACATTATCAAAAAAGTTGAATAGTTTTAGACTTTGTTTAGAATCAGGATCACCTATGCAATTTGGAGAGTCCGATTTGAATTTTATTAGAGAGATTAGTGTTTAGAGGATTGAGAATGTGATATCCTTTGGAAGGCAAAATATTCCTTATTCTAATTCTTATAATCCAAGTTAGAGGAACCACCCTAATTTTAGTTGGTCTAATAATAATGTTGGTGGTAACAATCAGTAGAATACAAGTCAATCAAATAAAGAAGGAAATCAAAATAATTCTCAACAACCTGTAGTAAACCTTAGATAGCCAAACACTAAGGCTCCCAGCATCTTAACATTATAGCATGTCCCCTTTGTGTATAAGTAGAATAATTCACTTAGAGATAGGAAGACACCATTGGAAGAGGTAGGGACTCAAATGGAAATTTAACTTCAGAGTTAAGCTACTTCTCTTAAAAATATAGAAAACCAAATATGACAACTTGTTAATTTGATTAATATAAAATAATCATTCTTGGAAGACATGAAATTGGAAGAGTAATGTAATAATATTAAGCTTAGGAGTGGGAAAGATTTGAAAGAACCTTATACGGTTAATAATTAGCCTAAAAATGATATTGGGGTAGAAGAGCCTTTGGAAGATGAACCACCTACCCAACAACTTGAACATGCAAAGAAATAGAGAGACCTATTTTGAAGATTGTAGAGAGACCACCACCACCTTTCCCTAGAGGCTAATTAAACAAAATTTGGATAAGTATTTCTCTAGGTTCCTAAAAGTGTTTAAAAAGCTAAATATTAATATACTCTTCTTTGAAGCGTTAGAATAGATGCCACTTATGCTAAGTTAATGAAGGAAACTATGAATGAGAAAAGGAAGTTAGGAGAATTTGAAACTATGACTTTAACTAAGGAGTATAGTGCTATCATTCCGAAGAAACTTCCTAAAAAGTAAAGATCCTGGTAGTTTCATCATTCCCATATCTGACAAATTTTATGGAACAACTTTGTGTGATTTATGATCCAACATTAATATGACGCCTCTTTCCATTTGCAAGCGATTAGTTGTAGGAGAGGTTTAACCTATAATTATCACCATTTAGCTTATTGATTGATCATTTACTTATCCTAAAGGGGTGGCAGAAGATGTTCTTATTGTTGGCTAGTTTATTTTTCCTACTAACTTCATTATTTTAGACATGTAGGAGGAAAGGGAGATACCTATTATCTTAGGGAGACCTTTATTAGCAATGGTAATGCTATGATTGATGTTTATGAAGGGGGAATTAACTATAAGAGTGTAAGATCAAGAAGTAACTATTGGTGTACTTAAATTTATGAAATTCCCTAATGAAAGAATATTGATTATTTTAGAATTATTTTGGAAGAAAAATTGTTGAGAGCTTTAAGGAAGATTTAATAGTGGAAAACTCATTAGAGAATGATTTGGAGAAAATTGATGAGGATTTAGGAGAACCATTCAGGTTGTTGGATATGTTGCTTGGTTATTCAAAGAGAGATTTAAGACTTTAGATACCTCATATGTGGGTAGAACTTTAAAACCATCTGTAGAGGAAGCACCTATTCTAGAACTTAAGAGTTTACCCATCCATCTTAAGTAAGAATTTTTGGGTATTGATTCAACTTTGCCTATTATAATCTCTACAAGCTTGGAAAAGGAGTTGGAGGGCAAGTTGATTAGGGTTCTAGGATATTATAAGAAAGCTTTTGGGTGTTATATTATTTATATCAATGGAATTAGCCCCTCACTCTATATACATAGGATCTTAATGGAAGAAAATTCTATACTCAAAGCTGACCCTCAAAGAAGACTAAAACCCTCTATGAAAAAAGTTGTAAAAAAGGAGATACTTAAATGGCTAGATGTATGAATTATCTATCTCATTTAAGAAAGTGCTTGTGTGAGTCTTATTAAATGTATTCCTATGAAGGGTGGTTTAATTATAGTATCCAATGAACACAATGAGCTTATTTCTACTAGACAATTAGTCGTTGGAGAATTTGCATAGACTATAAGATGTTGAATAAAATTACTAGAAAATATCATTTTCTTTCATCTTTTCTTGATCAGATAATAGACAGGTTGGTAGGATACTCTTTTTACTATTTTCTAATGGATATTATAGATACCACTACATTCTTATAGCACCTGAGGACTAGGACAAAACCAATTTTGCTAGTCCCTATAGGACGTTTTCCTTTAGAAGAATGCCTTTTGGTCTTTATAATGGCCCTACTACTTCTCAAAGATGTATGATGTCAATTTTTAAAACATAATTGAGTAGGGCATTGAAATCTTTATGGAAGATATTTCTATTTTTGGCACTAATTTTGACTCTTATCTTGATCATTTAACTTTTATACTCAAAAGATGTGTAGAAATAAATTTAATGCTAATTGGCATAGTCTTGATTGTTTGAGGAATATCACTTAATTGGCTTACCCTCGAAAGAAGTAATTGGCATAGTCTAGGTGAAGACTAAAAACTTAGTACTTATGGGAGGCAACCTAATGATGTTATGTGTTATTGTAAGCATTTTTTTAGTTTCTTCTTAATATTAGCCTATGTTCTATCTATCAGTACTGTTATTTACCTATTGTAGTTATTTATTTAATTACTATTATTTTAGTTTAGTTTGCATTTTATGAAATCCAAACTATTGCTTAGCTATTGAAAATGTCCTGTATATAGTGCTTGCTCATTGATTGCTTATTTAACCAAAAAATAGTAATTAAAATTATTTAAAATTAAGAATATTATTAAACTCTAGGTGATAATTGGATGAATAAAAAATTATAGTTTTTAATTTAAAGATCATAATAATTAACTAAAGAAACTCATCAAATTTCTTGTCTTACTTTGAACTTAAAAACTATACACATAATCATAGACTAATGATTTTTTAATTTAGAGAAAAGAAGTGTGTAGATTAAATTATAAAAAATTATTATAAACTAGACTATGGAATTAGTGAGCTTACCAATATCCTTACATTAATTCAATTTTAGATTACTTGAAGGGAATGAGTAATCAGATATTCAAATCATTATTAGTACACAAAAGATGAAAAATATGAAGAAAAAAATGAAAATCAAAAGAAAGAAAATGAAAAAAGGAAAACGAGTATTTCAAAAATTTGTATTTGATAAAGCTTAATTCCTAAAAGTATCCCAATATTTAAATCTAATTGATAAAGAGTGCAAGTAAACTAATACATAGGATGGATAACTAATTAATTTCTAATTTAACTACATGTGCAACCAATTTCTAAATTACATATTATTTAAATCTAAAATTTAATAATCAATATTGCACTTATACTTGTAGTGAATAAGTTTAAAGTAAGCAATAACAAGGATGATTGAATAGCATAATTATTTATGATCCTTCAAATTAAAATTGACTTTGATCATTCCAAATTACATCTATATAGTGGAGTATTTTCTTACATTTTGAAATATTAAATTATCAATTTTTATTTGGGCTACTAGGTTAATCAATAGGTGATTACACTATTACTTGAGGAGAAGTAAGAGTTTAAGCCAGGGAGAATATGTTAAGTATAAAATTTGTAGTGTTTTACTATCTTAAATATCAATCAAAATATTATGTTTAGTTGATTTTGTGCAAGAAATACTCAGGAAAAGGAGAAGAATTCATAAGTGTTGAACCAGCACCGTGGTGCTCCGACTACCAGAGCTGCAGCATTACAATGGCTTGATGCCATATTAAGAAATCATAGCATTAGAACATCAAGAATAATTTTAATTAATTCAACACCCTAGTGAAGCAAAGGTCAACATAATAGCACTTCATAATACTCCAAAGCCATAAATTAACATTGCAGCACAAGTCTTAAAAAATTTAGCATTGGAGCACCAAGCATTATGACGCTGTAGCACCAAAATGCATATTCATGTGCTATATTGCTCAACTTCTGTAGTGCTAAAGAAGGATCTAGTCCAAATCAGCAAAGCGATGCACCGGTTGATCCATTAGATGTGATGGGTGAACATAGCACCGTAGTAGAGAAAAACTAGTAGTGGTCATGCACTAGTTCATTTGATAATGCCCCAACACCATAATGTCAATTGATGTGATGCCTGAGTCTATTTTTGTATAAGTATAATTAGTTTTTGTTTATTTTAGTGGCATGATGTTAGATTTCTCTCAATTTTTTTCTAGTTCAGTATAGATTATAGTTTCCCCTTAGAGTAAAATCTAAGGGAGACCATGGGATAGTATGGCACTACATTTAGGAACTGTTAGCCTATCTCATATAAGTAAATAGATATTTTGAGGAGAAGGGAGTGTGGAGAGTTCATTTATACTATCTGAGTGTCATCTGAAATAACTTTTACTTCTGTATTTTATCTTATTCAAGCAATGAAATCTAGTTTGCTTTCTTTACATAACATGTCTGGTTAATTCCTTAGTTTTCTAGTGATGTGAATACAATGTTAGTACTAATATAAACTCTAATACTTTGAATAAGAAATGGATATTTTCAATATGTCTCAAACTTAATTTAATGCATAAATTGGCCATATTTGTATTTAAAAACTAATGTGATATATCACCTCATTGAAGGAATATTGGGATAAATAGAGTATTGGAATGGAGTGTTTGCATGCTTAGACATAGGATGTTTAACCTTCTAGGATATAAGGAGATGCAATTATTTTAGGCAGTCCTTAGAACTCCATTTACATCCCTACAAGCTTGATAGAGATTTAGGGATGCATATACTATGTTCCACATCAATAATAAAGTGCTTCGTTTGAAAAACTTTGGTAATTTACATTCATTATTCCAAAATAATTTATTATCTGGTATTATATCTTTCCTCTTCCTTTGCAGTGATAATCTAAGCATAACACATTTTGGCCCAGAGCTTATACTTATTTCATAAATTGAACAAAGTATGTGCAAACTCACTTGCACACCCCAATTGGGCACTAAATTAAATGAAATTTTTGTGAGGCTCTGTAATTAGAATGATTGATTCTGATGCAGAGGTATTAAAAGAACTATGGAACTGGTTCTAACTTTATAATTTTTTGCATATTCCTAAGACATTCCTGCACCACATCAACTAAAACACACATTTTTACTGAAATTTAAGATAATAAAAATGAACATGATTTTTTACTTAACAAATTCCCTCCGAGCTTAAGCTTTTTCTTGTCCCCAAGCAATGTGTTTATAACTTTGATAACTTCATTATTCCAAGTATAAATTCCAAATAAAAAAGGATTAAAATATAAGATAATACTCCACTATTTTGAAGTAAATTGCAACTATTAAAGTGTAATAATTATATTTTAAATAAGCATGACTAAAGCATCATACGGAGTCATCTTTATTAATATTCAAATTGAACTCATCTATTATAAGGGTAAGTATAATTTTGATAACTAATTTAGATTGAATGGTTCATCATTTAGGAATTGGTTGCACATAAATTAATTTAGAAATTCTTTTTTAAACATTCATATGTAATAACTTACTTACACTCTCCTTTTTAAATTAAGTCCAAAACTAAGAGTTTAGCTAGCGATGGAGTTAAATTGGAACAAAACACTTTCATTTCTTTCTCAAGAAAGGGTACAAATAGAAAAGATGAAGAAAATATCACCCGAATTGAAGAATTCCTTATAGATCCTGTAGATGGAATCTTCCCGAAGCAAATCCATTCCTACACCATTGCTCTCCACATTCCTTTCCACTCCTAAGTGTTATTTTGCTCATTATAATTTTTATCAGCCACTCCACAAAAAGTATCTCCTAATACACTATCTGGACTCTAACTAGACCCTCTCATAACACACTATCAGGACTCTAAATACCCTCTATAAAGAAAGCATAAAAGATTTTTTATATTCATATAAAAATAGGATCAAGCATCACAAAACTCGATAGGGATGTACCACAGTATTAAGATTTGAACTAGCACCCTAGAGCTACTAGATTAGCTCTTTTACAGAGTTAGACTGACCCAACATAATGGTTGGCAAACTTGGCATGATACTTGGATGATCTAAGACCATGCTTCCTTTCATAACTATTTTGTTATAGCACTACAAAAAGATGGGTGTTACGGTGCTTGATCCATCGTCCAGTGTTGTGGTGCTAAAATTTATTCCATTGGGGTACTAAATTAAATGTAAATTTTTCGGAGGCTTTGACACTATAATGTTCATCTAGTAGAATTGAGGTTCTCATAGAGTTGAGGTACTAACGTCCATTCCTCTGGGGTGCTAAATAAAATGTAATTTTACTAAGGCTCCTGCACTATAATGTCTGTATCTAGTGTTGGGACATTGAAGGCATTGCGGTGTACATGATTGGGGAGCTACAACACTAGTTTTAACTTTCTAAATTTTTGCATTTTTTTGAGACATTCCTACACCACATCAACTAAAACACATTTTTAATTAGAATTTAAGATAATAAAAATAAACAAGAATTTTTTATTAACAATACCCTTTTAGAAATAGTTAATTTGTTTATAAAAGGATTTGGTGGGGCTCAACATCATGTTATAGTCGGGGATCTAGTAGTTGTAAAGTAAAAACTTAGAGAATCATTAGTAGTTCACTTCTTCATTGGAGGAATCTTAGTTTGAAGTGTAAACCATAAATACAAGAGTAGCATGTAATAGAAATTCTTTTTATGAATATTCATGGGTTGGCAACTTTCTAACTTAAGAACATTAGAGAAACTCTTAAGCCTCAAATCTCCAAAAGAAGCCTCTCAATTATCATTCTTGAAAGATTAGCATTCTTTGGATACTAGAAAACTAAAAACATAAAAGGTTTTAGAGAACCAATTTGGGTTTTTTTTGTAGTAGATAAAGGTAAACAACCTATAAAGGTTAAAGTAGGTAATCCAACACGTCCATTATAGTATTAGTAATTTTTAGGATCCTATAATGATCATGATTATAAACCTGCAGCTTATCTAACTCCAGAGGATAATTGAGCGAAGTTCTATGCCTGCATTAATAAAGTATACTCATTTAAAAAGAACATTATTAAAAGTATCTTCAAGAATCTTCTATAGAAACCAAAATTTAAACTACCTAACCCATAGAGGCCAAAAGAAGTGGGAAAGTAGTGGCATCCAAATTATTTCCCTTATCACTGGATGTTGAGTCATGAGTTAAAAACTTTCATCACTTTTAAGGAATGTCATGAGAGGAATATCAAATCTTGAGTGTCAATTCCCATCTAGTACCTAATAAATTTAGGCTAGAGATCTATAAAGCATGTGTCTGGTAAGCCCTCTATTTTTTCTCCTATTGCAAACCTCAATGATGGATGAGATATAACCTTTATCCCAATCATCTAAAAGAATTTTAAATAAATTATATCATTCTTCTCTTCAGGTGTCTCCGAGAGCTTAGAATCCTATCCAGGTTGATCTGATGATTCTTGAAGAAAACCTAAAGATGACTTTGACTAAAGAGCTTAAGAAAGTCTAAGACAGTTAGGCTCCTAGATTTCAAAAAGAGGAGAGTATGAATAAGAATAAAAATGCTATAAATAAAATTGTACTTTCTATAGATGAGGGAGCTAAATCCATTCTACCAATCATTTTGTTTGACTTTTAATTTGTCTCGCTAGGGATTGAAAAAGATTTAGTAAACATCCTTTTTATCCTTGATGATAATACAATTAATAACTTAGATACTACAATACATGACAATTCTTAAAATACAAAAATAAATCTCAATGATCTTAATGAAACTTTGAAATATTTCTTTGATGTTAATGTCTATATTTTAGACATTCAAGGCACTTCTGTTAGTATTGAAGTATAATTGTCAAATTTTGATATTATGCCAAAAAAAGAAAACATAGTAATATTTTACACCCAAGAAGATAATTTTACTACCTCTTCTCCTAAAGAAGTGATAGAAATCAACCTTCATAGTGGTAAAGGTCTACCATCACAAACATCTATCATGGATAAAGGAAAATAAGTTATAGATAATCCAAAATCTTTAGCACCACCTTAGCCTGCACAGTCTCAAGAAGCATTTAATCGTGAGATGCCCAAGGTCAATTATAATGTATTAGCTCACCTTGAGAAATTGCCTTCCAAACTAAGTATTTTTGATGCTCTAGTCCAATCTTAGGAAATGAGAAAGGCTTTGATCAAGGCTCTACTCAATCCAAAAGTTTGTATGGATCAATTAACATCAGTGCAACCTAAAGAAGCCATATACTTTAAAGGGGCCCATGAATAACATTCTCTAACAAGGATTTGTTATTAAGAATAATTGATCATAATCATCCACTATATATCTCTTTATATATAGATAACATTAAATTATCATCAATTCTTATTGATTTAAGTGCATCAGTCAAAATTATGACTCTTAGAACTATTGCTTACTTAGAGGTGGATACTTGTAAACTTAGCTCCAATAATATGATGTTGCTAGGATTCAATAAAAAAGGTAAGAAAACTATGGGTAGACCTTGACATCAAATTGAATGCTCCAATAACCCTTCTTTTAGAGATAAGTGACCTGAAAATTTAATCCAAGTGTCATATTACTAATTTAAAAACTTCTTTTATTGCTCTCTTAGGTAGAACTTGACTTCAAAAATATATAATTGTCCCCTTCACCCTTCATCAGTGTATAAAAAATTCTTATGATGGTATTGAACACTGTATTAAGGGAGATTTGCATCTTTTCTTAATTAATGATGCTAAAATTTATGAAGTCGTTACCTACTATCTGCCTAAAAATAGACAATCTTCTAGAAACTTCAATTGGCTAAAGAAAATAAAGAAAGAAGAAAGATGAAAAAAAAGAAGAAGAAAATGAAAAGAAATAAAAGGAAGGGCATCTTGACCATGAACAAAGCATTCATTGGCATTTTGCCCCTCCTGTACAAAGAGGTGGTAGAATGGTTCATCAAGCTTGTGGGATAGGTAGAGGATGGAAAAATAAAAGAAAATAAATTAATGAAAAAGGATATATGAAAATAAGGACACTTGTAATACATATTGATTTGGAGTCTAGCTCGAAGGATGAATAATATGTAGTTGAGAAAAATAAACCAGCAATAAAATACATGAATATGATTGAAAAGTGGAAGTTAGAAGTATTTTTAGAGGTAGACATTGATAGGGACATGGTCTAAGTAGCTAATAAGATGTTCAAAAGATGTCTACCATTTAGAAGCTTATGAAGTATGTGGAGAATGTAACTCTAACACCACTAACTTAGGATAATATAGTTGGGTTAGCATTTAAAGCATCTCTTGCTCCAGTCAATACTATAAACCTATTAAATTTCATACTTGTATCAACAAAAGCAATGAAACTAATGTAAAACTTGATAATCCTTTCATGAATGAAATAGCAAAACTACCTTTTTATAGTATCATATATGTGTAAAAATATAACTAAGGTTTGAAACCATTGACTTAGACTAGAGATGAAGCTCAATAATTTAAAAACATATGGAATACAAAATATTATAGAACAAATTAAAGTAGGTGTTGGATTCTATATAATTAGTTTAGTAGATGATGATGAATATCTTTTAATATTTTTTAATAATTTAAAATATGATAAACACTTCAAAGGGAGTGTTAAATCTTTTAACAAAGTTTCTTTAGAGACTACAAGCAATCTAGATGGCTGTCAAGTTAGGGATGCACCCCCCTAAACTTGAAGAGGAGATTAAATCAACTACAGATGAATTAAAAGAAATTAACCTGGGTAATGAAGAAAGTCCTAATTTGATCTTCATAAATTCCTTGTTGAATGGGGATAGAAAATAACATGTTAAGTTACTTTTGAAGTTTAAAGACTATTTTTCCTAGAGTTTTGATGAAATTCATAGATTATCTTGAGGTTTGGTAGTCCAGAAACTCAAAATTAAACCTTGCAAAATTCCCATAAAATAAACACCTTGATGCATGCTTCTAGAAATTGAATAACAAGTTATTATTAAAGTTAAGAACTTAATCAAAATCAATTTCATATGAGAAGAGAAATAACCTATCTGGTTGTCTAATATTGTGCTAGTTCAAAAGAAAAATGGGAAAATATGTGTCCATATTGACTTCAGAGATTTAAATAAAGCTTGTCCTTCAAATGAGTTATTATTTCCTATATAGAATCTCATGATAGACATTGATTCTTCATATGAAATATTCTCCTTTTTTCATGGACAATCTAGATATAATTAGATCATGATGGCTCCTAAAGATGAGAAATTCATTGTAATAAAAATACTGCTAAGATTTGACTTCTACAAGGTTATTCCCTTCGGACTTCAGCATGTTGGAGCAATATACCAACGAGCTATGACTAAGATCTTTGATGAACTTATACACCAGCAAGTGGAGTGTTATTTTGATGATTTAGTTGTTAAAAGCCATGAAAGTGAATACCATTTTAATGACCTAAAAATTTTCTTCAAGTAGTTAAGCTGCTAATATTAAAAATGAACCCTTTGAAGTTTTCCTTTAGTGTCAGTTCAAGGAAGTTTTTATATTTTGTGATAATACATCATGGATTTGGAATGGTTCCCTTTCAAATAAAAGTAATCTTAGATATGAAGCTACTTAGAAGTCTCACTCAATTGAGGTCATTCCAAGTTTGATTAGCATGTTTGAGAAGATTCATTTCTATCCTCTCTATGAGATGTTAACCATTTGCAACCTTATGCAAGAAAGTTGCTTATTTCTAGTGGGATGATAGATGTTAGAAAACATTCAAAAGTGTTAAATAGTACCTGATGAAACTTCAAGTCTTGGATTCTCCTATCTCAAGAAAGCTTTTAATTTTATATATCATAGCTTTAGACAAATCCCTTGGCAGCTTGTTAGCTCAAATTAATGGGAAGGGAAAGAGAATGCACTCTATCACTTAAGTTCATGGTTAGTTCTTATCGAGTTGACTATCCACCCATTTAGAAACATTATTTAGCCTTAATCTTTGCTTCCCAAAAGTTAAGGCATTATAAGTTATCTTATAAGGTCAATTTAAATTAACGGGATAATCCATCATAATATATAATGAATCATCCAACATTATCTAGGTGTTTAACCCAATTCTTTATGATCCTATTATAATTTGATATAAACTTCATTCCCCTTTATATTATGAAAGATCAAGCCTTACCTGACTTTCTTGGATCACACCAAATTCCTACTGACTCACCATTAAACAATGAGGTACTTGATGAACAAATCATGAGTTTAGAAGTTAAGGAAAGATTGTGTTGTGACTTTTTAAAGGAATAAAGACTGCAAGATATTATCCAAGAGGAAGATGGTAATGGGTTAGTTTTTAGAATCATATAAAGGGCATTCTAAACTATTCTTACCATTAATCAAAACCCTATATGAAAATTAATGCTGAGTACATGGCACAAATAACTAGTCTAGAATTAACAATTTTGAATAAGAATAAAGAGATGAAGATCTTTGAAGATTCAAAATTGGCTGTTAACTAGGTCATTAAAATCTATAAAGTTTTAAAACTAAAGCTTATTTCATACCATCAACATACTGTGAAGCTATGTAAGTAGATTTTGAATGTAACTGTAACTCTATAATGCATACACCATGGGAAAAATTCTATGGTTGACACCCTAGCAAGGCTTATGAAGGAAATAGCCTATCTAGAGGAAG
The DNA here is from genome assembly GCA_019925795.1 of Dendrobium chrysotoxum. Lineage (NCBI taxonomy): Eukaryota > Viridiplantae > Streptophyta > Magnoliopsida > Asparagales > Orchidaceae > Dendrobium > Dendrobium chrysotoxum. The sequence goes on from CM034312.1 coordinate 66,172,436, forward strand.
AATTCATTTTTATAGAGAAACAGGGCTATTAGGTTTTATCGCCTATAAATTTAGAATATTTAAATAAGAAGTTCCCTATTGAGGGAAAAATTGTTCTTACTATGGATGATAAAGTGGTATATTGGTGACAATCCTTCATTGGCTACTTCTCAGAAGGAAAACTCTCTTGAGATAACTGAATTGCTGATTCAATCAAGAGAAGACCCTTTTCATATGCTTTATTCATTGACACCTTATATCGATGGTCTTTTAACCAAATATGGCTATGTTGACTTAACAAATTTTAAGCCTAGAGAATTATCATATAAGTATTTATTGGATTATATGGAGCTCACCAATTAGGTCCCAATATGATGTTAAATATTAATAGAATGAGATATTTTTTGCCTTTGATGCTAGATGACTACATGAACATTGCACATCATTATCATCAGTGTCATGTGCATGGTGTAGTGTTACATCTACCACTGAAAGTTTTTCACCCAATAATTATTTCATAGTCCTTTGAAAGTTGGGGAACAAATATCATGGGTCTGATTAATTTATCATCTTCCAAAGGTCATCGATTCATATTAGTGGTTCCTGCTTACTTCTCTAAATGGGTTAAAGCTATTCCATTATGAGAAGTTAAATGTCACCATTTTTGCTACTTTTAAAGATTATATTCTATATATATTTGGTGTTCCTTATCAAATCAAATCTAATAATGGCCCCTCTTTAAAATGACCAAAATAAATAACTTTTTAAGAAGTTATAATTTTCATTGGAGATATTCAACCATTTATTACTTTTAGGCAACTGAATTAGCTGAGCCATTAATTAAAATTTTGGTGCAAATTTTAAAGAAAGTTTTAGACAATAATAAATGTCAATGGCATGAAAAGTAAGTAGAAGCTTTATCAAATTTCCAAACTACATATAAAAATCTAATCCAGTCTACACCATTTGCTTTAGTCTTTAGGCTAAAGGTTATTCTCCCATTAGAGATAAATTTTCCCTCTTTAAGATTTTCTGTGAACTATGGTGTACCATCCAAATAGAATGCCACATAATGATTAGAAGAGCTTGAAGGTTCTGAAAGAAAAGTGTTTGCAAGCCTAGCTAAACCTTGAGCTATATAAATCTTGTATGATTCAAGCACAAGAAAAAATGGTTCATCCTTGAACTTTCAAAGTAAGAGACTTGGTCTTTATTTTGTGAAGACCTATTTTAGCTCATAAAAAATTGGGTGGTAAATTTGACCATTGTGGGAAGGTCCATTCATGGTTGAAAAGTTTATCAAGGAGGATCTTAAGCTTATAAACTATAAAGGAGATCATATTATGTTTTATGTTAATGGATGACATCTCAAGAAGTATTACAAATAATTATTTAAAGGATCAAAATTTTACTAATATAAGTTTTCTTATATGCAAGTTATTTGTATTGCTTAAGTTTTCATAATGAGCTGGGTTAAAGTAATAAGATTTTAGCCTTAAAAAAAGAATCGGAACATTTAAATTTCTTATACATTTTTGCCTATTAAATTTTCTTGTTAACATTTGCCTACTTAAAATTGCCTACTTATTTTGAAGGATAGGTATAAGTTTTCCAATAGCATAATTTATTTAGATCTTTAGTTAACTGGGCAATACCTTTCTGAGTATCTTCCTAGTCCAACAACTTTGCCTGCAAAATTGATTATTACTGGCTTGTTCTTAAGGTTAGTTGTAAGCCTTAGCCTTAGTTTTTAAGCATCTTTAGAATTTTGGCTTAATGGGAAACACCTTTTCAGGTACCTTCATAGTCTAACCATTTTTTCTAATTAAATTTTGTTTGCTACCAGCTTATTCCATAAAATTAGTTGTAAGCCCTAATTTCTAACCTTCCTTTTTTTATAACCACGATTGATTAATTTTGGATAATACCTATTAGGTATCCTCCTAGTTTAACCATCATTTATTTTCTTAAATCCACCTATTTAGGGTGATAACTTTTATGGTATTTTCCTGCTTAAATCCATTTATTTCGGGTAACACCCTTTCATGTATTTTCTTGCTTATATCTACCTACTAGGATGATGTCCTGTCAAGTATTTACTTGCCTACATTTACTTATTTCCTGCATAACTCCCTTCCTGATCATATCAATCACCATTAAAAAGACTGCTAAATCATCCTGTGAAATTCTTTGAATTTTTGTTGATTTCTTGAGTCAACACCAACACGTATGACATACTTTTGTGAGTTCATCATACCTGTTGGGGGCTATTTATTGATCTCATTCTTGCATGAGGTTAATATCTTATCTTCAACCTCCTTAGCCTATAGGGTTCCTTCTCTCATAGGATGCCTTATCTAAACCTTAGTGAAATCATAAGGACTTAGTTTTACTAATTACAAAGTGACCCAAGTTATCCTTAGATCAATCCAAGTGGTCTTAGGAAGTTCCTAAACCCTTTCAAAGGCAAATCCAACATTTAATTTCAAACCCTACCAATGTTCATCTTTATTACATATAATGTAATTCAATGTGGCAGTTCACTTCAAGCTAACACCCTAGCCCTTGCAAATGAGCTAAGCTTATTCAAACCCATATCCTAAGTAGTTTAACCTCTTTATGACCCATGGTCAACATCTGATTGGCAAAGTTTTACTATAAAATTTATTAAACCCTAAATTTGCATATAATGTGTTCCTCAGGATTGAATTTTACAAAAATTGCTTCAAACTTTAAAAATTGTAACCCTGATTTAGTGAACCAAATTTAATATTTAACCCTACTATGATTTAAGATTCAATTCTCTATTTAATGGAATAGGTTTTAGGGTCTATCCTAATATGTAGTTTGAGAAATATCTAAAAATAAATGATTGAATTTTTTATAATTACCCGAATGTAGAATTCAATTAAGGCTCAAATTGATCTCAATGAAAGTTGGTAATGTATTTGATATTTCTAAGTTTTCTTGGGTAATTTGACCCATCCTTTGGATTGAATTAAATTTTCAAAGTGCTATGTTAGGATTTGACCTACTATTTTGAAAATTCATAGCTCTAAATCCATGAGGAAATTTAATTTGATTTCTTTATGACTATGAGATCTAAGGAATAGGCTTAGATAGCCACTAATTATAATCCCAAAGATAACCTATATTAACTTAATTAAAACCATAAGTTTCTAGGCCAGGTTATTTTGGCTTTCTCCAGTCCCTCGGCTATCAATAATGCAAATATGGCTGAGCTTGAGGCTTTAAAATATGGTGTGCAATTATGCATTTCTTTAGGGATTACTAATCTTTGGATTGAAGTGGATGTTATGTTGGTCATACATTACATTCTTGAAAAAGTTAATGATAATCCCAACTATTTATATACCATCAGAAAAATTAAGCAGTGGCTTTCAGCTTTCAATTTTTCTATTTCTCACATCTATTGGGAAGCTAATTCTGCTACAAATTTTTTAGCCAATTTAGACTATAATTTGTTGGAGTTTATGGGATTTATGGGATCTTCTCTTCCTATCAATATTGTTGGCTTAACTATGCTTGATTGTTTGGGTTTGCCTTATGTTAGAAGTAATTAAGCTCTTATTCTGTTTGTGGCTCTTTAGTTCGTTTATGACTTTGATGATTGTGTCTATTTTGTTTCTTCTGATTTCTCCTAATCTCTTTATGGTGGGTTTGGCTTTTTGGCCCTTTTTCTTTTGGGGGGGGGGGGGGGGGGGGGGGGGGGGGGGGGGGTTGTTCACTCTGTGCTTATTTCAGTTGGTCATTTCTGGTAAGCTAGTCCTTCACTTTTTTATTTGCTACTTTATTTTTTGTGTTTTCCTTTTTACCTTTCTGATTGATTATTTATCTTCCTCTCTACCTGGGGGGGGTTTGGTATTATTGTGCCTGGCATTTTCAATATATGAGATTACTTATATTATTTATATGTAGCTTTATCTCTTCGGATGCTTTTACTTTTCTCTATTCAGTTGGATTGTTTGTTCCTCTTTGGTTGGGAGGAGTTTCATGCTTATAATTGGAACCTTTCCCAGGTTTTGGTTCTTTCCAGAATGTACTTCTCTTTGGGAAGTTACAACACATGGCAGCTTCATCTTATGCTTGTATTATTAAGGATATCTTGTATTGTAGTATGGTTATGTCTTTTACTATAACTCGGATTATAAATGAATGTTCTATTTGGTTCTTCATTCATGTGATTTCCTTACATCTATCCATTTGGTTTAGTAATTAATTGACCCTTCTATTATGTGAGTTCAAGGTGTTCAAGGAGGGCTTTCTAAAGGCCAAAAATAAGGGGATGTTCATTAATTCTATTGGGAAGTATTTCACCTATATTTACTTAAATTTGTATTGGTCACAACTTATATCTTGTTACAACATTACTTTTTTTTCCTAGTGTTATTGTGCTTGTTTCTCTTTTGCAGTCACTTTATCTTGTAGGTGTAGTGGAGTGATGTTTTTTTTTTGTACAAGGTTACTACTTTTTGTAGGAAGACTGTGCTGAATTCCTTTTTCCCAATCTTCCTTTTTGGGGTGTTGCCTACTTGCAACCCTAGATTGTTATTAGGTGATTTTTTAAATCTTAGTATAGGGGTTCATCGGCTCTTAGGTTTTATTTTGATTTTTAATGTAGTTCTTTCAAGCATTAGCGAGCTGAAGGTCCCCTTTAAGGACCTTGTAGCCTCCATTTTATTTAATGCATAGGCCCCCTATGGGTTCCCCCCACCCCCCCCCCCCCCACCCCCCCAAAAAAAAAAAATAGAAAAAAAAATTTTCTAGAGTCAGCCACCGTTAAAGAATTTTGGAAAGTCAACCATTAGTCTAATTGGTTTCTAAGGGATGTTCTTAAGGTTATTAGAGACCCATGGAATTTATTCCATGATCATTTGAATCAAATTAATTAAATAATTTTCAAACCTAATTTTGTATGAAATTATCAGAACCTTCATATTCTCTCTCCTCTACACTTGTGTACTTTAGCAATCGTGGTTTCTACTATAGATGGCTATGCGAAATCATCCCATACTCATTTTTTTAGCATTTTTGTTTGGTTGATCTATTTGATTTTTGTCCTAAGGCCTTCCGACCTTATGTATTTAGGCCTTCCGGCCTTAGGTATTTAGGCCTTTCAGCCTTAAGTTTTTGATAATTTGCTAGATGGTGGCTGCTTCATCCTTCTTTAGTATTAATCCATGTGGTATCCCAGCGGGTTCAGTGGATTCAAATAAAGGCCTTTTCGGTATTAATGGTAATGATAACTCTCCTATTTCACACTCTTTCGTGATGTTGTTGCTGGTGCTTCTTCTTTAAAAGATCTAATTTTTTTAAACTAAATCTTCTATTAAGGGATTTTTGGCTATTTTGATGTATGTTGTTGATATTATTAAATTAGCTTGTCCTTATCAATTTACTTTGGTTGGAAAATTTTCTATATGCAGACCTAATCTAGATTTAATCCATTTATTCTTTGGCAACTTGAAACTTTTTGGTGTTTTTTTGTTGGGTTGTTAGAAGCTAGACATGTTGCAATCCAACACTTAAATGATTTGGATTATAACCATGTTTTTTCTAGGAGAACATATTATATTAATAATTATCAAATGATATTGTTAAAATAAACTCTTGTTTTTATATCAAGGAATATTCTCACATTATTCCCATTTGGCTTTCTTTCCTGAATTTATGATTACATTTCTTTAATTCCCATGTTTTATGTGCTTTGTGTTTGATCTTTGGTTGGCCATTATAATTTGATTATGTTACTGCCTTTAGGTCGAGGCCCTATGTTGCTAGGCTACTTACTGAAATGGATATTACCAAGAAACACCCTAAAGAGATTTATCTTGGGTTTGAAAAGTCTACTTATTTATATAAAGTTGAGTTTGAAAATATACCAGATTTCTTTAATCATTACAGAGTTCATAATCATTCATTGCATAGTTCATAATCGTTCAATTAATGAATGCTTCGTGGTTCATCCGCATCTCAAAAAGATCACTAAGGAATCAAAAAATATGGTTGATTCCAATAATGGGGAATCAAATGATAAGGGGGTTAATGTCCTCAGTCATTTGGCTCCTAAAAATGTGGATATTAGTGAGCTTCAGGCCGTCAGTCATAACATAGAAACTATTCCTTCTGGCAAATTCAACAGGGAATTAGGTAAGACAAATTTTGGTAACAATGAATTAAACAAACTTTATGAAATTATGGAGTCTATAGAAGGTCCTACTTTGATTAATTCGGTTGAGACTTTAGTGTGCTGTAAACATTTGAATGATAAAGATAATGAATGTTGTTAGATCGTTCCTCAGGACTCTCATTCCGTTGAAGCTATGAATAAGGATGTGGGGGGGGGGGGGGGGGGGGGGGGGGGCTGTACAGAAGGATGGTGTTCATGCTTATCTTTCACAGGTTCAATGTGCTTTTAATCAAACCAATGGGGTGAACTCTAAATCTATAGTTGACAAATCTAAGAAGAATGGGTATGGTGCTATGAATTTTATTATGCGTGGTGATGCTGCTGAGGGGGGGGGGGGGGGGGGGGGAGACTTTACCTCAAATTAATTATTACCCTATGGCTAGTCAAGATGAGTTTACCTCAAAGGAAAATTCTTTGTAGATAACATTCTGATTTTTTTTAGCATAAATCCTCCTTGGATAGTTAGTGGTGATTTTAATTGTAGTGTTTAATGGTGCTGAAAGGCTTGGGGGTAAACCTTCTAACTTCCATGCCATGCAAGATTTGGATTAAATTATTTTAAATTACAATTTACATGATATTGGTTTCTTCGGAAATGCTTTTACTTGGAATAAGACTACCATGTGGTAAAGACTAGACCATATTTTATTTAATGATTCTTGGATTTCCTCTTTTCCTATGTATCACATTGAGCATTTGACTAGAACTTTATCAGATCATTCTCCTCTTCTTTTGAATATTTCCTTTCATAATGTTTATACTCATACGCCTTTTAGATCTCAAGATATGTGGCTTCTTGATGAGCCATTTTTTAATATTTTAGATAGTAACTGGAATGCCCCTTTATTTTCTTATGATAATATTGGGGGTATGACTAGATTGTGGTTGAAGCTCAAGAAATTGAAGCAAAAATTAAACTGGTGGAACAAATGTGTTTTTAAGAACATTTTTTCTAACAGTTTGTAGGATGAGAAATTGGTGGCTATTGCTGATAATAAGTATATGAGTGATTCCTCTTTTGAGAACCTCTCTTTATTGAATGAAGCTAAGGTGAACTTGTTTAAACTTTAGGAAAAAGAAGAAGCTTTCTGGAGACAAAAGGCTTCTTCCAATTTTTTTGGTTGAGGGTGATAGAAATGCCAAATTCTTTCATAATATTACTAATCACAAAAAAATTGTTAGTTACATTCATAAAAGTACTGCTCCTAATGGCTCCTCCATTGATTTACCTAAGTTGATCAATGATTCTGGTGTTGACTATTTTAATAATATTTTCAATAAAGATTTCTATCCTGACTTAAACATTGATTTCTCCTTTATTCCTACTTCCATTTCTGAGGAGGTTAATATGATGCTTACTAAGTTGCCTTTTAAAGAGGAAATTGGACTCACAATTAAAAGTATGAATGCAGACTCTATGGCTGGCCCTAACAGATTTACTACTATGTTTTTTTAGAAGTCTTGGTCCATTATTAAAGATGATATAGTGAATGTTATGGTGGATTTTTTTATGGGTAATCCTTACCCAAAATTGTTTGTGTCTACTTCAATAGCTTTAATTCCTAAACATGATGCCATTAATTTCTGGAACGATTACCGTCCCATTGGCCTTTATTCTATTTTCAACAAACTTGATGCTAAATTACTTATGGGAAAGTTGGGTTTGGTTTTACGTAAAATAATTTAACTTGAGCAAACTGATTTTGTCAAAGGTCATTCTATTTTTGATAATGTTTTTCTTGCTCATGAATGAGTTCAAGACCTTGAGTCTAAAATCTCAGGGGGTGGGGGGCATGTTATCTTTAAAATTGATATTACAAAAGCTTATGATAATCTGAATTAGGATTTTCTTTATACTATGTTAAAATTATTTGGTTTTAACATGGATTTTATTAGACTCATCAAGAATAGTAGGATACTATTGCTAATCTTATTCTCAAAATTCCCCTTCAGTTGGATAAGGAGGATTGCGTGATGTTTACAAATTTAAATGGTGGTAAGTTTGCTCTCAAAGAAGTCTAGAATTCTATTAGGCAATCTTATTCAAAATCTTCTCTTTATTCAATTATTTGGCACAATGCCATTTCGACCACTTATTTTATTTTAATGTGGAGAATTTTGCATAATTATATACCTCTTGATTCTATTTTAATGAAAAGAAGATTTTACATGGTTTCTATATGTAATGTTATTATCACATGGAAGCCCTCAATCTAGTTTTTGTTTCTCTCTTAAAGTTTGGTTATATTTTGTTAAGATGTTTAATGATCATTTTTGTATTGATTATAGTTCCATAACTAATATTTTGCAAGCTTGGTTTGTTCCTATCTAGGTCATATTCATAATGTCTTACTTATCATTATTTGCTGGTTTCGGTGGTGGAGTAAAAATGAGTTTAAGGATGAGGATATTAGTATGAATGCTTTAAATATTTATCTCTAAAGTCAAGGATAAGGTTGTGCAATTGTTTGTGGCTAATTTTATTAAGGTGAATTGTTTCGAAGGTTTTTATTATATTGCTATTGATTTTGGCATTTCGTTTTAATCTTTTACCCTTGTTATCAAAGATAGAATTGTGAGATGGCTTAAACATATTCAAGGTTGTTTTAAACTTAACATTGATAACTCTTTTAATAATTTTAATGTTGGTTGTGGTGGCCTTATTCGTAATTATACTGGCCATGTGACTATTGCTTTTGCTGGTCCTAGTGCATCTTCCACTCTATTTGCTTATCCAATAGGGATGTCGACTATTTAAGGGGAACTTTATCTATGTTCTCCTCTAGCTGCTTCTCTTATATAGTTCTTATTCCTATTATTAACACTGACAATGGGTCTCAATCTCTTTTTAGGTGGATCAGTTCGGGTGTCTCCATTATTTCTATGAATCAGAACTGCTAGATTATAACTACAAATGACTATTTTTCTATGTTAGCACCTTATTTTCCTTCAGGGGTGCTCTATTATGCCCGGAGGAAACAAGCTGCTAGCCTGGATACTCTCATTTTTAATTTTTTGAGTTCCTTACCTTGCTTTTACATTAATTTTGCTAATAACTGCTTTTATATTGGTATTACTATGATATATTATTTGCTTTTTTAGGCTCTTTGAGCCTCTTCTTTTTTGTGCAAACTATTTTTTTGATGGAAAGATGGGGCTGAATGGGTATATATGAATCTTTCTTTTTTGGGTACTGGCTTCTGGCTGACTTAGCATGTTATTAGGTTGCTTTGTACTTGTGCTTAGTGGGGACATATGGGTCATAGGTATTTTTTTGGCTTTTGTGTAGCTCTTTTGAGCAATAGAGAGCTGGAGGTTGCCTTAAGGACCTTGTACATTTTTTAGGTTATTAATATGTAATCCTATTGGTGGGTTTTAACCCAAAAGAAAAAGAATTTCAATAAATCATAACTAAATATAGAAAAAAATATTTATAATACAAAATAAAGTAAAATACATCATAATTTAGTGCTTAATTAGGGAAAAATAAAAGCCAAATTAGAAACTTAATGAAAAATCTTAACTAATCTTTTAAAAATTAAATCAATAATTAATTTAATAAATCATTAAAAACAAAATGTAAATATAAATGGTCTCAAATTTTCATGAGACTCATATTATGTCATCTATGACATTTATATGAAATTTAATGATCATTGGAGTTCATTTGGTTTATCAAATAATAAACTCTATTTCCTTATAAATAAGCTAAGAAATAAAAGGTTAACTTATAAAATTAAAAAATATTATGTTAAGAACATAAAAAATATAAACCAAAGTACGTTGTTCTTAGAATTCAATTTTGAATTAGAGGAAAATAAAAGCCATCTCTGAAAATAAATAAAATGCATGTGATAAAAAAAATTAAGGAATACTAAAGAAATGATTTAGAAAATCATTAAAATAAAATATAAATCCAATTGATACCAAACTTTCATGGAATTTATATTAGGTCATCTTTTACCTATCTTAAAGGTTTCATGATGATTGGAGATCATTTGGTACACTAATTAAGAAACCCCAAAGTTCATTAATAAATAAAGACTAAATAAAACTTCAAATTTTGAAAATTCATAACTAAATATTGAAAAATCATAAACATACAAACTAAATTGCATTATACTTTAAGTAAATTATAAAATATTAAAAATAAAAAAGGTATATAATTATAATAGTAAACAAAATTAAAACGTAAAATGAAAGGCCACACTATAATTACAACTTTTAATAAAAAATATAATAAATTGTGTTAATTTAAATATAATTAAAAATAAATGAATTATTAAATAAAGTAATATAATAAAGAATAAATAAAATAAAATAAAATAATTGATGAGTTTAATTTCATAAAATTAATCAAACAAATTTCAAATAATAATTTAAACATATTAAAGTATAAATTTAAATAAATGATAAATTTAAATCAATCCTAATTAAAATCAATAAACAAACTTAAATAAATTTTATGGCCTTATGTAAATGCCTTATTCCATTTGGGATAGGAAAATTACATCCTTTAAGGTTTAGGATGTATTAATTTATGAACTTATTATGCTTTAAGTTCATCCATTAATATATTTCTAAAAATTAAATAGTTATCAAAAAATTCAAATATTAAAATTAAAATTCATAGTAAACATCATAATCCATTAACACTTAAATAAAACTCTTTTCCATGCAAAAAATTTTAAATTATAGAAAATTTAATCCAAATCTTTATTAGAAAATAAGTAAACCATATAGCTTAGCATACACATAGGATTAAATAATAGGACAACTAACTGTAGCCTTAAGTTAGGGGCGATATTCTTTTTTTTTTTTTATTTCCTGGACTTCTAAATATACATGGTGAGTGGGGTTTTTGTGGATGTGTGATTATGATTTTGATTGATTGATGCATGTAATGATGTGATGATATGGTGATGGGTGGATAGATATCCTATATTAAGACTATCTTTATTTCTTATTACTAATTTAATTTTCTATTGCTCGCCATACCTTTGTAGGTCTATAAATAAAATGGGGAAAAATAAATTTTAAAATTTTATATGCTGGTTTATATAGGTACTTTCAGGGGCGATATTCTTTTTTTTTTTTATTTCCTGGACTTCTAAATATACATGGTGAGTGGGGTTTTTGTGGATGTGTGATTATGATTTTGATTGATTGATGCATGTAATGATGTGATGATATGGTGATGGGTGGATAGATATCCTAGATTAAGACTATCTTTATTTCTTATTACTAATTTAATTTTCTATTGCTCGCCATACCTTTGTAGGTCTATAAATAAAATGGGGAAAAATAAATTTTAAAATTTTATATGCTGGTTTATATAGGTACTTTCTACTGCTTAGCCCACTTTATTAAATAAAAAGCATGGCCAAGTTGAGTTTGCTAAGAAATGAGCAATGAATATTATTGTGATATGATGATTGTGATGATTTATATAAGCTACTTTGTATTAAACCTTGCAAGGGTTATAAAGTATTTTCTTTTTTATAAAATGCAATTTGTAAGGATGTATATAAAATGTTAAAGAGTTGTAAAAGTCTTAAAATGAAGATGTCTATTTAAAAGTAAAAGAAGTCCCAATGTGTGAATTCTCATTTTGAAGATGATGTCTTTTCTAATTCTTTTAGGTGGATGATTGTAGCTTGGAAAGCTTGATAACCTCAAGAAAAAAATAACCTCATTTTTGTATATATTACTGATATTATTTTAGGTGTAGAAATCCAAGCTTGTTGTTGGTGGAGCTTGGACACTATTAATTTCCTACAAACCTTTGGTTGTATATTAAGTGGCATTTGAAAGCTTAATAGTTACTTGTGAAACCAACTGGACATTAAAATGGCACACAGAGGAGGGGGGGGGGGGGGCGGGGCGGGGGGGGGGTTTGAATTGGTGATTTAAAAACATCTTCAAAATTTTATTTATTAAAAACTCCATTCATATTTTTAAGGTTAAAAAGTTGTAATAAATGAAATCATAATTTATAATAACAACTCAAAATAAATACTAATATTTTTATGTTTTAATTTTATAGAAAAAGCAAAGAATAATTTTTTTTATTTTTATCTTTCTATTTTTTTCCTTTTAAAAAAATATCAATTTCAATCAACCTTAATAATTTTTGTATCATAATGATAATCAAGCTCAACACAGATTACAAAAAATAAATATGTAGGATGGTAAAATTGAAGAAAGTAAATACAAGAAGAGAAAGAAAGCAGACTAATTTTTATAGTGGTTCAATGAACTTGACTTACATCCACTCCTCAAAGTTCCTCTCTTTAAGCATTGCACTAATCAATGGTGATTCTCCTTTAGCCCATGGCTAGGTGCATGGCTAGGTGGAGAAGCCCATACAGAAACTTCTCTCAAAGAATCTCTCCTTTCACCTCCTCCGTATGGCAGAGATACTGAAATATCTTTTACCACCTTAATGTGGTAGAGTATCCAAAATCCCTTTTACCTCCTTGGTCTGACAGAGTAGACAAAATACCTTTTACCTCCTTAATGCAGTGGAGTAGCTCAAGTTATTGGAATCTGGGAGCCCAAACGTATGTTTTGATGATAACAAACATTATAGGATTATATTTTCTTTATCCAAAGATTTATTATTGCATATATTCTTCAGTGTTTACTAACGTTTTAGGTTAAGCATACACCATGCATTGCCAATGGATCAGAGCACAATATTTGGTAGTATAAGATTGCTGATTTTAAGAGTTAGTAATTTTATATTTTCTTGAGTCTATGTTTTTATAAATGGTAGTTAGTAGCTTAGCAAATCTGTACACACAGAGGGGGAGTAAAAATTAAAATTATAAATATTTTAATTTTTTTGTAACTCATATTATATGATTAAGATCATACTGTATAATCTATTGTTACAAGAACTAATTAAAATATTTTATTTAACTCATAAAATAATTTTGAAATATAACTAATCATACAAAATAAATATGAAATCATGATGGATGATTTATTGTAATTAGAAACCGCACCGTTAATTAAATTGGGTAATAATTTAAAATTTAAATATTATGTTATTAGTTTAATACGAATGTGATCAACTGTATGATGTGTAAATCATTGCCTAATTTAATCCCCAAGATTAGCTAATTAAATCAAGGTTTAATTAATATGGAAAATTATACAGTACGATACCGATCATACTGGATGATTGATAGAGATGAAATTTGATCGTCCTGATGATCATCCTGGATGAAACCTTAAATTTTGAACTAATCATACAGCATGGTATAAATTGTACTGGACGAATGGCTTAGATGATTTTTAATCATCCCAAAGTTTCTCCTCTATGAAATGAAGAACATTGAACTAATTATACCATACAATCCCAAGATCGTACTGCATGATCGATATACAAAACTAGAAAAGATCGTACTAGAGTTTATTCCTTTTACATAATGAACTGCTATTTTAAACTGATCATACTATATGATTTTAGATCATACTGTATGAATAGTAATGGTAGAGTTAAATTTTTAGGGATTTTTTAAGATCCTACTTAAGCTTTTTCATTAAAATTTGTAAGAGTTTTTTGGTAGTCATTGGATTCATTCTTCAAAGAGAAAGCTTGAAGAGAGTGCCTAGAGCTTGGGAGAGAAAGGGTGAACCAAAGTTCGTCTAAAGTGTCCTTAGGTGGTTTATATAGTATGATATTGATAAGTGTAAATAATGTATTATTTTTTGTGCTATATTTTCATTAAAAATATATTTTTTAGTTGTGTTGTGCAAAAAAAATAAAAAAGGGCATAAAATTCTAAGTATCATCTAGTGCCGCGATGTCAAACAAATAAATGTTGCAGCGCCATCTAGGACACCACCAGAGCCCCACAATGTTGATATAGCCATGCAAACTTCTCTATTTAATAACACCGCTGCATCAAAATGGTCAGCTTGGTAGCACCATGTTCATTATCTTCAAGTGCCGCAGTGTCACAAATTACTATGCCTTAGCACCAAAATTACCACTCGGGCACTACAATGTTCAAAAGTTAATAGCACCATGGCATAATAGTTATAACTTTTAAAGTACATGATCTGCCAATACAGTGATGCAACTATTCACTAAGTAACTGATCCATGTCAGCAAGCGCCATAGCAAAGCGGAAACATCAATGCAGCGACATTAGTTCATTTTATGGTCGCTGTGATACCAATATTTCAAGTGCAGTAATCCTAGTCGCCTAATTTGTTTTTCCTATAAATAGTCATTCTATTATGTCTGTAAGAGAGTTTAGTCACTTCTTTAGATCTCCCTTAGAGTCAATTCTAAGGGAGATAAGGGAACTACTAGATACAATGATTAGAGTGTTTTAATCTATGTATTTGGTGCAACTCTGTACATTAAGGAAGGAGTGTAGAGGATAAATATTGATCCTTATTAGTGATATCATTCTCTTATATTTTCATTCTTCTATGATTTTAATGAAAATGAGTTTGCTTATCTTTTCTTCCATATCTGGCTAATTCTCTAGTTTTGGATTGATGAGCTAGATAAAATATTAAGTACTAATAAAGATTCTTGGGCTATAAAGTTAAATGATATTCTCAATATTAACCTACTTTTTATTTAATGCACATAGTGGTCATATGTGTAATTATAACCTAGTATGATGTATAACCTCGATAGAGGAATGCATGAACAATAAGGAATATTAAAATAGTATGTTTGGATACCTTGACATATGATGCAAAATATGATAGGTTTGTAAGGAGACGATATAATCATAGGAGGTGAGCAGATATCCTTTTCACCCCTATAAGCTTGATAGAGATCTCAGGTTGCATATGTTCTGAACCATATTACAAATAAGAATTTTATTAGGAAAAGTATGCAATTTAAATTCATCAATCAAAAACACTTTGTTTAAATATTATATCCATTATTTTATTATTTTTATTCAGCAAATGAATCTCCATAACTAACATTTTTAGTTATGGAGGAAAATTTTATAATTAGAGTAAATAGTAGTAGTTGATTGCTAGAAAGTATACTTTCTAGTGGGTTCAACACTCTACTGTATCACTTTATTACTTAATTTGGCACGTATACTTGCATATATTAAGTGGGGTTTGTTATTTTTATATATGAAAGAAAACCTAAGCATTGTTTAGGGGAGATAGATCCTTAAATATTTTTTAGAATTCAAAAGTGCACTCCACTGCCCCATCAAGTTTTTGGCACCATTATTGGGAAAGTATTTTGCTTTTTGTAAATTTCAACTTTATTGTTTAATTAATTATATAATTAGGCGTACTTATATCTTTTTTTTTCATTTTTCATTATTTTGATTACTGATTGAATGTTTTTGGTTGTGTGCTTTATAGTAATAGAAAGGAACTTTTATCATTTGAACCTGAAATTAAGACAATCCTTTCTAAAATTTAAAACACCAAAATGATTTTGAAAATGAGTGAACCGTGTTAGAGTAAAATCATTTTAGACCTCTTAAGGATTATGCAAACCCTTTAGTAGATGGAATTCATCATAGCATTAACATACCTACAATCCATGTTAATAGTTTTGAATTGAAACCTGCCATTATTCAAATGGTTCTAAACTCTTAGTTTGGGGGAACTTATGTAGAAGATCCCAATTTATATTTAGCTTATTTCTTAGAAATTTATATAATATTTAAGTATAATGGTGTCAATGATGATGCTATTAGACTTAAATTATTTCGTTTTTCTTTAAGAGATAAAGCTAAGATTTACTTAAATTCTTTACTCCAAGGCTCTATAATAACTAGGAATGAGTTAGCTCATAAGTTTCATGCTAAATATTTCCCACTTTTAAAATTGCCAAACTTACAAATGGCATAACTTCTTTTACTCAGTTTAAAGGAGAATACATTTATGAGAGTTGGGAAAGATTTCAAGAAAATACTTAGAAAAAGCCCTCACCATACTTTACTTGATTAGTTGATTATTGGAACATTTTAGAATAGATTAGTAGGATCTCTTAGAGCTATAATTAATACTTCAACTAGAGGATCAATAATGTCTAAGCCATTTGACACAGCCTATGAATTAATAGAGGAAATGGCTACTAATAATTTTCAGTGGCCTGCTAATAGGGTAAATCCAAATAAAGTAGCAGGAATTTATGAATATGATGCTTTATCTATCTTGATTGCAAAAGTTGCAGCAATTTCTAAAAAATTAGATAACTTGAAGATTAAAATAGGGCAGATGGGTATGATAATTTCAACATCAATTTTAGAAATCTTAGCTCCACAGCACCTTGACACATAGCACTACAATGCTATCCCTTAGATTTTGAACAACTCTATCATGATAGGAATGCAAAAATACCCTTGGACAATATTATTTTATAACTAGGAATCCAGGTACAAAATCAATCTTCTTCTCTTAAAAAAATTTAGGATCAAATTGGGCAACTTGCTAGGTTGATTAATTACAAAAAATAGAAGAACAATGCCATAATATCCAACTTTGAAGTGAGAAAGATTTAAGAGATCCTTACTAAGATAGAGATTTACCTTAAAAGAATGATAGTGAAGTTGAGTAAGTAGAAAATAAATCTTCAACAGAACAATCTGAACTTATAAAAGAACCTGAATGTGTAATTAGGAGAGTTGTAGAGAGACCACCACCACCTTTTCCTCAGAGATTGATCGAACAAATTCTTGACAAGTAGTTCTCAAAATTTTTAGAGGTATTTATAAAATTAATTATTAATATACCTTTCTATGAAGCTTTAGGATAGATGCCCATATATGTAAAATTTATGAAGGATGTTTTGAACAACTAAAGGAAGTTAGGGGAATTTGAAATTATGGTATTAACTGAAAAGAGTAGTACTATAATTCAAAAGAAACTTTTTGAAGAACTAAAAGACCCTCAGAACTTTTTCATTCCTTTAACTATTGGTGATAAATTTCATGGGAGAGCTTTATATAATTTAGGATCTAGTATCAACCTCATGATGCTTTTTTTTAAAGACTAGATATAGGAGAGGTTCAACCTACTTTTGTTACTCTTCAATTATGTGAACTATTAGAGAAGGATGTTCCTTTTATATTTAATTCTACTTATCTTGAAGCTTTTAATGCACTAAAACAACATTTGATTACTGCTCCAGTGATTATTACTCCTGATTGATCGTTACATTCTATGGTGTTGTGTGATGCCAGTCACATTATTGCGGGTGCTGTTTTGAGACAAAAGTAAGATAAGAACTTCTATGTCATTTTTTATGTTAGCAAAACTTTGAATTCTACACAATTTAATTATACAGCAACTGAAAAAGAATTGTTAGCTATTATTTTTGCTTTTGATAAATTTAGATCATACTTGATTGGTACAAAAGTAATTATTTATACAGAGCATGATGCTATCTAATATCTTATGACAAAGGTCACTAAACCAAGATTAGTTAGATGGATTCTTCTATTACAAAAATTTGATATAGAAATTTTTGATAGAAAGGGCACTGAAAATCAAATTGTCGATCATCTTTTTAGACTTTCTATTGAAAAGTATGCATTAAATGAAGATAAGATCGATTAATGAAAATTTTCTTGATAAATAATTATTTACACTTAACGCTAATAATTCACCATGGTATACTAATATTATTAATTTTATTGTTAGTGGTATACTTTCTTATGATTTAAATTCTAGTCAAAAGAGGAAGTTGTTACATAACACCAATTTTTTTTTGGATGAACCTTATTTATTTAACTCTTGCAATGATAAAATTATGAGAAGATGTGTTCCTGAAGAAGAAATAGAATAAATCATTTGAGAGTGCTAGATTCACATTAATCCGGATATTTTGGAGGATTCAGAACTACATCTAAAATCTTTTAATCTAGATTTTTTTGGTCTACTCTATTTGATGATGTAAATGAATATATTAATAATTGAGATCAATGCCAAAGAGTAGAAAATATTTCAAA
The DNA here is from genome assembly GCA_019925795.1 of Dendrobium chrysotoxum. Classification (NCBI taxonomy): domain Eukaryota; kingdom Viridiplantae; phylum Streptophyta; class Magnoliopsida; order Asparagales; family Orchidaceae; genus Dendrobium; species Dendrobium chrysotoxum. The sequence goes on from CM034312.1 coordinate 66,190,586, forward strand.
AAGAAATGAAATGCCTTTGAAATTTGTTTTATAAATAGAAATATTTGATGTTTGGGGATTGGACTGTATGGTATCTTTTGCGCCATCCTATGGAAATCAATATATTTTGATTGTTGTGGATTATGTTTCAAAGTTGATTGAAGGTGTGGTAAATTTTAAAATTGATGCTCAAACTATGATAAAGTTTTTAAAGAGAAAGTATTTTCTCTAGATTTGGAATGCCAAGAGTTTTAATCAGTGATGTAGGATGTCATTTCTGTAATAAAAAAATAGAAATAGTCTTAAAGAAATATAGAAATTATCATAGAGTAGAAACGGCTTACCATCCTTGAAGTAGTGGTCAAGCTGAGAGTAACGATGGGAAAATTAATTCAATCCTTGAAAAATAGTCAACTTAAATATGAAAGATTGGGTGATTAAGTTAGATGATGCATTATGGGCCTATAGAATTTCTTTTAAGACTCCTATTGGCAAGACTCAATCCCTATAAATTAATTTTTGGAAAAGCTTATCACCTTCCTATGAAATTGGAACACAAAGCATTCTGGGCAATTACGAATTGAATTGTAATTTTGAAATTATAAAAGTGAAAAGATTGATGCAGTTGAGTGAATAGGAAGAAATAAAAAATCAAGCTTATGAAAATGCAATGATTTATAAAAGAAGTTAAAAAATAACATGATAAAAAAGCTTCTTAGGAAGGAATTCACTGCTAGACATGATGTTTTCCTATTTAATTCTAGACTTAACCTATTCCCAGGAAAATTAAAATCCAGGTGGTCTAGACCATTCACTGTGGTAAGAACATTTCCTTATAGAATTATAGAAATTAAGGATAAGAAAAGTTTACATATTTTGTAAAGTGAATGGCAATAGACTAAAATCTTATTTAGATGGGGACATTGATCGATTACAAAATATAATTAAATTGGTTCACCTGAAGTGAAATAATTGGTATAGTCTGGCTGAATACTTAAAACTTAGCACTTATGGGAGGTAACCCACTTGTGATGATATGTATGGTGCTTAGTGTACTAGTTATCTTATAACCTATGTTATGCTCATGTTATGATATCACATATTTTATGTGCCCTTTATCATTTATATGACATGTGTAGTGTTAATTATTGTTTGTATTTTTATTTATATTTTATTAAAATGCCCCCAATGCTTACTACTATTTTCATTATTTCTTATATTCAAATTATTTAGTTAATCTTATTAAAAATGATAATAAAAAATTATGTAAAATTAGGATAATAATAAAACCCTATGTCATAGTTCGATTGAACACTATTTATACTTCAAAGAGTGGAAAAACTAATAATTAACTAACTTAGACCATTTAAGTTATTATTTTAATTTGAAATTATGAGTTATACCTTTATGCATTATTTTTTAAAATAAAGATGAATAATTAGAATTAAAGATTAGATATGAGTAGATTAAAATTGGAAATCATAAGCAACTTGAATTTGGGATTCATAATCTTAATAAATCCTTATACAAAATTCATTAAGATTGTAAAAGGGTTTGAAGAAAAAACTGATATATAAAATCATTAACTATATACTCTATTGAAAAAATTATGAAAATAGTTCTAAAAGAAAAAGAAAAGAAATAGTAGAAAGAGAAAAGATGAGTACATTCAAAATTTGATATCAATTAAAACCCTAATTACAATCTTAGAATTAAATTCATAAAGGATAAAATAAGAAAACTAATATAAATGATGGTGAACAAATGAAGTCTAAATTTTAACTACTAACATATCTAATTATACTAACATATCTAATTATTAAGCTATATTATTCACTTTAAAATTCAAAAGTTAATAATTTAATATATATCCTATGAATTCAAATTAACGAATAACAAGGATATTTGGTTAGTGTAATTATTAATATTTTTCTAAACTAAAATTATAACTTTATTCATTTTTACTACTTCCACACTCTGATGTATTATCCTATATTTTAGTAATTTTAAATTATTAGTTTTTACTTTGGATAATCATTTAATTAGAATTGTAAAATTTTTATTTACTTGAGGACAAGCAAGAGTTTAAGCTGCAAAGAATTTTATAAGTGTAAATAATATATTATTTTATATATTATAGTTTCAATAAAAATGTTTTTTTTTAGTTTTATTGTGTAAAAAAAAATGGCACAAAATTATAAGTATCATCCAGCACCACCGCGTCGGATGAATCAACTTTGCAGCATGATCAAAGAAAATATCAGAGAGCCATAATGTTCACATGACAGTATATACTTCTCTATTTAGCAGTGTTGTGGCATCAAAATGGTCAGCTTGGTAGCACCATATTCATTGCCATATTGGCGCAACTCTGTACGTTAAGGAAGATGAATGAAGTGTAGAGGAGAAACATTGATCCTTCCCGGTGATATCATTCTCTTATATTTTTGGTCCTCTATAATTTTAATGAAAATGAGTTTTCTTATATTTTCTTCCATGTCTAGCTAATTCTCTAGTTTTGGAGTGATGATGAGGTGAACATATTAATTACTAATGAGATTCTTGGGCTATAAAGTTAAATGATGTTTTCAATATTATCATGCTCTTTATTTAATGCACATAATGGCCATATATGTACTTAAAACCTAGTGTGATGTATATCCTTGATGGAGGAATGTGAAAATAACCAGGAATATTGAAATAGTATATTTACATACCTAGATATATGATGTAAAGTATATTTGGTTCTTAAGGAGATGATATAAGTATAGGAGGTTAGAAGATATCCTTTTCACCCCTACAAGCTCGATAGAGATCTTGTGATGCATATGCTCTGAATTACATTATAAATAAGAATTTCATTAGGAAAGGTATACAATTTATATTCATTAATCTAAAACACATTATTTAAATATTCTATCAATTATTTTACTATTTTTATTTAGTGATTGAATCTCCACAATCAACATTTTTATTTCAATAGGATAATTTTGTAATTAGAGTAAACAATAGTAGCTGATTGCTAGAAAGTATACTTCCTTATGGGTTCAACACTCTATTCTATCATTTTATTACTTGATCTGGCACATATACTTGTGTATATTAAGTTGGGTTTGTTATTTTTATATACAAAAGAAAACCTAAGCATTATTTAGGGGAGATAGAGCCTTAAACATTTTTTATAATTCAAAAGTGCACTTTACAGCCCTCATCAGATACATGATTAGATTATACGATCTATACTTAAGACAGATCTGATTTATTTTCATAATTCCCAAACTTAAATTATGTGACATTAATTAAATATCATACAGTAAAAATATGATCATATCATATAAATAGTTTAATTTTTAAAATTGAAATTTGCCTATTTTAAATAAGTTGGATTCGACGATGGTTTTCCTAAAAAATAGCTAATCATCCTGTATGATGTGCTAGTCAAATAATGTAAATTATTTCTGTCATTTAAATTAAATATTTTAATTAATTTCTATTTTAACTGATTGTATAATATGTTATGAATCATATAGAACAATTAATAAAAAATTAAAATATTTATTTTTCAATCCTATTGTATGCATGTGTATAATTACTAAGCTAAAATACACCTTATTTTAGACATTGACTCAAGAAAAAAAAAATTACGTACACATTCAAAATAAGTCTAACCTATGCAGCACTTTCTTGAGCTCTTATTCTTTTACGATGCTTTGTATATGCTAAACCTGAAATGCTAGTTATACATACAAAAAATAGATGTAGTATACAAAGCAGGAGAAATTAAATAATCATCCAACAATATTTGTAATCATCAAAACTTAATATTGGACTCCAAGATTACAACAACATATTCCTCATTAACTTTAGTTTTGTTATATATGCTTTGATAATTATTGATATGATTGATTACGTATTTAATTATAAATTAGAACCTCCTACTTTTTCTAGGTTACTTGGTGATCATATGATTTCTCTTGGAGACACATTAGGCTCCAAGGATCTATATATATATTATTTAAAATACCAACTTTACTTTCCTACAACAAAACATGCATATTTAGTTTTATTGATTTATAAAAAAATCTCATAAATGCCAGCAGTGAGCGAGGGGTGGCCTAAGAAATGGGGCTTAACCTATTATTCCTATTGGTATAGGTCCGATATGATGCCAAATTTTCTTAGAAGATCAGTCATAAAAATTACTTTAGTTCTTTTAAAAATTTTAGATGGAAAAAATATTTTGAATGTATTAATTATGTGCATTTAAAGCCTTTATTCAATAAACCTTGATTTGATTTTCTAAATCATAAACCCATTGCTCCTAGGTAAATAATAGCATGTTTATCCTGCATATCATTTAGACATAAACTCATCATTTTAAAACATTTAGGTAGTTTATTTGGCATTTCACTTTAGGAAAATATATTTCCAAAATTATGTTGTCCCCCCTTTTGAATTCTTGTAGTATTTTAAGTATATAACTTCTAATACAAAAAATCCTGCACTTCTTTAGACTAGGATCTATTCATTATTTTATAACAGTTCGCTTTAGGTTTTGGCTCTAAAGATAACTAAAATAATAAGTCTTCACCCTATGGGAATAGAATCCTGCCATTCTAATAATTCAATCAACTAAAATTTAAAATCCCATCTAATTCTAAAACATTAAAGCCAAATCATAGAATAGGTTAGTGAAATTTTGAGTTTCTCAAAATCTTAGTACTCTCTAACTTTCATCCTAAGATTTCATAATAAATTGATCATTTTTTTATCCAACCCCTATTGATGAATTCATGATTTTTTATCCTTAACTGTGTCATTATAAATCCAAAAATATTTATTCATCACTTTTATCAAGATTTTTTCTCAAGAGCTCCTCTTTGGATGTAATTACCAATAGAGAGGCTTACCTTTATGGGGTACTTAGAACCATATCTTAAAATAAACCTTATTTTAGTTTCATAAAAAAGGTGAAAAGACTCTAGGATAATCAATAATTTTCTTAAAACCCATTTCAATTTTAAAAATGATAGTTGGATATCATTTATATCATTAAAGATAATATGATATTCTCTATAATGCTTTTGGTCATGAAATTGTTAAAATCTATTTTTGTTTTCAAATTAATAATGAAAACCCATTTTTATCATTCAAGATTGTATGTTATTATTTATGTGAATTTAATTATAGAAATATAAATTTCAAAATTTCATGCTAATTTATTTTCCCACATTCCCTTAACTAACTCTGTGGCCTTCATCAAGGTGGCCTCTTTCTTCAAATTTTCATCCTTTGGAGCCTAAAATTCATTATTAAGGACCTAAACTTTCTTCTTAGCTAATTTACAATGGGAAAACCCTGTTTAAGGGGATTCCTTCACTCATCAATTCATATCCTCCAATAGGGTGAGATGCTTGATGCACTTCTTATGATTACAATTAAAGAGAAATCCATAATAAGAATGACATCCAAAGATACTTCATTAAAGTGTGACTAGATAGTGCTCCCTATATCATATACTACCTATGAGGGGTATATGATACTATAAGGAAACTCTAAAGCTAAGAAAGTGACCATATTCTTCTTCTTCTTCTTCTTCTTCTTGTACTACTTATTAAGGGGCTCATCAACCCCCTTTCCTTCACCTTCCATTATCATTATGGAAGGTTGTTTCTTTGCTCTACCCCAAGCTAAGCCCTCATCTATAATGATTCATTGGAAATGAATTTCGTTGTTTATGGGCCATAATACTCATAACATTGGCAATAGAGATCGATTCCTCCATAGTGCTTCTTTCTTGTTGCCAAAAAGCCATAGAGCCTAATGGTTGATGAAAAGAACTATAGAAAATGGACTACAGTGAGGTGGTGTAGTGGGTATTTGTGACTGAGATGACCATGGATGGTGTTACATGTGAGAGAAACTCAATGAGGAGGTGACCACACTATCCCTCATTTCTTTCTATCCCTTGGTACTATGATAGTCAAAACCCTATAGGTCTAGTCCTTTTGGATGATGTTCATATGAGTATGAATAAATGAAAAACTAAGCAAAAGATAAAGAAGGAGAGTAACTTATAATAGAGATCCTCTCACATGATAGATAACTTGATAAGGATAAGGGCAAGCAATGATATCCCTTTCATGCTATCAAAGATCTTAGAATCCTCCTCATATGAATTGGGGATTACCATCTTCTCCTTACTAATGGGGGAAGTCCTAGCCAACAATGTCCTTTAATTAACAATTTCATGAAAATAAACTTGGCATTCAAATCTTAAACCTTATTGGCCAAGACACTCAACCTTATATGAATGGAAGAGAATTGGAAGCAATGATCCTTGAAGGCTCAATGGATTCTTCTCTCATTAAAATTTTTAGATGAAGGTAATGGCACATGATGTAGAGTTTGGTAGGATCTTAGTGGGGATGATTCTATCAAAAATCAAAATCTCAATAATCTCAAAACACAGAGCAAGATGTAGCTAAAGTTTAAAGTAATTATAGGGTAAGCATAATTAATCATTTAATAATGTGTTTAGATGCTTGAGCTTCTTAGGAACCCATAGAGTGAAAAACTCATCTCTAAAGCAATTCCCTAGGAAGATCATATTAGTAAGTGTATGAATTATTAGAGAATCTTGGTAGTACTTATCCTCAATAAAAGCTTTATAGAAATTTTATAATGTTGCCATCCTCAAAATTAACACTTTTCACTAGCAAAGTGCAAATGAAGAGAGAGAAATATGCTGCACAATTTGGTACAGTGGCATGGCCTAAGGGTAATGGGCATATATAAAATATACAAACTTAAAATTGAGAGAAAAAGTCATATCTAACATAAATTAGAAAAATATCACCTCTCACTATGAGAAGATCTACTCACAATTGATATGCAAACCAAAGTAAGGAATCATAATAGTTAAACAAAAACACATTAACTAAGCAAATGATCTATAATGAATTTGATTATATATATATATATACATATATGAAGTTTATTTTGCATAACTTCATTATAATGGTGAATAGATGTCATTCACCCCTAAGAAAAGTTTTGAATACAGTATTCAGAAGTGCCTTTTGGCATATCACCTCATTCCTGGCTAAATGTCATAGGAAGAACTTGCCTCTCACAAGGAATCGCCTTAATCTCGATAACGTGAAAAGCTTACAAGTCATAACCACCTTAACCTTTAGAATTAATATTTTTAGTTATGGAGTCAACCAACTCACTCGTTACCACATAGCGATCACATTCTCTTGGGCCATAATCTTTAAGTTTCCTTTTCAGACTCAACCTTAAAGCATATGGATGCTGCCTATAAATCTCATACTCTCCATAATATGGAATCAAATAGATAAGGTGCTATGACCTTTATTAATCTCATTTTTTTAATAAGGTTTATAAAAACATAATGTACTTAGCCTTAGCTATTAAGATCCATCCTTAGTTTAGGGCCTTCGAAATCAGATCCTCATAGAGTGATTCCTTGTTAATGAGGCATGTAGGAGCACTACCGTGATGAGGGAGTGGCACGCAGAGTTGATGTCTCTATTCTAGAGTTATGGAAGCCTCCCTTAGGAAGTGTTATAGTGTTGGGAAGTGTGTTACCATATGCAAACCCATCCCAACTTAAATATTTTGGTGAGGATAAGAACAAAGTGATAAGGGATGAAGAGAGGAGGAGAGAGAAAGAAAGGTTTAGGGTCATAGAGCTAACTTCTTCAATTAGACTAGTTAGAAAATTATTCTTCTCTAGGTAGGTTACTGTTAAGTTATGTATGTTTTCAATTATTTTTCTTTATATAGGATCTCTAATAGTTAATTTGATTAAATGTTCCAAAAGACATGATATCTTGAGTTCTAACAAATTTTCACAATGTAACTTTTAATATGTTGTAGATCTGCTTATTCAATGCATTTTGGCATTATCATATTAAACTTTCATAACATATTTTAGTATTTTATTGTATGTTCTATAAGAAAAGTAAGATAAATAATGTACAAAATTGATGAAGGACTATCATATTAAGTTTAGGAAAAATGACTAGAATGTACATCTAATGAGGATAATATGATATGCATAGTTAACATGACACATTCAGCTACAACATACATGTTTGTTATGATTCACTTGATGAATAAAGTATAATTTGAAATGTGCATATTGTATTATTTCATAAAAACTTTTATTATGAATTTCATGTCACTTCATATACTCAAGAAATATGATAGTATACATATATGCTGTGCACTATGTATATAAGAAAGGCTGGCTACTATTTGATTCAAGTTGGTAGAGATATTAAAGGACACCTTGCATAAGAGGGTGGGCCAATGGGCTTTGATTTAAATGAACATGATTCATGATATAATGGAAGATATGAGGAGACATGGTATGATTATGATTTGAGTCATAGCTCCTATACATGATTCCACATGACTATGGCTATGACTGTTATTATTACTGAAATGATATAATATTATAGTGCATGTGATGCTGTATAGGGATGAACACATACGGTATAAATGTCTAAAAAGCCTATATTGCTTATGATATATGCATATAATGCCATGATGCCTATATATGTTACTTCACAAGATATGATATGATATGATATGATGATATATAGGAATATATCCTATATTGGCACATGATTATTATAATAACATTGTTCTACATATTATTGTTATATATATATGATAATCCCATATAACACATAATAATAGCATACATAAGGAGATTTCTAATATGATGTTAAGCCTTTGATGATACATGATCATTCTAATAGCTTTATTTTGCATATCCTTATCAAAAACCTTATAACACTACTTGATTATTGTATTGTTATACATAAAAATAATCTCCATAATATGATACATAATAATGTTATACATAATGATAATCTTAATATAATATGTTGCATAGTATTGATGTCCATAATGATGGCACTATTGATATGATATAATGTATAATATTAATGTACATGAATGTGGTGATACTTCAAAATATCACATTTATAATGTATAACATCTTTACATATGAAAAGGTGATGACATGGCAACATATATAATAATATGAAATAACATACAGAACACATGAACATATGATTTCCATATGAAGATCTTAATTATAATTTTAATGTGTATGATAGATGTATATGAGAAAGCATAGAATGATATTTGTTCACACATTATTAACTTTCATGAATCAAATGATGGTAACAAGCTTATTATTGTACTATTCTTACATTGACTACAGTTGTAGGTTTTGTGTGCCTATTGAGCTATTCACACACTTTATATGTTTACTTATTTTAGGGAAGGGTAATGCACATGCAGTGTAAATTCAAAAGGTTGTAGTAAGAGTTATTTTCTTAAACATAAATTCTTTTGTAATCTTATGATAATTGTATTTTGTTAAAAATGATAAAAAACTATGATTATTATATAAATCATTTTTATATGAATAGATTTGAAGGCATATATGTTTTAGAAGATGTTTTCTTTCTATATATCAAGGATTTTAATAGCTTTGCTAAGAAATAAATGATAAGAATGAAAACCCCTCCAATAAAAGACTTGGGAAAAATAAATGTCCCATACCTGACCTGATAAGAACCATTAAAGCACATGGTTATGTTAGGTAAAATTATGACACCTCAAACTTATATTAGATGTTGTTGCAAATCTGGGCCCAAGTACAGTGATTTTGATGATAACAAACATTACTAGTTCCTTACTACTGCTATTCTTGCTTATCTATTTTATTTGCCTTGCTCACTAACATTTCAGGATCACAAGCTCACTTAAAAGCCAGCTTAGGATTGGGTAGATTAGGACTAAGTCAGTGTGTAATTTTAATTCCAATACATTTTTTACTTTTTGTTTAGTTCAGTGTAATGCGGTGGATCCTAAAGCTGCATAACCTTGCACACACACTCAAGGGAGTGAGTCAAATAAGCTTGATTAAACCAATCATCCTGGACGATCCTATCATCGTATAGGACGATATGCATTAATAAAAAAATCCAGCTGCAAGACATGATTTAGGCAAGATTTGATAATTAAAATTTTATTTTAATTATACAAGATGATTCTAATCATCCTGGATGATGTATAGCAATCATTCCTAAATTTATCATGAGATTAGGGATCTAAGAATGGTTAGATTGAAGGATCATATCATATAAGATGATATTCTATGATCGTACGGGATGATAAGTACATTTTTATTCTTATCATCCTAGAGATCTCGAATGATCTGTCAGACGATAAACCATGTTTTGAACTAATCATATAGGATGATCTAAAGATCGTCTGGGACAATCCATACATTTTTCCTCTAAGCATCCTGGACATCCCGAACAACCTGCTGGATGATAAATCTAGCTTTGAACTAATCATACAGGATGATCGCAAGATCATACAGGATGATCGTAAGATCATTCAGGATGATCAGTACATATTTGTTGCTCTGATCGTATAGGCAACTCAAATCATTTTGCCTGTATAGGCTGATTTACACTAATCGTACAGGACAATCGATAGATCATCTTGGATGATCTTTGTCGACAAGTTGAAAATTAGGGCACTTTTCGAGGCCTCCTATTTAAGCTCTCTTAATTACTGATGATTAAGTCTTTTACTGCTGTTCTAACCTGAGAGAGCTTAGAGAAGGAGAAGGAGAGTTTGGGAGAGAGAGAGGATCTTGTGAGGGGGAGTTTATGAGGGGATTCATAAAGGTTGCATCAAGCAAGGATTTGATCTTCCTATTCCTTCTTCTGTTGCAAATCTGGTTTTGATGATGACAAACATGTTTCCAGTGTGTTTTGCTTGGCTAATTTGTTTCAGGCACAAAAGACCGCGAGCCACTCAAGCCAACTCAAGATCGGGTCCAAGTGTGTCAAATGTATGATTTTTCTTTTATTGAGTCAATTGTAATGTAACTGATTCCCTAGCTAAGTAACCTTGCACACACACACTCAGGGAGAGAGATTGAGTGAATTAGAGTTTCTGTTAAAATTTTGTTCAGATCGTCCTGGACGATAGTATCATCGTCCTGGACGATCCAGTTAAAACAGAAACCCTAATTAGGGCGACTAAGTTAAAGAGGACTGATTGAGCCGATCGTCCTGGATGATCTATGGATCGTACGGGACGATATGCCCAAATCAGAAATTCTCAGCCGCCAGATTAAGTTAGGCAAGTTTTATTTTAAGTATTTTGGTCTGATCGTCCCGGACGATACGTGTATCGTCCTGGACGAGTTACTACAATCATGCCTAAATTAGTCTGGTAATTAAGGAAAGCAATTAATGTTTAATTGATACGATCACATCGTCCTGGACGATCTCAGGATCGTCCCGGACGATCGTGATCGTCTTGTGCATTTCAGCTGTACGTCCAGAACTATGTACAGGACGATTTGGGGCCTTTTTGAACTAATCGTACCGGACGATTACCCTATCGTCCGGGACGATCAAGTCATTTTTTGGTCGTCCAGCACAGATTTCTCTGGACGACCCGAACTGTCTTCTGGACGATTTCCTTCAATTTGAACTAATCGTCCCGGACGATCGCAGGATCGTACGGGACGATATGAACAACTTTTTCTACTGATCGTCCAGAAGAGCCAGATCGTCCAGGCTGAAACAGCTGAATTTGAACTGATCGTACAGGACGATCTACAGATCGTCCTGGACGATCTTGGCCGACAAGTTGAGATTTAGGGCAAGTTTTAAGCCCTCCTTTAAAAGAACTTTTTCCTAGATTTGGAAAAATCTTTTGCTGCCTTCCTTCCCTGAGAAATCCTAGAGAGAGAGAGAGTTGGGAGAGAGAGAAGAGATCTTGTGAGGGGGAGTTAGTGAGGGATTCACTAAGGTTGCTCCAAGCACGGATCAGAGTCGTCTTCTCCGCTCGTCGTCTGTCGTCTAGTCGGTGTTCTTCGTGGGAGGATCGTTTGCAAGAAGATCCGGGTTCTCTGCCCGCTTCAGGAGGAAGCGAAAGGAGTTCGTGGGTTCTCTGCCCGCTTCAGGAGGAAGCGAAAGGAGTTCGTGGGTTCTCTGCCCGCTTCAGGAGGAAGCGAAAGGAGGTCGGGTTCTCTGCCTCACCGTGTGGTGAAAAGGAGGTGTTTTGTACAGGCTTCTCCGCCTTGCTGTGGGAGCAAAAGGAGAGTCACTTTCGTTTAGTGCAATACCCGGAGGGGAGGCTCCGGGGAGTGGACGTAGGTCAAGTTGACCGAACCACTATAAAATCTGGTTTGCTTTTCTGATTCAGTTTTGCATTTTACTTTTCAATATAAACTGCTTGGGTGAATATCGTTGGTTGATCTTTTCGTTATTGTTTACTTGTTTCCGCTGCTAAGTATCGAAAAGATTTTTGTAGTTATCGTGAAATTTTTAAATAACCAATTCACCCCCCCTCTTGGTTAGCCTCGGGACTAGTTCACTAGGGCTTAACATCCCTTTCGAACTTTCATCTTCATCCTTGGTTCCTTGGTGGCTCTAAGGAGATGATCATCAGTATCAGATCTAAGTTCTCTGCTTACTCTAGGAGGGAGTAAAAGGATTGTTAGGTTCTCTTCCTACTCCAGAAGGGAGTAAAGGATTCCTGTGGTACTTTGCTAACTCCAAGAGGGAGTAAAGTATTCCGGGTTCTCTACCTTCACTAGGAGGGTGAAAAAGGATTCAAGGTTCTCTACCTCACCGGGTCAATGGAAAGATTTTATAAGGGCTTCTCAGCCTTGTTGTGGGGGCAAAAGGAGAGATACTAACTAATTAGTGAAATACCTAGAATGGGAGGTTCTGGGGAGTGGACGTAGGTCAAATTTGATCGAACCGCTATAAAATTCTATGTGCCTTTTCTTATTACTTTTTTTGCATTTTTTCTGCACTTTTGTTTGATTTGTTTTGTGATTAAAATCTTTGATTTTGATATCTGCTTCCACTTAAGATTTTTTAGTTTTTAAAATATTTAAAATGGCAAAAAGATTTTTTCTTTTTATTTAAGAATTTTTAAAAACACCAATCCCCCGCATCTTGGTTAGCCTTGGGATAGTTCTATAGGGTTTAACCACCCTCATGAACTTTGAAGTAGTATCAATGCGAGATTCATAAAATTAAGTGTTAGAAAACTTTTGAATTTTGATCAATGGCTAACTTTTGTAATTGCAACACTGCGGAAGGATATTCAATTACTCTACCACCTTTATTTGATAATATTCCTGTTAATTTTTGGAAAACTTGCATGTCCACCTTTTTACAATCAATTGATTATTGCATATGAATGTTAGTTAAGGATAGATACTCTGCACCTTTTCATCTTATTAATGGCATTTAAACTAAAATTCCTTTTGCTAAATGGACAACGGATGATAGAGATTAAGCATAATTGAATGCTAAGTCTTTGAACTATTTTTTTGTGCCTTAAAATCCGAAGATTATATGTGTGTCTCTTCTTATTCTACTGAAAAAGAAATTTGGGATAAACTATGCATAACATATAAAGGAACCACAGAAGTTAAACAATTTAGGTTGAACATTTTTCTTTATGACTACAAACTCTTTTGCATGAAACCTAGTGAATAAATTTTTGAAATGTATACTAGGTTTACACAAATTGTTACATCCCTGCATGCCTTAGGAAGAGAACTCACAAACTATAAAAAAGAGAATAAGATTTTGAGATGCTTACTTTCTTCCTTTGATGCAAAAACTACTGCCATTACTGACTCTACGGATTTAAATGTTTATTCAATCAATAACTTACTTGGATCACTAATTGCTTACGAGCAAGGAGTGAACCAAAGGCATCTGATATAGGAGAAATAAAGAAGGAGAAAACTATAGCCTTGAAGGCTAATGTTTTTGACACTGATATTTTTTATTCTGAAGATGATAATATTGCTTTAATAACTAGACAATTCAAAAGCTTCTTGAGAAAAAAGCAAAAGTATCATCAAAAGTGGAATAAAGATAAGAATAATAAAAATTCTAAAGTTTCATATGATATTATTTGCTTTGAATACAGGAAGCCAGGGCATCTGAAGTCTAATTACCCAACTCTGAAAGCTTACCCAAGCAAGGAGAAGGGTGAGAAAAAACCAAAATTTAAGAAGGATAAGAAAAGAATCCAAAAGGCTTTCTTGGAGAACTCAGTATTAGACTCCTCTAAAACTGAAGCAGAAGAGAAGGTAACAAACCTATGCTTAATGGCTAATGTTCACCTTAATCACTCTAATCAAGAAGAGGTATGTGATATTACATATGATCAATATTTAAAGTTTCTGAAAGAATTCATTCTTCATATAGAAAGCTCAAGAAAACATATGCTAGCCTCAAAGTTGAATTTTTAAATATGCAAAAAGTGCATGGAATTCTAAGGAAAGATCATTCCACTCTGGATAACAATCACATGGCTTTACTAGATGAACTTGATTTTTTAAACATAAATTATCTTGATTTAACTACTAAGCATGATTCCTTAAAAATATTACATGTTGAATTAGAAAAAGAACACAAGTACTTAGATACTCTTGCATCTGATTTAGACAGTAGGGAGCTTGCATTGAAAATGGAAAATTCCATTCTTGAAAGTATAAATAAGTTTTTAAAAGCTGAATTAACTGCCCTCAAGGAAAATAAAAAACCATATGCATTGGAAGAATTTCATTAACAATCAATAAAGCATGTATCATTTAAACCTAGGAAGAGACACGATAACCCAAATAGATTAGTAAACCCTTTTCTTGGTGTTAGATATTTTTCTTGTGGCATGCTAGGACATATATCCTACACTTGCACAATTCATTGTAGAACATATTTGGTGTGGAGACTAAAATAGCAAAATTCATAGCATAGCATGCATTTATCTCATTCTTCTTTCAATCATAAGGGACCCAAATCTAACATTTGATGATTTTGTAGGCGTGCTCTCACAAAAGGCCTCATGAGAGTATATGGTACCTAGACAGCGGATGTTTAAGGCATATGAATGGAGGAGCAAATCAATTCATTTTGCTAAAGGCTAGGGAAGGAGGCAAGGTAACACTTAGAGATAGCACCACCAGGAGAGTGGTTGGCTCAGGTATAATTGGTGATTCAAAAATTTTCATCATTAATAATATTTATCTTGTATATAGACTAAAACACAACCTACTTAGCATCAGCCAGCTCTATGATAAAGTCTTCAACATAAAATTTATGCCAACCAGCTATATTATAAGCTTAAATAACAAAATTATTTTGTAGGAAGAAAGGATCAATAATGTTTACATACTAGATCTAAATTGCTTTTAAGCTAAAATTACTCTTTACTTAAAGATAATTGCTGATGAATTATGGTTGTGGCATAGGAGATTATGCCATGCAAACATGAAAAGCCTTTGGAAGATCACCCAAAAAGACTTATTGAGAGGTGTCCTCAAACTAGAGTTCACTAAGGACCACCTGTGAGATGCCTGTTAGTTAGAAAAGCAAGTCAAATCCTCCTTCCACTCAATCAAAGACATTAACAGAAGTCCTTCATATGGATCTCTTTGGACCTATTAGCACTTCAAGCCTAGAAGGGAAAGTCTTTGGATATGTAATAGTTGATGATTATTTGAGGTGTACTTGGGTTAGATTTTTATCTCATAAAAGTGAATCATTCGAGGAGTTTAGATCTTTTTCCACTTGGATTCAGAGGAAACTAGGTTGTGAAATCTTAACCATTCATAGTGACCATGGTGAAGAATTTGATGATCATAATTTTTTAGCTCTTAGGACCCCTCAGCAGAACAGGGTAGCTGAAAGGAAGAACATGACCCTGTTAGAAGCTGCTAGAGCCATGTTAGTTGAATACTCACTTGTTAAATGCTTCTGGGTAGAAGCAGTGAACATAGCCTGTTATGTTCTGAATAGGATACATCTTATATCTAAGCTGAACAAGACACCCTATAAAATTCTTAAGGGTAGGACATCCAACCTCTCTCACCTTCATGTTTTTGGATGTAAAGTGTTCATTCTAAATAATAGAAAGTTTCAACTAAGGAAGTTTAACCCAAAATATGATGAAGGAGTGTTCCTAGATTACTCAAGTGTTGGGAAATCCTATAGAGTCTTCAATAAAATAACACTGGTAGTTGAGGAGACCACTTATGTTGTATTTGATGAATCTGATAATTCTGGAGGGTCTAGGGAAGAAGAAGAAGTAATTGTAGAAGTCACCCAAGGAGTATAATCTATAAATCTGGAGGAAAGGGTAGAACCTGAAGTTTCACTGCCTAAAAAATGGAGATATTCTTCAAGTCATCCTAAAGAACTGATCTTAGGAGACTCATCTGAAGGTGTTAGAACTAGGCATAGACTTAGAAAAGAAGTAAACCATATTGCCTTCATTTCAATGATTAAATCCACTAACCTGAATCAAGCCTTATCGGATAAATTATGGATCCTAGCCATAAAGGAAGAGTTGAATCAATTTATTAGGAATGATGTGTGGGAATTAGTTGAAATACCTAAGGATCAAAGTGTTGTTGGAACTAAATGGGTGTTCAAAAATAAAATGAACGATTCTAGTTTGGTGATTAGAAATAAGGCAAGATTGGTGGCTAAGGTCTATAATCAGATAGCAGGGATTGACTTTGAGGAGACATTTACCCCTGTAGCTAGATTTGAAGCCATTAGGTGCTACTAGCCTTTGCCTATTTTAAGGGATTCAAACTATTTCAAATAGATGTTAAGAGTTCCTCTCTGAATGTGGTGATAAAAGAAGATGTGTATGTTGAACAAACCCCAGGCTTTGAAAATTTATAATTTCTTAGTCTTGTGTTCAAATTAAAAAGGCTTTATATAGACTAAAATAAGCACACATGGAATGATATTAAAGACTTAACACATTACTACTAGAAAGAACCTTTGTTAAGGGGAGCGTAGACACCACCCTATTTCTGAAAAAGTTTGGAGATTAATTACTGATTGTCCAAATCTATGTTAATGATATTCTGTTTGGAACTTCTGACGAAAAACCATGTGATAAATTTTTAAAAATAATGAGTAAGGAGTTTGAAATAAGTATGATGGGAGAACGAACTTACTTTCTTGGATTTAGCATAAGGCAGAAGGATGATGGAACTTTTCTTAGTCAGTTAAAATACATTAAGTACATCCTAAGAAAATATGTGATGAATAAAGCCAAGCTAATCAACAGTCCCATGAGTTCCAGTATTCAGTTAGATAAGGATTCAAATGGAAAGTCTGCTGATCAAAAGAAATATAGAGGAATAATTAGATCACTTCTTTACTTGAGTGCTAGTAGACCTGATATTATGTTTAGTGTTTGTCTATGTGCTAGATTTTAGGCCAATCCAAAGGAATTCCACCTTACTATTGTTGAGAGAATCCTTACATATCTCTTAGGAACCCAAGACTTAGGAATATGGTATCCTAGGAATAGCACCACTGTTGAAATCATAGGATATTCTGATTTAGATTTTGTAGGATGTCAAGTTGATAAAAAAAGTACTTTTGGGACATGTCAATTCATAGGACAATTCTTAGTCTCCTAGTCCAATAGAAAATAGAACTTAGTTGCACTATCCACTGCTGAAGCTGAATACATTATCTTAGGAAGTTGTGTGGCCCAAGTCCTTTGGTTAAAGCAACAAATTCTAGATTTAAGACTATGTAGGCACAATTCCTATCATATGTGATAACACTAGTGCCATCTATATTTTAAAGAATCCAATCCAACAATCAAGGATCAAACACATTGATATCCGACACCACTTCATTAGGGACCATCTTACCAAAGGAGACATAGAGCTACATCATATAGCCACTAAAACCCAACAGACAGATATCTTCACAAAATCATTGGCCTTTGAAACCTTTAGCACCTTAAGAACCAGATTAGGTGTGATAGATATTCATGCTTGAAAATGATGCTTTCTATTTTTATTTCTGCTCTTAGTATTTTGTTTGATTTGTTTGTTGATTTCTTTTTATGTGTTTTTGTTTTATAAATTTTTTATTTCTTATTATTTCTCTTCACTTTCTTAAGAATCAGATCACTTCTCACTTCTGCTGATTAACTTATTTTTTAAATGAGGTGTTTGCCTTATTTTTGTTTAGAAGCTTATAAACAGTGATTGACTTCTCTAAAATAATTAAAGGAAGGAACATTGATGATTGTTTCTCTTCCTCTAACTCCTTTAATGGTATATATTGTTTTTTAATCAAAATCTATTTCAAAATTAAAAAATTAGACTTTGAAATAGAGATCTATTTTATCTTCCTATAGTAATCTATCTCATATGAATAGTATTCCAAATCATTGAATCACTTTCATGTTTTTTTTAATCAGGTGATTATATTTATCATATGAGCATGATTCTATTTTGTGATTTACTTTTCCTTATATTAGAGAGTTAATTTCTTCCTCTCTTATATCTATAAGATAATCTCACAACTAGAAGTCTTTAGAGAATATGAAAGGAAGCAAGCGTGCAAAAGACATGAAAAGGGGAACAAAATAAGCCCAACACTAAAAAGATATGCAATGTTCACCAATTAATTACAAGATACACAGTGTATCAAAAATTAAAAGATGCATGAAGTGCACCAAATAACTAACAAAGAGGCACAAAATGAGTCCACAAAGAAATAAGCTTCCTTCCCTTTCAAACCTTTAAAAATCTTAGAAGAATCCATATGTCACTTAATATTTTCAAATACTTGAGATTGAAAATCATGATTCATGGTTCTTTAATCTGCAATATTATTTTATCAGATATTTTTCTAGAATGAAGTTTGAAAGGATCACGTTTCTTATCAAGTTTCTTCATTTTTGAATTAGATTTTTGTTTAAAAGGAACTTTAACTTGCAAGGTATCTGAGGTAGGGTATACAAAATTGAGTTTCTAACATTTCTGGATTTCAGCGTGGTCAATTCATTTCTTTTGAGTTTTTAAATTTAAATTGAGGTAAGATTGTCATTTACTAGAGCTGATCGATTAAAAAAAACCTTTATTTTTATTTTAATGGTTTGTTTTTATCATATTTTTGTTTTGTTGTTGATTTATTCCAACACCACCTCTGCTAAATTATCGGAGTTCTTCCTTCTAGTCTATTAGTGCTTGTATTTTTATGTTTGTACTGGTCTTTAGTTTTATACTTTATTCTATTTTAGTGCTTTTCTTTATTACTCCTATTTGTGATGTCAGAAGGGGGAGTAATTATTGTCTATTCGTTTGCTTATGCTTTAGTGGAAATATATATTGTTCTATTTTGTTTTGCCTTTTATGTCTTTTGTTTCTATTTTTTATATCTTAAAAAAAAGAATAAAAACAAAAATTCTCCTGGCTTTGAAATTTTTTTAGCAATGTTTTCCATCATCAAAAAGGGGTAGATTACTATAATGATTTTGATGATAACAGACATTACTAGTTCCTTACTACTGCTATTCTTGCTTATCTTTTTTATTTGCCCGACTCACGAACATTTCAGGATCACAAGCTCACTTGCAAGCCAGCTCAGGATTGGGTAGATTAGGACTGAGTTAGTCTATAATTTTAATTCTAATACATTTTTTTACTTTTTCTTGAGTCAAATGTAATGTGGTGGATCCTGAAGCTGAGTAAACACACACACACTCAAGGGAGTGAGTCAAATAAGCTTTATTAAACTAATCATTCTGGATGATCTTATCATCATACAAGATGATATGCATTAACAAAAAAATCTAGCCGCCAGATATGATTTAGGCAAGATTTGATAATTAATCAGATCACAAGGTTAGTCCAAGAAAGGTTCTTCCCTGTCTTCTTCAAGCTTCTTCCTTGATCCTTTTATGGCTCTAGGGAGACATTCTATAAAACTAGGTCTTGTTTCTCTGTCATCTCTAGGAGGGAGAAAAAGGATTCTTGGTTCTCTACCATGTCTAGGAGGGCAAAAAAGGATTCCAGGTTCTCTGCCTTCACTAGGAGGGTGAAAAAGGATTCCAAGCTCTCTGCCTTCACTAGGAGGGTGAGAAAGGATTCCAGGTTGTCTGCCTTCAGCAGTAGGGTGAAAAGGAGTAAGGTTCCCTACTGTACTAGGTTGGTGAAAGAGATTTTGTAAGGGCTTCTCCACCTTGCTATGCGGGCAAAAGGAGAGACACAAGTTTTAGTACAATACCTAAAAAGGAGGTTTTTAGGGAGTGGATGTAGGTCAGGTTGGACCAAACCACTATAAATTCTAGTGTGTTTATTCTTATTATTTTTTGTACTTTATTTTTTTATGATTAATTATGTGGTTAAAAATTCTGATCTTTTTGTTATTGTGAAATTAATTCACTTCTGCATTGAGGGATAAAATTTTCTATTTTTCAGATATTAAAAAAGTTATAATAAGATTTTATATTTATTAAAGAAATTTTTAAATTACCAATTCACCCACCCCCCTCTTGGTTAGCCTCAGACTTGCTCTTTGAGGTCTCACATTCTCATCGAACTTTCAAGTGGTATTAGAGCAGGATTCAAAAACTAAGTTTTAAAAAACTTTTGAAAAAGGATCAATAGCTAACTTTGGAAATTGTAATACTATGGAAGGATATTCAATCACACAAACACCTTTATTTGATAGCATTCCTTTTGATTTTTGGATAATTCATAGGTTTACTTTCTTGTAATCGATAGACTATCGCATGTGGATGTAAGTTCAGGAAGGATCTTCTGCACCTTCTCGCTTTATAAATGACATTAAAACTAAACAATTTTTTCTAAATGGAGCATCGAGGATAGAGATTTAGCCAAATTAAATGCTAAATATTTAAACTACTTTTTATGTGCAATAAAATCTAAAGATTACATGCGTGTATCTACTTGCACAATTGGTAAAGAAATTTGGGATAAACTCTATATAACCTATGAAAGAAACTAATAAAGTGAAACAATCTAGGTTAAATATTAAGCTCCCTGATTATGAACTATTTTGTATGAAACCTAGTGAGTCAATTTCTAAAATGTATACTAGGTTTACATAAATTGTCGCATCCCTGCATGCTTTTAGTAGAGAACTTACAACTTCTGAGAAAGCTAACAAGATTCTACGTTGTCCTAGTTCGTATGTTGCCAAAATAACTACTATTATTAAATATAATGATCTAAATATTTATTTAATTGATAATTTATTTGGAACACTCGTTGCTTACAAGCAAGGAGTGAGTCAAAAATAGATTGATACAAGTGAGAAAAGAATGGAGAAAACTGTAGCCTTAAAGGCTGATGATTCTGATAGTTATAATTCCATACCTAAAGATGATGATGACATAGCATTGATGACAAGGAAAATTAAAGGCTTTCTAAAGAAAAAGCAAAAGTGTCATCAGCAATGGAATAAAGATAAACCTAATAAAAATTCTAAGGCTTCTTCTGATGTCATCTATTTTGAATGCAGAAAGCTAGGGCACTTAAAGACTGATTGCCCAAATCTTAATGCTCACTAAATCAAGGAGAAGGTGTAGAAAAGCAAAATTTAAGAAGAACAAGCAATAAACTCAGAAGGCTTTTTTGACAGACTTCGCTTCAGACTCATTTGAGATAGAAGCTAAGGAGGAAGTAACCAACCTATGTTTAATGACAGATAACCATCTTGATCATTCTAATTAAGAGGAGGTATGTGAGCTTTCTTATGATGAATTATTTGAAGTGTCTGAAAAAAATTTATAATGTATGTAAAAAGCTCATGAAAATGTATGCAAGCCTTATTTTTGATTTTTCAAATTTGTAAAAAGAGCATGAATGCCTTAGGAAAGATTACTTTTCTTTGGATAAAAATCATATGATCTTACTTGATGAATTTGATGCATTAAATAAGAAGCATCTTGATTTAACTGTTGAATAAAATTCCTTGAAAGCATCTCATGTTGATTTAGAAAATTAATTTAAAGAATTAAAGGCATATTTAGATGACGGTGATGAAAGAGAGATGCACCAAAAATTAACAATTCAATTCTTAAAAGTGCGAACAAATTTTTGGAAGTGGAATTAACTGCTTTTAAGAGAAGAAAACATCACCTACACTTGTAGAATTTCATAAACCATCACTAGAGTATGGATTAATTAAACCTAGGAAGAGGCACCATGACCCACATAGACTAGTGTATCCATTCCCAGGAGTTAGGTGCTTTTCATGTGGCATGTTAGGATATATATCCCACACTTGCACTATCTACCGTAGAACATATTTAGTGTGGAGGCCAAAACTGCATAAACCATAACATAGCATGTAAACATTTCATCCATTAATCCATAAGGTGGAACCAAAACTTATTTGGATTCCCAAATCTAATCCTTGATGACTTTGTAGAAAGGCCCTATGAGAGCATATGGTGAAAGTTTGTGAGGGGTGTTAAACCCTATAGAACTAGTCCCAAGGCTAACCAAGAGAGGGGGGGGGGGGGGGGGGGGGGGGGGGGGGGGAATTGGATATTTAAAAACTTCTTTAACGAAAAGAAAAATCTTTTTCTATCTTGCAACAAAAATGAATTAAATTAATAATAAAAAGATAAATCAGTGATTTCATCCAAGCAGTTAATCGCAGTAAAAATAAAGTGCAGAAAAAATCAGAAAGAACACACCAGATTTTTAGTGGTTTGGTCCAACCTGATCTAAGTCAACTCCCCAGAACCTCCCATTCTAGGTATTACACTAAACCTTTAGTGGCTCTCCTTTAGCCCCCACAGCTAGGCAGAGAAGCCCTTATAAAATCTCTTCCACCTCCTCCGGTGTGATAGAGAACATGAAATCCTTTTCACCCTCCTAGTGAGGCAGAGAACCTAGAATCTTTTTTCACCCTCCTGGTGAAGGCAGAGAACCTAGTCCTTTGACACCAAAGAGATCTTCTTTTACCCAAAACATCCCTTAAGATAAACCTTGAATCTGAGGGTACTAAGGTGCAAGCTTGCCAGACCAAACGTGTGGAACCTGCTCCACACTCCTTTAAAATCCCCTCTAAGGATCTTATCCCTCTCTCAAACTCCACCCTTTCCTCTCTCCCTTTCAAGGCTCTCTCTTCAAGTTTTCTCTAAAAACATGAAGCCTCAATGGCTACCAAAGACACTTACCAAGTGCCTTGAGAATGCTTAAATAGAGGTCTCCAAAAACCCTAGAAACTAAATTCTGGTGGCAAAGATTGTCCAGTACGATCGCAGGATCATCTAGTACGATATGCTTAAATAGAGGGCTTTAGAAAACCTTAAAAACTCAATTCAACTGCAAGATTCGCCCTGTAAGATCTCAGAATCGTCTAAGATGATGTGCAGAATTTGACCTCATAGTCCTGGACGATCCATGGATAGACCAGGACGATCTGTTCAAATTTCAATAGATAATCCAGGATAATATTGGGGATCGTCCTAGAAGATTAGAAGAAAACTTATGGTATTTCATCTGGGATGATCAAGTATCATTCCATGAACCTCTCGGGTCGTCTAGTATGATTTTCAAGGATTATCCTGGATAATCAGATTGAATAAATTAGCCATAATTAGTCCCCTAATCATAAGATCAAATTAGGCATGGTTGTTATTGAGCATCCAATACGATGGATATCATCCTAGACCATTAGAAAAAAATTTGAATCTTACAACCTTGCCTAACTTACCATTGGCGGCTATTTTTCATGATCATATAGGATCATCCTGGATGATAGAAATTATGCAGTATAATTAGTTCAATGAGCTGATCATCGCAGACGATTAAAATCATCCAGTATGATTAGTTCAAAAAATTGAACTTCTGGTTTTGACTAGATCTCACTCCCTTGAGTGTATGTGTGTATGGTCACCAAGCTAGCAAACACCTTTACAAGACTCAACTCAAGAAATCAAAAATTACATCAATGAATATTACACACGCTTTATAGCATAACCTATTCTACCCAATCTTGAGCTCTGATTCTTCATTGGAAGGTGCATGGTGTTCCTAAAATGTTAGTATACACACAAATAAGTTTAGAATAAAAATACTAGGAGACATAAAGATACGAGCCATAATGTTTGTTATCATCAAAAGCATAAACTCGTGAGGTTGAGTCGCAATAATCCCCCCTTTTTGATGATGACAAACATTACTGGTGAACTTATAAACTAAAAGTATTTTTTTCTATTTCCCCCTCAATAAGATATTTATTAAAAATAGGAGAAACTAAAATAATTTTCTTTCTTTTTAATTTTTATTTATTTTTTAACTAAAAAGAAAATAAAAAAATAAACTAAATAAAAATAATGCAAAAATAATAGTACTTTCAACTATAATATAAATATAATAATATATTCTCCCCCTTTGATATTATCAAAAAGAAGAGGAGCATAGAAAAAACAACATATAAAAAATAGACTAAAAGTTCAAACGGTCCTTGATCTAGTGAAGGTGATGTTTTAGAAGAATCAGTTTAAAATATCAAAAATTTTCTTAGAATGTGAAAGTTACCTCTTGATTTTATTCAAAAAGCTTTGTAAGGCATGTATTGACCACGCATAACCCAGAAAGGTTAGATATTCAAAAATTATTAATCTAAGCTCAGGTTCCTTAAGGGCAAAAAAATATTTTTTAAGCAGGCATTTAAATCAAGGAATAAATTAGAGAAAAAAATAATAATCTTTTCAAAACTCCTTGCATGAAATATATCTAATAGAAGATTAATGCAAAGAGGTAAATCAAAAGTCATGATTTTAAACTCATGTATCAATAAAATATTAATAGATATAAGGGTTTACTTAAGATTTAAGAAATACAAGAAAGGTAAGCTAACTCATTGTGGGCTCATTTTGTGCCTCTTTATTAGTTTTTGGCGCACTTTGCGCATCTTTTGATTTTTAATACACTTTATATATCTTTAAATTTGGTGACATTGCACATCTTTTAATTTTTAATACACTTTGTGTATCTTTTAATTCTAACGACATTATGTATCTTTTCAACTTTGGGCTCATTTGTACCTCTTTTTCTTTTTACAAATATGCCTCCTTTCTGACATTTTAAAGACTAAAGCAAACCCAATCTAGTGATAAAAATGAACAGCTTGATTACATAAATAATGAAGTGGATTCAATAACTTGCAAAAGTTTCCTAAGAGATAAAGAAAATGTAGGGAGATAAAAAAGTTCAATTTCAAAATTGAATGTATAATTTGATGAAGATTTTGCATCAGAAGTGAAATAGCCTCATAAAAGAAATGGGATAGAGAG
Source organism: Dendrobium chrysotoxum (assembly GCA_019925795.1). Classification (NCBI taxonomy): domain Eukaryota; kingdom Viridiplantae; phylum Streptophyta; class Magnoliopsida; order Asparagales; family Orchidaceae; genus Dendrobium; species Dendrobium chrysotoxum. The sequence goes on from CM034312.1 coordinate 66,215,777, forward strand.
ACAAAATCATGAGTTTCCTTCTTTTGACTGATTTTAGAGAAATCAATCACAACTTATATAGAATTTCAAGAAAATCGGAGGTAATCATTTTTCATTTTTAGAAAAAATGATCTTTAAAAAATGATTTTATTTTCTAAAGGGTATACGAAATAAAATGTGATGTATGTGTGTTGATCAGAGAAACTACACAAATAATATAGAGACTAATTAAAGATTTAGAAGAACAAACACAAAATAAAAAAGAAAAATAAAACACAAAGAAAACACTGAAAATAAAAAAATACAACGAATAAAAAAAATATACACGTACACAAAAATAAATAAACACATAAAAAACCTTTAAATATCATCTTACTCCTGATTTGATGATTCAGAAGTTAGGTCTGCCAAGGAGATTTTTTGCTTATCATTATTTGCCCTATTTATAATTTGCTTAGCTTTACCCTTTTTCTTTGAAGGAAGAGTTTTTAAATTAGGGCACTGATTTTTTATATGTCCAGGTTTCCTACATCCAAAGTAAATAATGTTAGAATAAATCTTAATATTCTTACCATTTTTACCTTTGTTCCACTTTTGTTGATGCTTTTGCTTATGCTTTAGTAGACTTTCCAATTTTCTCGTTACTAATGCTAATTTTTCACTTTCATTATGTAATAAGCCTCTTTCATCCATGTCTTCAGCTTTTAGTACTATAATTTTACCTGCAACCAAAAGCTTTTGACCTAAACCTTGCTCATAGGCAATGAGTGAGCCAATCAGATTATCAATAGAATATTCATTCAAATTTTTTGATTCACAAATAGCAACAACTTCGGCATCAAACTTATCAAGTAAACAATGTATAATTTTATTGACCTTTTTAGTATTTGAAAATTCTTTACCTAAAGCATGTAATTATGTCACAATTTGAGTTAACCTAGTATATATTTCTAAAATTATTTCATAAGGTTTCATGCAAAAAAGTTCATAATCATGCATTAGAATATTCAACTTAGATTGCTTAACTTCATTAGTACCTTCTTATGTAGCGCATAGTTTATCCCAAATTTCCTTGCCAATAGTGTATGTGGATACTAACATACAGTCTTTAGAATTTAAAGCACAGAAAAAATAGTTCAAATATTTAGCATTTAATTGAGTATTGATTTATTCTATTCTACTCCACTCAAAAAAAGGAATATCCTTTTTAATTTCATTTATAACACGTGACAGTACAGAATAACCAGTTTGAATCAAATGCTATATTTGATAATCTATTAAATTTAAGAAAGTAGATATGTGAATTTTCCAAAAATCAAAAGAAATATTTTCAAATAACGGTAGTCAGGTGATTGAATATCCTTCCATAATATTATGATTTTCAAAGTTAGCCATTGATTGAAATTTAAAAGTTTTCAAAAACTTAATTTATAAATCCCACTCTAATACCACTTAACAGTTTGTATGGGGTGTTAAACCCTATAGAACTAGTCCCGAGGCTAACCTAGAGTGGGGGTGAATTAGATATTTAAAAACTTTTTTAATAAAAAGAAAAATCTTTTTCTATCTTACAACAAAAATGAATTAAATCAATAATAAAAAGATAAATCAGTAATTTCACCCAACTAGTTAATCACAATAAAAATAAAGTGCAAAAAATAATAAAAAAGAACACACCAGATTTATAATGGTTTGGTCCAACCTGACCTTCGTCCACTCCCCAGACCCTCTTTTTCCAAGTATTACACTAAGCATGTAGTGACTCTCCTTTAGCCTCCACAGCTAGGCAGAGAAGCCCTTACAAAATCTCTTCCACCTCCCCCGGTGCGGCAGAGAACTTGAAATCCTTATTACCCTCCTGGTGAGGCAGAGAACCTGGAATCCTTTTTCACCCTCCTGGTGAAGGTAGAGAACTTGGTCCTTTGGCACCAAAGATATCTTCTTCCTCCTAAAACTTTCCTTAATATAAACCTTGAATCTTATGGTACTGAGGTGCAAGCTTGCTGGAGCAACTGTGTGAAACCCCCTCCACACTCCCTTAAAATCTCCAAGGATCTTCTCCCTCACTCAAACTCCACACTTTCCTCTCTCGCTTTCAAGGCTCTCTCTTCAAATTTTCTCTAGAAAAATGAAGCCTGAATGGCTTCCAAAGACACTTACCAAGTGCCTTGAGAGAAAGCTTAAATAGAGGGCTCCAAAAACCCTAAAAACTCAATTTTGGTGGCAAAGATTGTCCAGGACTATCACAGGATTATCCAGTATAATGTGCTTAAATAGAGGGATTCAGAAAATCCTAAAAACTCAATTTAGCTACCAAGAATCCTATTGTATGATCTTAGGATCATCCAGGATGATGTGTAGAATTTGACCGGATTATCCTAGATGATCCATAGATAGTCCTATACGATCAGTTCATATTTGAACAGATCACCTATGATGATACTGGGTATCGTCCTGGATGATTAGAAGGAAAATTATGGTATTTCATCTAGGGAGATCAAGTATCATCCCATGAACCTCTCGGGTCGTCCAGTATGATCTTCACGGATCATCCTAGATAATCAGATTTAATAAATTAACCATAATTAGTCCCCTAATCACAGGATTAATTTATACATGATTGTTATTAATCGTCTAATATGATAGATATCATTATAAATGATTAGAATAAAATTTGAATCTTACAACCTTGCCTAACTTATCATTGGCAACTATTTTTCATGATCATAAAGGATCATCCTAGATTATAGAAATCATCCAGTATGATTAGTTCAATGAGCCGATTGTCCTAGATAATAGAAATCATCCAGTACAATTAGTTGAAAAAGTTGAACTTCTTATTTTGGCTAGCTCTCACTCCCTTGAGAGTGTGTGTGCATGGTTACCAAGCAAGCAAACACCTTCACAGGACTTAACTCAAGAAATCAAAAATTAAATCAATGAATATTACAGACTCTTTACCATATAACCTATTATACCCAATCTTAAGCTCTATTTCTTCATTGGATGGTGCATTGTGTTCCTAAAATGTTAGTATACACACAAACAAGTATAGAATGAAAACACTAAGAGACATAAAGATATGATCCATAATGTTTGTTGTCATCAAAAGCATAAACTTGTGAGCTTGAGTCATAATATATGGTACCTGCACAGCAGATATTTAAGGCACATGATTGGAGATGTAAAGTAATTCATCACAATAGAGGCTAGGGCAGGGGGTAAGGTAACACTTGGAGATAATACCACTAAGAAGGTGGTTAGATCAGGTATAATTGAAAACTCAAAAAATTTCATCATTAAAAATATCTTATTGGTAGATGGCTTAAAATATAATTTGCTCAGTATTAGCCAACTCTATCATAAAGGCTCCAGTATAAAAGTTTTATCTACCAACTGCATGATTAGCTTAAATGGAAATACTATTTTGCAAAGAAAAGGAATTAACATTATTTGCATGCTTAATTTGAATTACATTGAATTTGCTACTTCTCTTTGCCTAAAAACTATTGTTGATAAATCCTGGTTATGGTATAGGAGACTGTGTCATGCAAGCATAAAAAATATTAGAAAAACACCTAAAAGGACTTAGTGAGAGGCATACCCAAATGAGATTTCGCTAAGGACCACCTGTGTAATGCCTGTTAGTTAAAAAAATAAGTCAAATCCTTCTTCCACTCAATTAAAGATATTAACACTACCAAACCTTTAGAAGTCCTTTACATGATCTCTTTGGACCCGTTAGCACTGCAAGCCTTAGGGGGAAAGTCTTTGGGTGTATGATTGTTGATAACTACTCGTAGTTTACTTGGGTTTGATTCTTATCTCATAAAACTAAATTATTCAAGGAGTTTAGTACATTCTCTACTTAGATTCAGAGAAAGCTAGGCTATGAAATTATGACCATTTATAGTGATCATGGTGAAGAATAAAAGAATAAAAAATTTAAATCTTACTAAAAGGAGCAAGGGATAGATCACAACTTGCTAGCTCTTAGAATCCCTCAGAAGAATGGGATAGCTGAAAGAAATAAAAGAACCGTTGTAGAAGCTTCTAGAGCCATGTTAGCTGAATACTCACTTCTTAAATATTTCTAGGCGAAAGTGATAAACACATCCTATTACATTCTGAATAGGGTTAATGTTAGATCCAAGCTAAATATGGAACCCTATAAAATCCTTATGGGTAGGACACCTAACCTCTCTCACCTTTATGTCTTTGGATGTAAAGTGTTTATTCCAAATAATGGGAAATCTCTATTAGAAAAGTTTGACCCCAAATTTGATGAAGGAGTTTTCCTAGGATACTCGGATGTTAGAAAATCCTTTAGAGCTTTTAATAAAAGAACACTAGTGGTAGAGGAGACCAATTATACAGTATTTGAGGAATTTAAAAATTCTAGATGGTATAGGGTAAAAGAAGAAGAAGTGGTTGAAGTCATCCAAGGAGTAGAATCTGTAAATTTTGAAGAAAGGGTAGAACCTAAAAATTTACTGCCTAGAAAATGGAGATTTCTTCCAGTCATCCGAAAGAATTGATATTAGAAGACCCATTTGAAGGTATCAGAACTAAGCAATGAACTTAAAAAAGAAGTAACCACTTTTCCTTTATCTCAATGATTGAACCCACATACATAAATTATGCACTATCTGATTAATTTTAGATCATAGCCATGCTAGAATAATTGAATCAATTTGCTAGAAATGATGTCTATGAGCTAGTTAAAAGACCTAAGGATAGAGTGTTGTTGGAACAAAATAGGTTTTCAAAACTAAAATGAATGACTCTAGTAGTGGTAAGGAATAAAGAAAGACTAGTGGCAAAATTGTACAACTAGATAGAAGGGATTGACTTTGAAGAGACCTTTGTCCCTATAGCTAGACTAGAAGCTATAAGGGTGCTACTAGCTTTTGTCTGCTTTAAGGGATTCAAATTATACCAAATGGATGTTAAAAATGCCTTTTAAAATGGGGTAATAAAAGAAGACGTGTATGTTGAACAACCCCTAGGCTTTATAAATTTATAATTTTCTAATCATGTGTTCAAATTAAAAAAGGTATTATATGGACTGAAAAAAGCACCTAGAGCATGGTATAAAAGGCTAAGCATATTCCTACTGGATAGAACCTTTGTTAAGGGGAGCATAGATACCAACAAATTTCTCAAAAATATAGGAGAAGAACTACTCATTGTATAAATCTATGTTGATGATATTTTATTTGGATCCTCTAATGAAAACCTATGTGATGAATTTTCTAAGACAATAAGGAGTTTAAGATGAGTATGATGGGAGAACTGAACTATTTTCTTGGATTTAATATAAGGCAGAAGGATGATGGAATTTTTCTTAGTCAATCAAAATACATTAAGGACATCTTTAAAAATATGAAATGGATAAGGCAAAGGTAATTAACACTCCCATGAGCTCTACATCTTAATTAGATAAGAAATCAAATAGAAAATAAGTTGATTAGAAGAAATATAGAAGAATAATTAGATCACTTCTTTACTTGACTGCTAGCAGACCTAATATTATGTTTAATGTTTATCTTTGTGCTAGATTTTAGGCCTATCCAATAGATTCCCACTTGACTATTATTAAGAGAATCCATAGATATCTCTTAGGAACTCAAAATTTAGAAATCTAGTATCCTAGGCTTAGTGCCTCCATTGAAATCATAAGATATTCTGGTTTAGACTTCACAGGATGTAGGGTTGATAGGAAAACTCTTATGGAACTTGATAATTAATAAGATAATCTTTAGTCTCCTGGTCTAGTAGAAAATTAAACTAAGTAGCCCTGTCCACTGTTGAAGTAGAATACATAGCCATAGGAAGTTTTGTAGCACAGGTCCTTTGGTTAAAGCAACAAATTCTGGATTCAGGGCTACTTGTAGTCACCATTCCAATCTTATATGATAAGACTAATGCTATCTGTATTTCAAAGAATCTATTCCAACACTCCAAAACCAAGCACATAGATATAAGACATTATTTTATTAAGGACCATGTCACCAAAGGAGAAATAAAGCTACATCATATAGCCATTGAAAATCAACTTGCAGATAGCTTTACAAAATCAATGGCCTTTTAAACATCTAGCACCTTAAGAACCAGATTAGTAGTCATAGATATTCATGCTTGAAATTGGATGCTTTGAAAATCTAAAATCTGATTGTTGTAGTTTTATTTTATTTTCTGTCTTTTAGTCTTTTATATTTTTTCTTTTATGCATGTGTTTGTTTATTTCTTTTAAAATTTAAGAATCGGATCACTACTCACTTCAGTAGTTGAACCTTTCTTTAAATGAAAATCTTACTTATTTCTGTAAGTAGTGATTGACTCCTCTAAAATGGTTAAAGGAAGAAAAATTGGTGAGTATCTTCTTCCTCTAACTACTTTAGTGGTGTAATTTTTTATAAGTTAAAATCTATTTCAAATTAAAAATTGGACCTAGAAATAGAGATATGCTTCATCTTCCTACAGTCCTCTATCTCATATGAATATTTTTGTAAGATAATGAATCTACTTCTAATTTTTTTAGTCAAGTTATTTGTCTATATCATATGGATCGGGTTTTGGTCGGTGGTTTACTCTTCCTTAAATAAGAGAGTGAGTTCTTTTTCTCTCATATTTGGAAGATAATCTCACAACTGAAAGTCTTTAAAGATTTAGAAAGAAAGCATGTTTTTAAAATGGAAAGAGGCACAAAATGAGCCCAAATTAAAAAAGATGTGCAATGTACGCCAAAATTGAAAGATGCACAAAGTGTATCAAAAATCAAAAGACGAGCAAAGTGTGACAAAAACAAATCAAGAGACACAAAATGAGCCCATAATGAGTTAGCTTCTCTTTCTTTCAAATCTTTAAATCTTAGAAGAATCCATGTGCCAATTGATATTGTCTACACTTAAATTTGAAAATCATGATTCATGATTTATAAATTTGTAATGCTATTCTCTTAGATTTATTTCTAAAAATAAGTTTGAAAAGATCACATTTTCTCTCCAATTTATTTTTTGAATTAGATTTTTGTTTAAAAAGACTTTAACCTATAAGGTGCTTGAGCTAGGGTTAGTAGAATTCCAATTTCTAACCTTTTTGGGTTTAAGCATTGTCAATGCATTTCTTAATGAGTTTTTAATCTAATCATAAGGTAAAATTATCATTTACTATAATTGATCGATTCTTTAAAAAAACAATTTGATGCTTAATGTGTATTTTTTCTTGATTGTTTGACTTCTATTATGTTTTGTTTGTATTTTATTATGATTTGATTTATAATTTTCTTCATGGAGCTTTCTTGATCATCAACCCCCATCTTAGATTTTTATTCACATCATACTATATGATCCATATCGTATCATATGATCTTCATAACTATCATAACATATCTGATCACAGAGCATCTAACGGCTCATATTCATCAATTATTGGTGATCATACTGTATGAATACCTACTTTATACTGTATGTCCACATAATAGTAGCCATTGGACAAATTGAATTCAGCCAGTTCAATAGTAAATATCCTATCATAGTATATGATACGAATAGTCAACGATCGTCTAGATTGACTCCTCAAGATGAATATTTTCTCTCTAATCATCCAGTACGATTTCAATCGTACTATATGATGATACCAACTATTTGACTAGATCGAATTAGACGAATTGATTGCATTTGATTGTCTAGTATGATCCCATAATCATACTGTAAGATCTGGCTGATTTCTATTTAAACGAAGGGATTTCAAGGTTTTTCTTCACTCAATCCCTTTCAATCCTTCTCCCTTTTCTCTTGAGCTCTCCATCTTTGAAATGGCTAGAGGCAAGTATTCTCGTGCACTCATAGGGAGTTCCTCCCAATGCCTTGTAAATCCTAGATTTCATGAAGAGGCCTATCATAGATATAAGATAGATGGCATCACCCCCTAAAAAATCATCAAATAGGAGGATTTGAACTTTTAAGTACTATCCCTCTTTACTCACACCACGCTCACCTTCATTCTTACTCTTACTTATCCCCTTAATTCTGAATTGCTTTTAAATTTTTTGCCAGTCTTTGAATAAATAGTGAGGGTATTGTCCTCCCGTCCTATGTCAACAGCCAACCTGTAGAGATAACCTATAAAGACTTGTATGAATTCCTACACCTCTCTATTACTGGTGAGAAAATTCACATATTTTCCTCAAATCCTTACTATAATTGGACACCTAACAATGCCACTCTTAGGGAATGTAATGTTAGATACCATATAGACCAAGTTAGCACTCTAGTCTAGGATGCCTGAATTATCCAGCACATTCTTCATAACTCCATCATTCCTAAGGCTGGTAATAGGATCAATATTACACCTATTCTCTCTCTAGCTACCTATTACATTATGGTTCAAATTGATTTTAATGTAGCTAATCTTGCAATCTAATATCTTGAATATCTGAGCTATATTAGAGATCCTAGACATTAGAAAAAGCCTAAGCTTCCCTTAGAACATCTCATTGATTTTATCTAGGAAACCAAGTATAATTTCTAATTTACTGCACCACTTGATCACCTCCCAGTCTTTTATTCTAATAGCTCCTTCCACGTCCTTCATTGTACTCATCATCCTAATGGTCACTATATGGAAGAAGAGCCCGTGGCAGATGAGGGAGGACCTATTCCAGCACCTTCCCCCACTCACCAATATTCTTAGCTCGATCTGTTGGTCCAAAGATTTAATCAATAGGAGGCCCACTTTGACTCCTATATAGCAGTGGGGAAGCAGCGTCATGAAAATGACTTAGCTTGCTTTGGTCAGTACGTAGCCCAGTAGCAGTAACATGATCAAGACATGGCATAGATTGGAAACCAGTTTACCTCACTCCACCAGTACTTCCAGCCACTACGTCCCCCACCTCAACCTGATCAGGAACCCTCCTTATTCTAGTTTATTCTATTTTGTGATCATTATACTTTTTATTATTTTTAAGTTTTTTATCTTTTTTATTATTATTATTATTGTTTCCGCCTCTTCTTGTGATGTCAAAAAGGGGAGTAGCATGTTGTTGGTGCTTGTAGTTTGTTTTAAAATATTTAATTCCATGTTTATTCCTTAATATTCTGTGTTCTATAGTTATTTTTCAATTTAAAATAAAAAATAAAAAAAAAAATTTGACAACTACCTTTTTTTAAAAAAAAAATTACTTAGTAAGGGGGAGCTTAGGGAATAGCAAAGAAATTGAGTTTATTATAAATCTGGACCCAAGACTTGTGATTTTGATGATAACAAATATTAATAGATTTCTTACTATGCTCTCTCTTAATAGTTGAGTTTATTGCATATTGGTTTTACCTTGCTCACTAACATTTCAGGACCACTGTTCACTTGCAACTTTGATCAGCTTAAGATTCGGTAGACTAGGATTAAAGTCTGTAATTTTAGTCTTTATGTATTTTTTATCTTTCTTGAGTCAATCATGTAATTTGGTGATCCTAAAGCTAAGTAACCTTACACACACACACTCAAGGGGGTGAGTTGGTGAGTTAGAAAGAAGTTGAGTTTTCTGAACTATATTGCATACTGGATGATAAGTTAACTAGAAAATCCTTAATTAGGGTACGTATGATAATTAAAATTGATTAAACTAATTATACTATACAATCTATATCATATAGGATGATCAGTTATAATAATCAAAATAGCTGCCAATCATAATTTAGGTAGTATTTTAAAATTCAAAATTTGTTCTAATCGTACCATATGATATGCATCATATTGTATGATATATAATAATGATGCCTAAATTGATCCTGTGATTAAGGGAGTAATTATGGTTAATTTATTCAATCAGATCATACGGGATGATTGGTGATGATCATACTGTATGACCTAATTCTTGTATAGGATGATAATTTATCATATGGCATCATCCAAGATGAAATATCATAGTTTTTCAGCTAATTATATTGGACGATCCCCTAATTTTGTACTGTACGAATTGAGTGCTACATGGGAAGATAATTTATCATCGCCTATTATACTAGATGATCAATATAAACTTTTGAACTAATCGTACAGAATAATGCAGTTCGTACTGTCATAAAGGGCTATTTTATACTAATCATATAGGATGATCATAGGATCATACTAGACAATCTCAATCTATAAATTAAAATTTAGGGCTTTTTAAGAGACTCTTTATTTAAACTCTCACATAGTCTTATTTCATAAGACTTTTACTACTATGTGTCTTGAGAGGGAGCAGAGAGAGGAAGTTAATGAGTGCTTTAGGAGAGAAGAGAGGGAGAGTTGTTTATAAGGGAGAGTTATGAGGGATTTACAAGGTTACTCCAAGCAAGGTTCTTCACTATCGTCTTCAAGTTTCTACCTTGATCCTTTTATGGCTCCAGGGAGATATCATACAGTATTAGATCTTGGTTCTTTGCCATCACCAGGAGTGAGAAAAAAGATTCTTGGTTCTCTGCCATCTGTAGGAAGGAATAATAGGATTCCAAGTTCTCTGTCTTCACCAGGAGGGTAAAAAAGGATTCCAGTTTCTCTACCTTCATCAGGAGGGTGGAAAAGGTTTCCAGGTTCTCTACCTTCACCAGAAGGGTAAAAAAGAGTAAGGCCCTCCCACACCAAGTTGGTGGAAGGGATTTTGTAAGGGCTTCTCCGCCTTACTGTAGGGCAAAAGGAGAGACACTAGTTTTAGTGCAATACTTGGAAAGGAGATTTTCGGGGAGTTGATGTAGCTCAGGTTGGACCAAACCACTATAAATTTTGGTGTATTTGTTCTTTTTATTTTCTGCACTTTATTTTTTTATGATTAATTATATGGTTAAAAACTTAGATCTTTTTATTATTGTAAAATTAATTCACTTCTATATCGAGAGATAAATTTTTTTATTTTTTAGATAGTAAAAAAGTTATAAAAAGATTTTCTTTTTCTTAAAGAAATTTTTAAATTTCTAATTCACCCCCCCCCCCCCCCCCCCCACGTCTTGGTCAGCCTTAGGCTTGTTCTTTGAGGTCTTATGACCTCCTCGAACTTTCATTTCTAAATTAACATAAAATTCATTTAAGTATGTAATATTATTAATTCCTAATTTAAGTTTTTATCCTTAATTAATAATATTTAAAGCTCATTAATGGATATATTAAATTTGAGCAACCAAATCAAACAAGTAAACTTCTATGGACCTCTACGAGACTCCTAAATGAATATATTTTATTATTTATAAAGATTCAATCTATCCATATTAATCCATCTTGGGTTCTTATATGATCAATTTTTTATTGAAATAGATTTTGCAATGAATATCCCATATATGTAATCATCTTGCAAATTTATGGAACTAATGCACATGAAATATTTAGCATACATATTAAAACATCCAATCATATCTTTGTTATCATCAAAATTAAATGAATAGATCAAGAAGTTCATAAAGTTAATAATCTTCCCTTTTTTTATGTTGATAAACTTGTATTGGGCATAATTATAATAAAGGTGCAAATTGACCTTTTATCATAATTTTAAGCATTACAAGTAGTATATTTTTATATGTTAATTAAGAAATTTTCTTTGCTCTACATAAATATTAATTCTCCCCCTAAATGTATGAATTTATTAAGTTTGTGACAAACATATACTTCTTCTCCCAATCTAACACATCGAAAAGAAGAATAGAATTATATTATATGTTTAAATATTATGGTGTAACATCCTAAGCATATGTCTTAATTTCCAAAATCTCTCATCTGTTAATTGCTTTGTAAAAAATCTACTTTTTATCAATCTTTCTTTAAGAAGTTTATATCCACATAACACTTACTAGCATAAACTCTAACAAAAAGGTATCAAATCTCTATGTTCATAGTTCAGTAGTATTGTGTTGGATTTTTAGTTAAATTAATAACTCTAGTGTCACAACATTTAATTGGTATAAGTTTTTAGCTTAATTTCAAAATCTTCTAATTATTTCTGTAACCTTATAGCATGAGTGACATAACTACCTACAACTATGTACACAACTTTAAAAAATGGATAAGGTTATAGAATTTTGTTTTCAATAACACTAAGAAATAAATAATGGTTCCAAAAGTTAACATGTGTTAGAAGTGCTCTTCTGATCAAATTTGTAACTAGCATAGTCTGCATCAGAGTATAAAACTAAGTCACAAGTAAATAAATTTTTGGGTCACCATATTCCAAAACTCGGAGTTCCTATAAAGTAGCAAAATGTTTGTTTAACTATTTTTAGGTGTGATTCCTTATGATTGGTTTGAAATTTAGCACATAAACATACAAAAAATATAATATAAGGCTGATAAATAATAAGGCAAAAAAGTGAACCTATGATACTCTTGCAAAGCTTTTGATCTACTTGTTCGCTTATTTAATTTAAACCTAGTTTAGTTGTTTGGCTTATATGGGCTTTTACAAAATTTGTTTCTTTTGATGTCAAAATTTTCTATTAATTCATTTATATATTAATATAATATATGAATGTGCATAGTCTAACGTACTACTTTCCTTAAAGTCCTAAGAAAAAAATTAAGTTTTCCCATCATACTCAGTTGAAATTCTTTAGATACAAATAATGTAAACTCATGGAACACACATTCATTTGTACTTATAAATAATATATTATCTATATAAATTTATATAATAATAAAAAAATTGCCTATATTTTGTATAAAAAAGTTGTATATGTTGCAATACACAATCCTGAGCTTGTGATTTTGATGACAAAATATCATTGATTATTACTTTATTTTTCCTAGTACCTATATTAGATATTTGCTTTTGTACACACTAACATTTCAGGTACATAATATACCATGCAATAAAGACACAAGGCTCAAGACTTAATAGAATAGGGTGATGTTTGCAAGAGTATGTAATTTACACTTCTTTATTTTTTTAAATATTTCTTGGGTCAAAGCCCTGTAAAGGTGTATACTAGCTTAGTGACCATGCACACACACAAGGGATAGTGAAAGCATGAAGTTTAGATTTTTTTTATGTTCATAATGTATTATCCAGATCATACTATATGATTAGTTATTTAGAAAATTCATTAAAATAGCTAATTGACTAATTAAAACTCTTTGAACTAATCATACTAAAAGAACCAGATCATATAAGATGTTCATTTTAAATTAAAACCCTAGCCGCCAATCATAAATTAGGTAATATTTTGAAATAAAAAGTAAAACTAATCATACTGTACGATTATAATCGTACTGGATGATGTAGTTCAATTTTTCCTAATTTAACCTGAAACTAATTAATCAAATATGGATTAATTGAGATTTCATATCATACTATACAATGTCCTAGTTTGTATAGTATGATCCGATTAGTTCCCAGGATGATAATAACTGTCAGCCATTATATAGGACAAAAATCATAATCAATTAAACTAATCATACTATACTACCTTTGATATCATTCTGGACAATCAATTCAAATATTTGAACTAATCATATAAACCATTGATCATCATATTGTACAAATAGGATGCATTGAACTAATCATACTGCACGAACAGTCATCTAACTTGAATTTTAAGGTTATTTTGGTTCTTTATTTAAATATCATCCCTAATCCATCTTATGGAATCTTTAACCACTTTTTCTGAGGGAAAGCTTCTCTCAGAAGGGTTTGAAGAGGGAGCATTACCTTAGGAGAGAGAGGTGAGGTTTTGAGGGAAAATTTCTTGTGGGAATGAGAGAGTGTTATAAAGGGTTTTTACATAGGTTTGGTCGACGATCTTAGACCTTCTACCTTCAAGGTCAGCATCTTTGCTTGAGGGAAAACACTGGGAAGAGTCTCTTTATAGGAAGGATTAGGCTTCTCCATAGCACTGAATAGCTGAAAGGGATTGAGCTACTTTGCCACATCGGGGAGGTGAAAGGGACTTAACTACTCAACCACTCTGAGGAGGTGAAATGGATTTGACTACTCCACTACACTGAGGATGTGAAATGGATTCAGCTACTTCACCACATCAAAGAGGTGAAAGGGATTCAGCTACTTTGCTACATCGAGGTGGTGAAAGGGATTCAGCTTCTCTGCTACACTGAGGAGGTGGATGTGATTTGTAAGGGTTTCTCTACCTTATTATTGAGGGAAAAAGAAAAGTCACTAAGTTTTTAGTACAATTCTCAGAGTGGAGAACTCTAGGGAGTGGACGTAGGTCAAGGTTGATTGAACCACTAAAAATCTCTGGTGTGTTCGTTCTTGGCTCTTTGCTTTTTCTTTTTTGCACTTTATTTCTTGCATTTTATTTATTATTAAATCTGTGTTTTTTGAGCTTTGCTTTATATTAGAGGTATATTTTGATTTTGGTCCAAAAGAAAATAACAAAAAAAATATCAAAAATAAGAAATGACAAAAATATTTTTATTTGCAAGTTTCTTTTATAAACATCAAAACAAAGTTTTTATGAGATCAATGCTGTCATATTATTTTTTCACTAAATCCTAATCTTTCAAAAAGATTACTTTTTTAAAGGGAATATTTTAAAACACCAATTCACCCCCCCCCCCCCCCCCCCCCCCCCCCCCCCCCCCCCCTTCATGGTGTGTACTTGTCAAGTGAGTCTAACAACCCATATTTGAAATTTCAATTGGTATCAGAGCAGGACTCATATTTGTGATTTAAAAATCCTTGAGAAAAAGATCCATGGCACACCTACGGAATAGAAATACTATGGAGGGTTATTCAGTAACTCTTCCACCATTGTTTGATGATATTCCCTTTAATTTTTGTAAAATTTTCATTTCTACATTTCTACAATCTATTGACTATCGTATATGGCATATTATTCAAGTAGGATATACACCTCCATCTCATATTATTAATGAAATCAAGTAAGAAATTCCTTTTAATAAATGGAGTTTTGAGGATAGAAACTATGCACAACTTAATGTGATTTGTTTAAACTACTTTTTTTGTGCACTTAAATATGAAGATTATATGAGAGTTCAACCTATATAACTGGCAAAGAAATATGGATTAGACTATGTATTACTTATGTGGGTACAAATAAGGTCAAATAATCTCATTTAAATTTACAATTGCATGATTATGAACTTTTTAACATGAAACCAAATGAGACTATCTCTAACATGTACACAATATTTATTAAGATTTTCATATCCCTACATGCTTTAGGTAGAGAACTATCAAATTCTGAAAAGGCTAATAAAATATTACAATGTTTGCTTGATAATTTCGATGTAAAGGTCACTGTCATCTATGAATCAAAAGGCCTAAATGTTTATTCAACTGATAATCTACTTGACTCACTTATTACCTATGAGTAAAATGTAAACCAAAGATTACAGGATGCAGGAGAGAAAAGGAAGGAGATGACCATGACACTGAAGGCCAATGACTAAGATAGCAACAGCTCAAAATCAGATGACACTGACGATGTAGCCCTTATGACGAGATAACTCAAAAGCTTCTTAAAGTAGAAATAGAAGCATCATTTTGAAAAAGGCAAAGATAAAGGAAGCAAATTCAGTAAAAGTTTATCTAATATAACTTGCTTTAAACGCAGGAAGCTAGGGTATATAAAATTAATTACATTATTAAAGCTATTTGAACTAATCGTATTGTATGATTAAAATGCTACAGGATGATCAGTTGAAATCAAGATCTCAACTGTTAATAATAATTTAAGCAATATTTTAAAATTCAAAATTTGTATTAATCTTATTAGACGATATAATTAAATCTTGTCTAAATTAGAATTATAATTAGGGGATCAAATTTGGATTAATTTATCCAACTAGATCATAATATATGATTTGACCGATCGTACTATACGACCCAATCTTTACATGGGTTAATATTTATTTTCCATCAATCGTACAGGATAATAATCTAATTTGATCAAACTAATCATATTGGATGATACATTATCGCACTGGATAATTAGCTCAAATACCATGAACTAATCGTACAACACCTCACTCTTCGTAAAGTACTAACAGGGCTACTTAAACTAATCATACTGTACAATTTAGGATTGTCCTGCACGATCAGTTTTGACATTATTGAATTATTAGGTCATTTTGTGAAGCCTTATATTTAAGCTCTCTAATTAGACTAGTTTCAAGTCTTTGGCTGTTGGGTTTTCTAGAGAGAGCTTGGAGAGCTTTAGAAAGGAGAAAGAAGAGTTTGTGTGTGAGGGGTTTTCTTACGGTTGCTCTAGCAAGTTTCTGCCTTGTTTCCTCCGAGTGTCTTACCTTGTTTCTTGGGTGGCTCTAGGAAGATTTTTAAGATAATAAAATATCACATATTCAACCTGTACAACATCAACTAAAAAATATCAAATATTCATTAATTTTGAAGATAATAAAATAGTATGAAATTTATACTTAACACTTATAATATGATTAAAATATTTATAATGATTTTATAAAATATTTTTAATCATCTCACCCCTTGCAAGTTGAATATGAAGTTTGCTCACTAAAAAAATATCTATATCAATTAAAGCTTCCAAACTAAGGAATTGATCTTGCAAAGATAAAGAGCACTTGGAATTAAAATCTAATGGTCTTATCTTAATTCTTTTTTTTTTTTGAGGAAATGCAACCAGATGCATTAAATTTTATTCAAGAAGGAAGATACAAAAAAACTAGGTAATGGCATCAGATTCCTCCTTTAACAACGAAGTGAAAGAAGGAGGAATCTCATTAGAACCAATGTCGTTCCAAACAAAAGAGCTAAAAATAGCATAGTTAGCACATAGATCAGCTAACTTATTACCATTCCTATCTATACAATTGAAAAGAACAAATTGAAACTCTTTGAAAGAATAAGAATCGTCCAACTCTTGCTTAGACTTTGACAACGCTTGAATGAACTTTATAACATTTGCATTGTCACTCTCGATAAAGATCCCCTTATAACTGACGTCCATTCTTGTAAACTTCCTTTGATAGATTGAATAGCCATGAGCTCCAACCGAGAGATGTCCCAGTGTACACAAGAATGACCAAAGGCCAATAAAAATCTACCTTTGCAATCCCGAAATACCCCTCCTATCCCAGCCTTGTAAGATTGAAGGAGAGAAGCATCAACATTAACCTTTATCCAATCGGGTGGAGGGGGATGCCAAAATGAATTCAACAACTTTTGAGGCTGGTTAGCAACCCATTTACCCGAACTGGATTAAATCCTGGAAGAAGCAATGGCAGCATAACTAACCGATTCCGAAGCAATGATCGATTCACCACTATCTTTCCCTTCATGAACGAGATTGTTCTTGGCCTTCCAAGTGAAAAAAGCAGCATTACAATACATATTCACCATCCAGTTGCTTTGTCTTTCCAACAATTTAAAGCAATGGTCTAATGAATAGAACCTTGGAATTCCAAAGCCCCATTTGTTGAGAAGCTGCAGCACTTCAATCAACTTCTTACAAAATACAACAATGTGCTCAATATCTTCTAGTAAACCACACCCTCTCGGGCAACCATAATGATTAGCTAATCTCCTATAGCATAAGAATTGATTGGTTGGAATAGCTTTGTTGAAGATTCTCCACCAAAAACATTCAACCCGAGAGTTCAGCTTGGCCTTCTTGATCCATTTCCAATACACCACCTGCAGCTTGTGATTGATTATGGCTGATAAGCAAGGGAAGCAATAGACTCAGGAAAGATAGAAGTTTTACTATTAGCTCCACAAGTTCTTTCCCAAACATCTTACCAAGCTCGAATATATCCCAGCTCCCATTAGTAATGAATCTGTCCACCGTGATATCATCCATCAATAGAGGATTAATGAAAGTAGGCCACCTATTAAGGCTCTTATCCAAGATCCAATTATCTCTAAAAATGCTTAGATTCTCCATTGCTGATTTTCCATATAACAATAGGCTTTAGGAATTTAGCACCATGTTGAATAATCTTCCAAGCTATAGAACCTATTTTCATAGAGTCCTCCTTTCCAAATAAGCAGCCATACTTCAGGTGGAACACTTTGTGAAGTAAAGAATCTTCTTCTTGACTGAATCTCCAAGAAATCTTTGCTCTGAGAGTGCCGACCTTTTCGTGAACTGAGTGGAGAGATCTGCCACCATACTCCTTACGTAGGCACATGACATCCCAGCTAACATAATGAAGGCCGTGACAACCATTCTTCTTATTCCAGATAAAGCTTCTATTGAGCTTGTTAATCTCTTGAAGAACACCTTTAGGAATCCAAGAATGAGTGCAATGGAAAATAGAATAGGATAGCAAAATCGATTTAACCAAGTTAATCTTTCCAATCAAGGAAATGAAATTACTTCCCCACACATTAATCATTCTCAAGGCTTTATCAACAATGGATTGAAAATCAGCTCCAATCAACCTTCTTAAGGACATCTTAATTCCAAGGTAAGTAAATTCCTTGACACTTTTAATACCCATGATATGGGTAATATCTTTTCTCCTCCTTCTATTAACCGTCTTGCCAAAGAGACAACAAGACTTACTCATATTAATGCTTTGACCAGTCCATTCACAGAATTCATGTAGAAGCCGTTTAACCTTCTTTACCATAGTCACATCCACTTTCGAGAACACAATTATATCATCTGCATAAAGAAAATGTGAAATTCTGGGAGCATTAGGATGAACCCGAACACCAATCTCTTCACTTTCCTGCTTGAAAGCATTTGATAACAGTTGAGCACATAGAATGAAAAAGTAAGGTGATAAAGGGCATCCTTGGCGAAAACCACTTTTAGCCTCAAGCCATTGAGAATAATTCCCATTGATGATCAACAAGAACTTAGGATGTTTAACACATTCCAATATCAGCTTGGAAATAGAAGAAGGAAAACTAAAGTAAATAAGTGCTTTTTCTAAAGTAGGCCACCCCATAGAGTCATAGGCTTGTTCCAATTCTACAAACGAACCCTTTGGAAGACTTACAGTGCCTAAACTTGTGGAAAATCTCATGAGCAACCAACACATGATCCATTAAGGATCTATTTTTCAAAAATGCAACTTGTTCTTCAAAAATTAATTTGGCCACAAAAGGAGTAATCCTATTCAAGAGAACTTTTGCTACAACCTTATAAATCACATTGCACAAGCTAATGGGTCTGAAATTGGAAGGAGAAATAGGATTGGATACCTTAGGAATCAACACAATAGAAGTCTCTTTCCAGCTTGGATTCATCTGTGCCGAGCTAAGAAACTGATTAATAGCTTTCCAAATGTCAGATTTAATAATTTCCCAATAACATTTGAGAAAGGAGTAAGTCACTCCATCTATCCCAGGACCAATTCCATTGCCTGTTTGCTTAACCACTGCTTCTACATCATCCATGCAGAACTCTCTGTTTAATAACCCAATGTCATCTTCATCCAGATGCCTCAAAGCTTGCGGCTAATCCTCCAAGTTACATGTCCTCTCCTTCCATTTCCCTTGAAAAAATTGATAAAAGGAATCAACAATTTGGCGTTGGTCTTCAATAATCACACCATTCTCATCTTTAATACAAAAAATGAAATTTGAGTTCCTCCTCGCACTAGAAAAATATTGGAAGAACTTAGCATTGCAGTCGGCCTCCATTACCCACCAGGCTTTAGCTCATTGTCTCCACCAATTATTAATCCTTGCCAAATTAGAATTGAAATCATTAACCTTTGCTTTAAGGATCCATTTGTCCTCAACCAACAGACCTCCTTCTCTGGATTCTTTTTCCTGAAGTTCCAGTATCTCCTTCCATAAATCATCCTTAAATTGGACAATAGATCAATGTTTCGCTTTGCTCCAGTAGTACAGAGCTTTCAAAGACCTTTTGAACTTATTATTCAAGATTTGAGCATAATCCCCTCCACAATTTCTCAGCCAATTCCTCCTAAATATAGCAGCAGAGGCCAGGTTATCCACCCAAAAGTCTTCAAACTTGATGTTCTTATTAACATTCAAATTAATGTCTGAAAGATTCAAAATAGTAGGACAGTGGTCTGAAGCAATTCTAGGCAAGTGTCTGATAACTAACCAATGGCAAGACAGTAACATCGATGAATTAACGAAGCATCTATCCAATTTCTTAAGAATCCTATCAGCACCTGTTTTGTTGTTACACCATGTGAAAGAAGGACCAATGCACCGCACCCAACTTCAGGATAGTCATTGCTAGTTAAAAAAGACATCATTGCCTTTGAACCCATGGAAAATCGGAATCTTTTGCCACCCTTTTTCTCATTTTTATTTAACAAACAATTGAAGTCGCCTCCAATCACCATAGGCACTTCCTTAGAAGAATACAACTATAATTGCTCCCAGAGTCTTCTTCTTTTGTACACATCCTTACTGCCATAAATAGATGCAACCCTCCACCTACCCTTGTTATTCACATCTAACTCACCTATTATACATTGGTTGGAAGAATATAAAACCTTAAAAGAAGCCATGGTAGATTTCCACAGAACCATCAATCCACCAGACAATCCTTCCGAAGATACTTGGACATAATCCCATTCCGAGCCAATTAAAGAATCAGCCTCCTTCCTATCAACATGGGAAATTTTTGTTTCAGATAATCCCAAACAGAAAACACCATTATTCTTCACAAATTCCGTCAGATATAGAGAAGCCTTCCTCTTCCTAGCTCCTCTACAATTCCAAAACCCAATAGATGTCATCATTGCAAAAGAGGGGATGAGCTCCCCACTTTAGCTTTAACATTCATTTTATCTTCCGACTCCATCCTCCTACTTCTAGTAATGTGATTAATAGGACCCAAATCTTTAAGCTGTTTAGAGCCCTTTTTCCTAGAAGCTATAGAATTGATTTCCTTCTTAATCACTTCAGCTGTTCCTCCATCCCAGGGGACTTTATCAGACACCCCCTATAAGTTCTTAGCACCTTCATCTAAATTCTCTAGTAACCTGAACGGGTTGTCATGTTCCAGCATTTCATGTTCCAATTGAAGCGTTTGTGTATCAGCCAATTTAGCTGGCTCCTGAACTAAATCCTGAACATGACCTGCTACTGCAATTTGTTCCCCCTCCTTAATAGCGTTACTAGAAGCAATCTTGTTATGGTTAAGCAGCTTTGAGGAATTAAACTTTCTGTTATCTTTGATGAAAGCCCCTTTCCACTTATGATTAGCAACCATCCAAGGCCCATAACCATGCATATCAACACTAGATTTATCCACCATTTTTTCCATGGTTTTAACTGAACTATCTGCTCCAGATGTTTTCTCCATACAAACATTAGAACTTAACCTGCTTTTAGAGCAATCAATGGCTTCCAACCTAACATCACCGCAGTCCTTGATAACATGACCTATTTTTCCACAAGAATAGCAGAAATTTGGAATTTTCTCATAAACAACCTTCTGAAAGAATTTTCCTTCACACCCTTCCACCCATACTCCCAATGGTAGCTTATCATCCAATCTGATTCAAACACATATTCTGCCAAACTCCCTCCTACCCAACTGAAACATATTACCGTCAATCAAATAAGGTTTACCAACCTTTGACGCTATCCTGCAAATGTTGATTTCATCCCAACAGTGAAGAGGGAGATTAGGAAGTCTTATCCAGACCGGAGCAGTTAACCTAGAAAGTGAATTAGGAGAAAATTTTTTTGACCATCTTTCAATTCCTATGATAGCACCATTCACAAACCACGGTCCATTAACTAACACAGCCTCCAAATGCTCATTCTCAGGAAGAGAACAAAGCACCCAACCCAAACCAAGTTGAGTTATGTGGAACTTACCAAATTGAGACCATTGCCTCCTCAATTCGGTACTAATCAGAGACAAGGAAGGTTCACCACCAAAAATCTTGACAACCAACAAATTTTTAAGTCTTTGTGAGTTCTCATTCTCCTTTTTCACATTAAGTTTAACCGAGTTACCATCTTCATATAAACAGCTGCCATAATCCAAATCTGCCACCTTGATGTTCACTATCTTCTTCCAAACATTCTGAAGATTCCCACCTGAGGGATTGGAATTAAGAGCCGAGTTACCTTCAACATTGCCACAATCATCTTCTCCCAAAAGGGATTGAACATTCATCGTATCAGCATGAGGTTGTTCATCAGCCAAAGAAACCCTTGCTGGATCGCCCTCGGAGATGTGCTCTCTCACCAAACTCAGATGATTCTCCGTCCAAAAGATTCTTCTCACTAACATAATCATCCTTGTTAATTGAAACCATGGCATTCGCATTTATCACACTGTCACTAACGACAGGGATTGCATTTGAAAAACCAAATCTATTAACAAAGATTTTCATGCCGGAAGAAGAAGCTTCACAATTAAACGGAGAAAAACCTAGAGAGATACAACCTTGTGGTAATTTACTATCAGGACTAACAGCAACAGATTTGCCCTTACCATCAACGACATCCAATTTTACTTTGTCAACGAAAGCTCCTTCCTTAATAACTAAGGCGCCCTTGGAATGCTTCGTATGTAACACAAAGGTTTCACGATTGTTACCAGGAATACGTCTGTTAAGGCTACCTTCATCCGTTGATCCACCGGAGGATGGATGGCGAATGTCCATAACTCAATGCGGTGGTGCATCCTGGCGATAGCCACCAGGATCCTTACTTCCCGCCGGAATTGTAGCAATGAAAGTTTGAAAAAAAATACCGCCAGAATTGTAGCAACGAAAGTCTTATCTTGATTCAGCATGTAAATAAAGAAAGAAGAATGAAGCATGTGATTGAATTTTTAAATTATGACCAACTCTCAAATAAAGAGAATGTGGGGTATATGTAGAAAAAATGCAAGTTAAGCTCATTTAAAAAAAAAAAACTAACAATCTAACATTATTTTAACAATTAATAATTTAATCTCCAAAAAAAAATTTATAATAAAGAAATAATATATTAAAAAGGGAAGACACATAGGTAATGTTAGATTATATTTTGTAGTATTTTATATAGAAATAATATAAAATATTATATCTTACCTATGTGGTTTATATATATATATATATATATATATAATTTCTATAGAAAAAATATATTATCCAAAAAAGTCTTCAAAAATATAAAAAAAAAAGAACCCTAAAATGACTAGCATCTTGTAAAATTAAAATCAATTAATATTTGTGAATTCATTATAAATTCAATTTATAACCAAATTTGGTAATGTAAATTATCAATTTGCATTGACAGAATCTGGTGAATCCAAGGGAAGGAAAATCAAGCTACATTTCCATGACTATAGAATACTTGTTATTAAAATAAAAATTTATATTATTTTTTCTATTTTAGAATACATTAAATATTCATACAAAAATAGGAAGTATTTAGATAAATTCATTTATGTATCGGTAAATTTTTGTAAGCAAATTTAATTCAAAATAGATGCATATGTATACTTAATAAAATTTTAATCATATGAGCTTATTACTTTTAATTAACATAATTAAATATATTTATGTAATTTTTAGTAAATATAAGCCATATATGAAGCATTTAAAAATAATTAAACTAACATAAAATTTATTTAATTGTGGAATTTTATTGATTTCTATTTAAGCTTATTATCCTTAACCAAACCATGGAAGTAAATATATATATATATATATATATATATATATATATATATATATATATATATATATATATATATATATATATGGACATTTTAAGACACTCCTAAATGAATATAACCTATATTATAATTTCTAAAGCATAAATCCAACCATTTTGGCTTCATCTATGCTCAAGTTTGGATCAAAATGGGGTTATGTAATGTACATCTCATACAAGTAGTTAACTTGCACATCTTAAAAGTCTGAATAAGTTGTTAAACATATTACAATATGCCCAAGGCTAACCAAGAGGGGGGTTAATTGTCAATTTTAAAAATTATCGCTTGGAAATGAAAACATTTTATGTAGAAAATTTAATTTAAAATAGTACTTGAGCAAGATTAAATTTTCTGTAAAAATTTACTTTTCAACCACAGTAAATAAAAATTGTGGAAAGTAAAAATACAGTAAAAAGAAAAGAACAGAAAACAGCGAATTTTATAGTGGTTCGGTCCAACAAGACCTACGTCCACTCCCTGGAGACTTCTTCTCCAGGTATTGCACTATACTCAAGTGACTCTCTTTTTGCCCCCACAGCAAGGCGGAGAAGCCTTTACAATTTTCCTCTCTTCCACCAAACCCCGGTGCGGCAGAGAACCGTCATCCCTTTTCACCCTCCTGGTGATGGCAGAGAATCAAGCGTCCTTTCTCACCCCCCTAGTGATGGAAAAGAACCAAATATCCTTTCTTACCCTCTTGGTGACGGCAGAGAACCGGACCCTCCTTCAAAGATCTTCTCTTAAGAGTCTTCAAAGAGATAGGGCAGAGACTTGAAGTACAAAAAATGAGATCCTCACCTTTGGGCAACCTCATGAATTCCCTCACAATTTCCTCTTCAAAGATCTCACCACACTCACACCCAAACACTCTCCCAAATCACTCTTTCTTTCACTCTTAAGAAGAAATTCATAGAAGAACTCCCTAACAGTCAGTTTTTCGAACCCTTATATACAAAAAATAAGAAAAATCATCCAAAACTAAAAATTTCAAGTTTGACGAAGTTAGATCTTACAGTACACTCGTACTTCGTACATACGAACAGTTGAAAAATATAAACAATTCATCCTTTATGATGCTGTATGAACCTATAAGACCTAGATTTCATACTTTGGACATGATGTATGAAATCATTTTGTATTGTATGAACAGTTCAAAATATTGAACAGTTCATCTCGTACAATACTATACAAAATAGTGAAAACTAGTTTTCATACTCGAAAAATGATGTACGAAACCCATTCGTACTGTACGAACATTTTAAAATATTAAATAGTTCGTCCCGTACGATTATGTATGAACCTGTGAAACCTAGTTTTAGTGCTCTAGTAATGATGTATGAAAATCATCCATACTGTACGAATAGTTTAATATATTGAACGGTTCATCCCGTACAATCCTGTACGAACCTATGAAATCTAATTTTTATACTTTGGAAATGATGTACAAAAATATTTCATATAGTACGATTTATACTTAAAAAAATTTTACTCGTAAACAAGGTAGGTTTGTTTTAGAGGAGAAACAATACAAATCATCCCGTACGATTATAGATCGTACAGTATGATTAGTTTAAATAAAATTAAGTTTTTTTCTCACTCCCCCAGTCTGTATGCACGGTTATCCAATTTACAATCACACTCTCTAATACTTAAGAAAAGAATTAAAAGTCAAGGCTCCAAAACTAATAAACTCTAATCCAATTAACTTGAAGTCTTCTACTGTCTGAAATGTGATTTCCCTAAAATATTAGTACACATAAAAAAAAATAAACTTTTCCAGCATATGTGAGGAAAAAATAATAATCAAACAATAAGATTTTATTATCATCAAAACTCACATGATTATAAAGATAAATTCTTGAAAAACTAATTTGCAATAATCTTTTTGATGATGCCAAAATAATTATTTGAGTTAACAAATAAATGCAAATTTTCTCCTTAGCTCCCCCAAAATGCCTAAAAGTAAGCTCCCCCTAAGTGAAAGATCAATTTACAACAAAGGGTTCCTATAAAGATTAGAAACATACGCACACATACGCATATACACACATTCATACAGTTCACAATAATCCAACCAACATATAAAACATCAAATAACAAACCAATCTACACCTCAAACAAACTCACTATTTTGACAACAACAAAAAGGAAGGAATCAAGTTAATTGATGATTAAGACAATGTTAAACTAATTACAAACAGCAATATTAAGATCACATGGAAATTATAAAGACTCAATATTTAAATTACAGAATAACCAGGATAAGAAAAAGTTGATTTGTTGTTTGAAATAGACAAATTATGTAACAATAACTATTGCAGAAATGATAAAATAGAATTACTAGTTTTCTAATTCAATAGTGAAGATCAATGTTTATTATATATACTTGTGGGGCTGAGAAACTGATAAAGGAAAGATCAATTGGTGATATTGCATCTTTTCAATTACTTGTGGTACACTTTGTGCATCTTGTTAATTTGGACTTTTTTGTACCCTTTTTTAATTTGGCAAACTTTGCGCATCTTTTCATGTAAATTGCATACTTTGTGCTTTTTATTCATTTTGGGCTGATTTTGTGCCTATTTTTAAACTATATCTTTCCAAAATCACAAACTCTTAACACAAATTACAATAATGAACAAAGATGAACACCTTGAAATAGAAGTAAAAATGAAGGTATTACATCAATTTTGCAACAATTTTAGTTACGTAATACTTGACTATTAAAAACATAAGATTGATCTTCTACTCTACACCCAGTGACAATGTAATTTAAAAGTTTTGAGAGACTAAGTTTCACAAGAAAATTAACTTTATAGAGCAAATTCATTCAACATTTCATATTTGATCAAGATAAATTATTACCTCATCCATAATGCAATATGCAACAAAACATGAGTTTTTCATTTCATACATATGAAATCAACTTACATCCATAATTTCACTCACACAGTATAGCATCAAGAATCATCCCAGTAACACCCAAGTACATTCACCCACATATCAAACTTCCAAAGAAAAATAAATACAACAAACCCTAAAAGAAAAACATCACATCAGCCGCACAAGAGTACAACATCGACACAACCAAAGCAAAAACCAAAAATAGAAGATCATCACTAGTAATCTGGAGGACTCTAGTCTAGAGGTGGTGGAGGAGTAGTGAACATAACAAAATAGCTGTTGATTATAGCAATATTAGTGTTAACTGAATCAAATTGGTCTCAGATCCACCCTGTGTCTTCTTTATACCTATCATCCCGCAGCTTTAAGTGAGCCTCCACATCATCAAACCTTTGATCAAGATGATCAAAGCGCTAGACCATATCTTGATTAACATTCTAGTCAGGTCCAAGTGTAGGTGCAGGTGTAGGAGCTCCCCCTTCTTCCTCAGAGTCATCTCCAGAACTCTCCCTCCCAAAAAGTGACCGAAAATGGGCATCGATAAAATAAATAGGGAGTTTAATTGGACTATCTGGCTGTATAAGATTGTATTTCTTTTTAAGGATATAGGCCACTAGATGTCTTAAAGCCACATTTTTCTTTCTTTTGTAATTTTGATGTCCAATGTCAGACATGTTATGAATATAATCCAAAATTAGCTGGGCTTCATCTAAATGTTGATTTATCATAATCAAATAAGTGGCTACGGATAAAAGAGGACTCATGTTGACATGGTCACCAACTTTTGGAATAATTAAAGTTCACAGTTCATATTGGATGATATGGGCATTTTGTTTCAGTGTATAAACACGAGGCAAATGATTGCCTGGGCTACTCTTCTAAGAATCTTTTTGACTTCAGACCAGTCAAAGTCTGCATTGAAGATAGTGTATGGGCTATAGTTCCTTGAGTTCTTAAGTGGAGGAAGGTGCCTAAATCTTCCTTGGTGATTTCTACTCTTTGCTTTAAAACATATGAAGTGATCCTTGAGTGATCCTAATTGACTCTCATATTGGCTAAGAAGAGATAAAAGATTTCATTGTTGTAGGTATAGATGAGAGTGAGGATGAAAGAAAATTGGGTAGAGGCTAGTAAGGGCATTATAGTAAAGTGAATGTCATCTTATATAAGAAGACCATAAAGGGTGATTTTGGCAAGCGAAAACCTATAAAATGCATCCTCATTTTCCTTAGATAAAAAATTCTCATCTACAGCAGTCCTAGAGGAAGAGGCTTTGAAACGTGGTCACTTGCTGCTTCTAGCCATAACTCAAAGAAGGTATCAGGAGAGTTTGGAAATGGATAAAAAAGTGATAAATAACTTCTCCAAAGACCCTTCAATTTAAAGAAAATGATCTATCATACAGTATAAAATATGGTTTGTACATACGATCATAATTTCGTACATGACAAAATTTATTTCGTACGTACAAGAGGAATCAGCCAAAAATGAAACAGCTTTTCATAAACTACCCTTCATGAGGCATCCTTCCATATAGGCTTTTTGATTAATGATTGTACAGACGATCATTGTTCGTCCGGGACGATCATGTGTTCATTTGGGACAATCAGAATATTAAAGATCATTTCGCTGATGGTTGGCTTTATCCTTATCCAAAATTGACAACAACGATCATACAGTTAAATGACACAATCATATGTATGATCAATAATAATAACTGCAAAAAAAAATTGTAGGCCCATCCCCATGCATACAGATGAAAATACACCAATCATCCCATATAATGACATCATTGTACAATACGAAAAGACTATAAAGGCACAGTTTTGTCCCCTCAACTCAGAAAATATCATGCACAAGCTACAAATATCATACAGGATGAAAGCATTTTCATACAGTATGATCAAAACACATAAACATAGCATGATAATAAAAAAAAATCTCTCAAATCCAAATTTTTACTTAATAAGTGACATGCTTCATAATAAAAAAAAACAAAAATAAGAATACACAATAAATCACAGGAAAATAATTAGAACAACCAAAATAATCATATAGAACCAAATTCAACAGTCACCTATATACAACACATCAAATTTGCAAAAATTTGAAATTAAGCATTAAGATTAATCACACCTAGCCTTATCCTTAAGATGCTAAATGAATCAAAAGCTAGTAGTTTTATAAAAATATCTGCAAGTTGATTTTTAGTTGAAACATGATGCAATTCAATTTCTCCCTTAGCGACATGATCACTAATGAAGTGATGCCTTATATCTTTATGCTTGGTTCTAGAATGTTGAATAGGATTCTTTGAAATACAAATGACACTAGTATTATCACAAAAAATTAAAATTGTGTTAATTGAAAATCCTAAATTAATCAACTATTATTTCAACCAAAGAACTTGTGCCACACAACTACTTAAGGTAATGTATTCTACTTTAGCAGTAGAAAGGGCTACTGAATTTTATTTCCTACTAGACCAAGATACTAAAGAATTTCCAATAAATTGATAAGTTTCAGAGGTACTCTTTCTATCTACCCTGCATCCTGTAAAATCTGAAACAGAATATCCAATGATTTTAAACAAAGTGCTATGCCTAGGATACCAAATTCCTAAGTTTTGAGTTCCCAAAAGATATCTTAATATTCTTTTCACTACTATCAAATCTGATTCCTTTGGATCAAATTAAAGCCTAGCACACAAATAAATACTAAACATAAAGTCTGGTCTTCTAGCAGTAAAGTAAAGCAATGATGCAATTATTCCTCCAAACTTCTTTTGATCAACAAATTTTCCCTTAAGATCCTTATCTAACTGAATTGAGAAACTCATTGGTGTAGTAACTTGTTTGGCATTATCCATTTCATACTTTTTGAGGATGTTTTTAACATACTTAGACTGATTAAGAATGGTTCCTTCCTCACTTTGCTTTATGCTAAAACCAAGAAAATAACTCAAGTCTTCCATCAAACTCATCTCAAATTCACTACTCATTATTTTTGAAAATTCATAACAAAGATTTTTATCAGTTGATCCAAAAATAATATCATCAACATATTTTATACAATGAGTATGTCATCTCTTATTTTCTTCAAAAAGAGAGTGGTTTCCACACTTCCTTTTACAAAAGATTTCTCTAATAGGAAAGTACTTAACCTTTCATACCAAGCCCTATGTGCCTATTTTAGTCCATATAATGCCTTTTTCAATTTAAAAATATGATTAGGGAATTTAGAATTTTTAAAACCTAGATGTTGCTTAACATAAACATTCTATTGTATCATCCCATTTAAAAAGGCACTCTTGATATCCATTTGATATAATTTAAAACCTTTAAAACAGGCAAAGGCTAACAAAATCCTAATTGCTTCAAGTCTAACTACAGGGGCAAAAGTCTCTTCAAAGTCAATCCCTTCTATTTGATTATACCCCTTAGCCACTAATCTAGTCTTATTTCTAATCACAACTCCTAAATCATTCATTTTATTTTTGAACACCCACTTAGTTCCAACAACACTTTGATTCTTTGGCCTTTTAATTAATTCCCAAATATCATTTCTTACAGATTGATTCAATTCTTCTTGCATGGCCAAAATCCAAAATTCATCCGAAAGTGCTTGATTTATATTTATGGGTTCAACCATCAAATAAAAGCTGAATGATTGACCTCTTTGCTAAGTCCATGCCTAGTCTTAACACCCTCACTAGGTTCACCTAAAATTAATTCCTTAGGGTGATTCTTAGAAAATTTCCAATCTCTAGGTAAAGATTTTTCCATCTCTTCTTTCTCTTCTAATTTTTTTCTTTTCAATTTCTTGGGAGATATTTTCAATGTGATCTTCTTCCAACTTTGGCTCCTCTGAAATGCCAGATTCATCAAACACTACATGTGTCGTTACCTTAACTACCAAAGCTCTCTTATTAAAAACTCTATATGATTTTTCAACACTAGAATATCCAAGAAAAATTCCTTCATTAGATTTTAGATCAAATTTTCCTAAAGGAGTTTTCCCATTATCATGAATGAACACCTTGCATCCAAAGGCATGCAACTGTGAAAGATTTGGTGTTCTTTCTCTAAGAAGTTCATAGGGTGTTTTGTTCAATTTGAATTTAATGTTCACCCTATTCAGAAAATAACATGCTGTACTAACCACTTCAGCTCAAAAATATCTTAGAAGTGATGACTCTAGTGGCTTCTATTAATGTTCTGTTCTTCCTTTCGACTACCCCATTCTGCTGAGGGGTCCTAGGTGCTGAAAAATTGTGATCAATTCCATGTTTTTTATAAAACTCTTCAAATTTTTTATTTTCAAATTCTCCTCTATGATCACATTGAATTGCTAAAATCTCACACCCTAGCTTCTTCAGAATCCAAGTATAAAATACTCTAAATTCATCAAATGATTCACCCTTGTGAGATAAGAATTTGACCCAAGTGAATCTCGAATAGTTATCTACAATAACAAACCCAAAACTTTTTCCTCCTAAACTGACAGTGCTAACCGGTCCAAAAAGATCCATGTAAATGATTTCTAATAGTTTATTTGTCCTAAGATCTTTAATGGAATAAAGGGAGGACTTCACCTTTTTTCCTAATTGACACACATCACACAGGTGATCCTTAATAAAATATAGTTTGGGTATCCCTCTAACCAATTCTTTTTGGGTAATTTTCCTAAGATTTTTTATTCTTGCATGACAAAGCCTCCTATGCCATAACCATGATTGATCAGTTATTATTTCAAGACAAAAAGTATTAGAAGACTTAATACAATTCAAATCAAGCATATACGCATTATTTACCCTAACTCCATGCAAAATATCATTTCCATTTTGGCGTACTATGCAGCTAGTTGGAAAAAATTTTACACTATAACCCTTATCGCATAGCTTACTTATACTCAACAGGCTATGCTTTAAGCCATCTACCAATAATACACTTTCAATAAATGAAATATTTAAGTTTCCAATCATACTTATACCTACCACTTTCTTGGTAGTATTATCTCCCAGTGTAACCTTACCTCCTTTCCTAGCTTCTAGCGATATGAATTATGTTTTATCTCTAGTCATGTGCTTAGAACATCTATTGTCCAGGTACCAAATACTCTCATGAGGTCTTGTGTGA
This sequence comes from Dendrobium chrysotoxum, assembly GCA_019925795.1. Lineage (NCBI taxonomy): Eukaryota > Viridiplantae > Streptophyta > Magnoliopsida > Asparagales > Orchidaceae > Dendrobium > Dendrobium chrysotoxum. The sequence continues at coordinate 66,247,386 of CM034312.1, forward strand.
GAGTGTTCCTATAAAATTATCAAAAGTTAGACTTAGGAACCCAAACAAGTTTGGGTTCTCCTCTTGGTAATCGTCAACCAGATACATGAGTGATATGCTGTAATTTATGCATTTTTGGTCTCCACACTAGATATGTTCTTTTATGAATGTTGTAAGTGTGGGAGATGTGTCCTAATATTCCACATGTAAAACATCTTACACCTGGAAAGGGATTTCTTAATCAATATGAGTTATAATTTCTCTTCTTAGGTGTTGAACTCATATTCTTTTGTTTAGACTTATAGAATTGTTCAAGTGTGGGTGTTCATCTATTTTCCTTTAATACATTTCAACTCTAATTTAAGATATGAGTTCCTATTCTCTAATATAGAAATATCCATTCTCAACTCAATTTCTCTACGTTCAGTCTCTTCGAAAAAGACTTTATAATCATTTTCAAGTTCTGTATGTGATGATTTCATAAGTTCATGCTTTTCATTGAAATCATTGAATTCATCCAATAGGCTCATGTGGTTGTTATCTATGTCTGCATGGTCTTTCCTAAAGATTTCATATTCTCTTTGCAAGTTTATATGTTCTTTGTTCAGTCTAGCATACAATTTTTTTAGTTTTCTATATGCAGTATGAATTCTATTAGAATTTCAAATAATTCTTCATAGGATAAATCACATACCTCATCTTTGTCTGAATGATCAATATCGTCTTTCATCAAGCATAAATTTGTGACTTCTTCTTCAGGTGCTATTTTTGATGAATCAGATGTTGAGTCTGCCGAAAATACTTTTTTGAAATCTCTTCTTGCCGTTCTTCACATTGGTTTTCTTCTCAACCTTGTCCTTGCTAGGATTAGCTTTGAGATTTGGGCAATCAATCTTGATGTGTCCAGGCTTCTTGCATTTATAGAAAATTACTTCATTAGAGGCCTTAATATTTTTATGGAACTTATCTTTGTTCCATTGCTGATGTCTCCTTTGCTTCCTCCTTATAAAACTTTTAAATTGCCTCATCTTGAGAGAAATATCTTCCTCATCCTCAGGTAGTGACTGGTCACTATTTGAATTGTCCACCTTCAATGCTATGTTCTTCTCCTTTTGCTTGTCACCTGTATCAAACTGTCTTTGAGTCACTCCTTACTCATAGATAATTAGTCATCCAAAAAGATTGTCAATTGAATACACATTTAAGTCTTTAAACTCTATAATGGCAGTTATCTTTGCATAATGCTTAGTAGGCAAATAACATAAAATCATATTTACTTCCTCTTTATTAGTTAGTTCCCTACCGAAAGCATGCAATGAGGTAACCATTTGAGTAAAACGTGTATACATGTAAGAGATTGATTCATTTGGTTTCATGTGAAAGCGTTTGTAGTCATGTAATAGAATGTTCAATCTAGATTGTTTGACCTCATTGGTTCCTTCATACGTAATGCAAAGTCTATCCCACATTTTTTTTCCTTATTTACTAGTTGAAACACATATATAATCTTCAGATTTAAGAGCACAAAAAAGCAATTTAAGCATTTTGCATTAAATTATGTTAAGTCCCTTTCTTCTATAGTCCAGTTAGCAAATGGTGTTTTAACTCTAATGACATCAACAAGTCTAGTAGGTGCATTATAACCATCTTGTACTAACATCCATATGCGATAGTCAAGTGATTGCAAAAAAGTAGACTTATACGTTTTCCAGAAATCAACCAAAATGTTATCAAATAACGGTGGTCTAGTTAAAGAATATCCTTCAGGAGTATTGTGGTTTCCAAAATTAGTCATGATCTAATTTTCAAAAGTAATTTAAATATTAATATTTGAAATAGGCTCTGATATCACTTGAAATTCTGAATAAGTTATTAAACCTATTACAATATGCCCAAGGCTAACCAAGAGGGAGGTGAATTGGTAATTTTAAAAATTATCTCTTGGAAATGAAAACCTTTTATGTAGAAAATTTAATTTAAAATAATATTTGAGCAAGATTAAATTTTTAGTAAAAAATTACTTTTTAACCACAGCAAATAAAATTGCAAAAAGTAAAATTGCAATAAAAAGAAAAGGATAGAGAACAGTGGATTTTATAGTGGTTCGGTCCAGTAAGACCTACGTCTACTCCCTAGAGACTCCTTCTCCAGGTATTGCAATATACTCAAGTGACTCTCCTTTTATCCCCATAGTAAGGCGGAGAAGCCTTGAAAATTTTCCTCTCTTCCACCAAATCCCTGTGCGGTAGAGAACCATTATCCTTTTTCACCGTCCTGGTGATGGCAGAGAACTAAGTGTCCTTTCTCACCCCCCTGGTGAAGGAAGAGAACCAAGCATCCTTTCTCACCCTCCTGGTGATAGCAGAGAACCAGACCCTACTTCAAAGATCTTCTCTCAAGAGTCTTCAAAGAGATAGGGCAGAGACTTGAAGTACAAATAATGAGATCCTCACCTTTGGGCAACCTTATGAATTCCCTCATAATTTCCTCTTCAAAGATCTCACCACACTCACTCCCAAACACTCTCCCAAATCACTCTTTCTTTCACTCTCAAGAAGAAATTTATAGAAGAACTCTCTAACAGTCAGTTTTTAGAACCCTTATATACAAAGAACAAGAAAAATAGTCCAAAAATTAAAAATTTCAAGTTCGATGAAGTTAGATCGTATAGTATGATCGCACTTCATACGTACGAATAGTTCAAAAATATGAAAGATTCATCCCGTATGATGTTGTATGAACCTATAAGACCTATATTTCATACTCTGGAGATGATGTATGAAATAATTTTGTACTGTACGAACAGTTCAAAATATTGAATGGTTCATCCCATATGATACTGTATGAACCTGTGAAAACTAGTTTTTGTACTCTAAAAATGATGTACGAAACCCATTCATACTGTATGAATAGTTCAAAATATTGAACGATTTGTCCCGTATGATCATGTACGAACCTATGAAACCCCATTTTTGTACTCTAAAAATGATGTATGAAAACCATTCGTACTGTACGAACAGTTCAAAATATTGAATGATTCGTCCCGTACGATCTTGTACGAACCTATGAAACCAAGTTTTTGTACTCTAAAAAATATGTATGAAAATATTTCATACAGTATGATTTATACTTAGAAAAATTTTCACTCGTAATCCGTGTAGGTTTGTTTTAGAGGAGAAATAGCACAAATCGTCCCATACAATTAGACAACGTACAGTACAATTAGTTTAAATAAAATTAAGTTTTTGTCTCACTCCCCTGGTGTATGTGTGCATGGTTACCCAATTTACAATCACACTCTCTCAGACATAAGAAAAGAATAAAAAGTACAGACTCCAAAACTAATAAACTCTAATCCAATTAACTTGAAGTCTTCCACTGTCCGAAATGTGATTTCTCTAAAATGTTAGTACACATAAAAACAAACTTTTCCAGCATATGTTAGGAGAAAATAATGATCAAACAATAAGATTTGTTATCATAAAAAACTCACATGATTATAAATATAAAGTATTGAAAAATTAATTTGCGACAATCTCAACACATCTATGTAAAAGCATATGTTTGTTACCATCAAAATCAATAAAATAATTTATGATGCTCATAAAGCCAGCACAACTTTAAGTTGATAAATAGCTAAATGGTTTGTAGAAAATTGCAAACCCTAGGGACAACTCAATTACCTCATACTTAACCTTAGATAATTATCTGTTGAAACATAATTAGCCTAGTGTGAATTTTTAAAGATGCAAATTGATTGTTCAAAATTCATTAAAATTATGATTACAATGGAAACTTTTAGAGAAAACTAAGGACATTTTGAATATGACCCCACATGTTCCCAAATTTTTTTAAATATTGACGAATTAAGTTAAATTTTTAACAATTTAAAAATTGGCATTTTAATATTTTAAATTCATTTTAAATAATTTCAGAAGTCCCAAGAAAAGTTAAGAATACTGATAAACACCTTTAAAAAATATTTTAGTTTATTTTAAACTACTATAGGGTGTACCTTAAGCATGCTCAAATTTTGTTGAAATTATTTAGCCTAATGTTCTATTTTTTATAATTGAAATAATAGATAATTTAATTATTAAATATAGAAAAAATCTTAAATTCCTTTTGAGAAATTTTTATTGCTTAAACATATTATTAAAAATTGTTAAGTGCAATCATATGGTTTTCTAAAATCATCAAGCATGATATCATGTTTTCAATCCCGAAAAATCAAATTTTTCTAATTTTTAAATTTGGGTAACTAAGGAAAAATCATAATTCAAGCATTTGAGTCATGACCCAAGCTGATTTTCAAATCATAACATTATCTTAAGCATGTGTGAATACTTTTTAAGTTATTTGGAATTTTCCAATTCATGTAGTACTTTTCTTGATTATTATAATTATAAAATACTCGTAGAAGTTTCCAAAGAATTTTTAAAAATTTGAAATTTTTTATGGATGTTTACTTCATATGCATGAGTATATGCTTAAAATTTCAAAAGCATTATATGTGTCAGCTCATGTTATGTATTTTTCATTGTTGAAAATAATTTTTTTATTAAAATAAAAATATAAATTTTAATTAATTTTATTAATTAAGATTATTTGAACTTTTCAAATTCAAATGTCAAGCATTAAACATTCCTAGTTTTTTTGACAATTTATTTATTTATTTAATTTTTTTATTATAATTTTACCCCTTAGGTGGTAGTTACGAAAAATAATATATAAACCTAGAATACTCTTAATATTTGAGGATTCATAATAACTCCAATCAAGATATTTAGATGCTTCATCATCCCAATTTGACCATGGGCTAATTGGTTTCCTCAATATCCCCAAATAATTACCATTTCTCTTAATTATTCTTCTTATTAAGAAATAAATATTATTTAACAATGAATTTTTAAATCCACTAAATTTTAACCTTTGGCATGGTGTCTTAGACCTCCTGAGCACTTCCACAAACTCATCCAAACCTATTGGAGCCTTTGGTTCCCCATGGGTCTGTATGGTTAACCAAGTTAACCATTTATGGGCCATTTGACCCATACACATACCATACATAATTAAACTCATCTATCATTCAACCACCATGTCAAACCCTATCCAATGGAATACACATATCCTAAATTACCTACCATAGCCAGTCCAAGCCTTTGGCTAGCTTGGGTCACTCAATTAGGCTAACTCAAGTTAGCCCAAATAGGTTAAAACCTATTCTAAATGAACCTAGCCTACTATATGCCTACCCATGTCACACATTACATACCCTAACCTTACTTGAACACTGCCCAACCAAGCTTGACCCATAGGTGGTTATGCATTGGTTAAAATGTTATAGAACACGACCCATATGTAATATATTTGAGCCATTTAATTAAAATAGGTGGAACCGAGCCCTCAAATTTTCTTAGTCATTTACTAGTTTGAGTCTAGCTGAACTACCTAATATGATGTTCCTTAGCTATAATTACATCCAAGTTCTTTTATATGAACACTAAAAATACTCCAATTATTCCTAAAGGCCAGTTCCAACTTCTAGTTTCCTAAGCTTCCCCATTATTTGTGTTGATGAGCCTTATCCATTAAAAATGCTTTCAAGTCTAGTTGATTAGAAAATTTTGTTATTTAACTAAATGTTTATATTTGAAACATTTTTAACGACATCATTAAATTCATTAAAGCGGACTCAATTTTTGTGTGGACTTAATTCTGGGAATGTTTAGCATCCCTGAATTTTAGTAGACCAATTTGAATCCATCAATGGCCTCAATTGAATGTTGTCTGTTCTGGGTAAGATTTTGACCTAGAAATTAAAAATTCAATTGACTCAAATCCATAGAGGTATAGGCTACGAAATTTAAGTGATGTATTGATGAATGTGTAAGGGTTAGTTATCCGCTGTCTTCTTCCCAAACAAAACCCTAGTTTGCTTAGGAAGATTTTTTAAGTTCTAGTTCAATCACCTTTAATAAATTTCTATAAACTTCTATGTTAATTCAAATGCCCTAAAATTTTTTTGGAAACTTCCTAAGGTCCTTATATACCCATGGGTTTAATACCATGATTTGAATTTAGTTGGTCCATTAATTAGCAAACCCTAAAATCAACCCCTAAAAATGACCTAGGAAATAAAAAAAATAAATAATTAAACATATACAAATCATTAAAATTTAAACAAACTTACCTTAGACTCATAATGAGAAGCTTAATAAGGGGAAAATAAAAAGCTCTATTTAAATAATATCAAAACACTAATTTGACTAATTAAATATAAGTTAAAGGTTTAATTAAATATCTTTTGAGTAACAACTTATTTGCAAAAAAATTCAGGTCACACTTTAGCTCTGGCATCTTCCCTAGTGATTGTAGGGCTCAAATCTTTCAGCTCTGCCTTTCCATATTTTTAGCAATCATGTGTTTTTTTTTGTTTGCTTTTGGTTTCTCATAGCTTATTTTTGTGTGGTGCATGGCCCTTGTGGCCCTATTTTTAATAGTTTTTATTATGGTGATGACTCTGGTGTCAAACCCTTAGACATCATCTTTTCCTGCTTCTTCTCTAGAAAATCAAGGTTTTTTCAGTGTTAGCAGAGCTCCTTCTTCCTTTATCTCAAGGTCCTTCAATGAAGTTGTTGTGGGTCTCCAAAAGGATTCTGCTCATGAGAAACAGAATGTAAGCCTTTACACTCTATACAAGTAGGCCAATAGAAGAGTTTAACACATAGGGAAATTTCTAGGATCTTTCTAATCAAAGGAAAAGATAGGCTCAACTTGGTTTAATCAGTCACATGGATCAAATCATCACCTGATCGGTCTGAAGAAGAGAAAGTGGGAAAGAAAACATTGCTCTCAAACATGCACAAGAGAAAGATGGAGGTGGCGTCATCCATGTGATGCAGATGGGTGGGGTTTATAGCCTCTGAAAGATAGAAGACTTACCCACCAATCAGACATACCGTAGTACACTAGAACTGCCAGCCTTTGATACTAAATCTATAAGATATGTAGTATCTTGCACACAACACTAACATCCATGACCCAACTAATATAGTCTGGACTTATATCTTGATTGAAAAGAAAGTTAGCTAAACCACTTAGTCGTATAAAATCCATACTATCTAGTCTTTATGAAAGATGGTTGGGTGGCTGAGTTTTTTCAGAATTTGAGGCCGACATCTAGAGAAGTTCCTAAGTGGCCTCTTATTTATGAATGGTATTATGCTTCTAAAGTTAATGTAATTAAATTTTAATTTTAGTTAGTTTTTAATGTAATGCATGCTGGTTAAAGTATCCAAATTATGAATGCTTAAATTTTTAAAAAGGCTTAAAAATAATTTTTTTTAAGAAGACTAGACTTTCCCAGGTTTAGAACCTCATCCTCATAGGTCAATTATTTGAACTCTACCCACAGGTGGAGAAGTGTCTAAACCTAGAAAGAGAGATGGTTAATATGCATGTGACCCCGAATGATCTCTACTCATTCCTTAGATCATTATCTTTCTATGTTATTTAATTTCTAAAATTTTAAATTTTAATTACGAGTAGAAGAATTTTATCCGTAAGAGCGTAGCAAAATCAGGCACATGCATATACAAGAAACAAACCAATGAAATGCATGCAATTTCTACTATGCAAATAAAGTAAACACATCACAACAAATCAGTAGAATAAAGTAGTGCCCAAAGTCCATGGCAAGTGCCATATAATATATAACCCAGAGTGCAAAAAAGTAATAGTTGCCATGCTCCACCGACAACAACCTGGATTCTACTCCTATATAACAATGCAAGTCTTAAAATGAGGCATTTCAGTCTTGATGTTCGTCTTCTGGTTCTTTTATGGATTGCCTTCCTTCAGTCTTCTTGTGGTACATCCTAAATATGATATTCAAATAAAAAGAAATTTCCTATAAAGGGACTTCCTTTCCCTTTGGATTCCTAATATCTTATTAAAATTCTCCATTTTAAAGAATTTCACAACTCTATACACCGAATACATTACATTAAAATTATAAAAGAAAAATTTAGACTCTCCTACAAGGTTATCCTAAATAATTGTAATCAAACATCCCAAGAAAAAATATAATGAAATGAAAATACTCAAACCAGCCACACTTGGCCATGCTCTTATTTATTTGAGGGCTAAGCAGTTGAAGAACCTGTAGTAATTATATACAATTTATTTATTTTTAGCCCCCTTTTTAGCACTACATAAGTATGGCCATCTACAAAAAAATATCATAAATATCAAAATCGCTCCTAACCTATGGGTAATTAATCACTCATCACATCACAAAGATAATATAGTAATTAAAATCATCATCACAAAACTCTAAAATAACCAGTACACATTTTACATGCAAATCACCACATTGTAGAAATAGAAACAAAGAAAACATCGGCCTAACCTAAAGCTAGAAGTCGTGCCCTAACAAATAGATATAAGTGTGTGTAGTAGGTTATTTAGTTTGGGTATGTCCTATGTAGGATAATTATTCAAGTTATTTATGATTTAATTTGTTTAAAGTCAAAAAAGGAAGTTTTAGTTCAAGTTTAAACATTAATATTTTAAGATTGATTTTAAGAGTTCATTTTTAGTGTTTAATTGATTACCACCTTTGTTGCTCACCGAGGCAGTGAGATTTATTTCACCCTCCATGGGGCTAACTTAATAACCTCATAGACTTGGGTTACCCAGTGGTAACCAAGTTTGTTGAATTAATTTAATTGGTTGGAAATTAAAACAAGATGCATTAAATTGTTTATTATTAACTTGAGAGGTTACTTTAATTAGATTTGTTATCAACTGGTTCGTGGCATTATGCCATCAAGCTTAAGGTTCAGGCCTCCTTAGGACACTTAGCCCCACAACCCAAAGTAGTCCATCCTAAAAACCTAGTTGATATAATTAAATTAAGAATTTTATTTAGTTGAATCATTAGCAATTACTTGACTTTAACGTTTTGACACTCCATTGAATCCATTCGTGGCATTATGCCGTAAGGCTTGAGGACCAGACCTCCTTAGGACACTTAGCCCCATAGCCCAAAGTAGTCTATCCTCATCTTTGGAGTGCTTGTTGTGTATTAAGAGGATTGGTTAATTGATTTTAAGAGATTAGTTTATGATTTGACTAAGTTTTAGTTGAGTTATTGAATTCTGGAATTTTAGGTTATTGTTGGGTTTTTAATAAATTCTTATCCTATTCACTAAGTTAATTAAGTTTTAATTCACTTGAATTCAACATTAGAGGTATTTTAGATTAGGTGTGTAGTTAATTATGAGAGGATTTAACGAATTAAGGTTTGGGTTTTATGAGTCTTTTCATCTTAGCATATTTTATCTTAGGTTTGTTCTCCAATTTTATAACTCTTGAATTTAAGTTTATTTTGATGAATTTTATTTAGTTAGTATTTGATTAAGGGGTGATTAATATGTTAACCAAATTTAGTTCAAGTTTATGTTCAAATTCATCTTTTATTAATTATGTGTGTTGTTAATGATTTGGTTAACAAAAACTAAATGTTTTCATGTCTTTTGATTTGTTAAGGGGACTTTTAATTATTGATTGGTTATTGCTTATGGCTAATCAATTTTAGACTAATGACACACACTAATTCTAGGGTGAAATATCACTACATTTTTTATGTTTAGTATTTCTATCCTAAGGGAACATGCATCCTAAGTCTATGTTTTGTGAGACCCAATCCTTAATTTTTGTCCTTAAATGTCAATAGTGTTGTAGGGGACTACAAAGACTTTGTTTCTAACCCTTTAGACTTACACACAAATGTGACTGGGTTTAGGGGTCTTAAAGAAATGAAAGGATCCGAGTAAAATTGAAGTTACTATAAGGTCCTAAAGAGTGGGGGGAACGTGCACACAGAAGGGCTCCCTAAAGGCTATCTAAGTTTTAAGAAAATGTACAACACCGGGGGCTATGACCCGGTGGTATCGCCCGTAGCAACCCCACCAGAATGAATGGGGGTGACTGATGCTCGGATCCATTTGTCTAAGATCCTTTATATATTGCTCCAAAAGATCCTTGTTCTTTTGCTCTCCAAAAAGAACCTCGCACATAACATAGAAAAGAAAGAAGGTTGTATTAGATCAAGTTAGTATTAAACATGCAATTAATTAAAATAAAATGCAATTAAAATAATAACGTACCTTTTTTCGGGCTTGGACACCAACTTTGTTGTTTACCCTTAGGGATTTTGGATTTTTGGAAGCATTCCACATGTAGAGATAAGTGGTAGAAAAAGAAGGGAGAGTGGAATAGAGAATGGGAGGAAAAGAGAGCTCTTGTTCACTTTCTAAAAATCCACTTTCCAACAATCACCCAACAAGAATCATTTTCAGCCATACACTTCATTCTACCAATTTTCATGAGAAGAACTTCAAGTAACCACTCCTTTTTACTTGTACAAAGAGACATTCAAACTCTCTTTTTTCCCAAAACACGATGCATGATGATGGAAAATTATACTTCTCCAGAAACTCATAATCATTAAATAACTAAACATGTATAGAAAAAGATGCTTTTGAGGATAGTAAATGAAGCTTTTAAACGCAAGCCAACACACTTTCCATCCTCCACAAAGTTACTAAAATGAAACCGAATGAGATGTTAGAAAGGAAATTACCACTACATTTCTTCATACCAAACAACAATGAGAAAAAAAACATGAAGTCCTTAGCATGACTACAAATCATATGGCATGGTAACAAAATACTCATAAGATACGCATAAGATACACACAAAATATGCACAAGAAACATATAAAATACGCACAAGATACGTACAAGATACACACAAATACACACAAGATACGCATAACAAATGCACAAGATATGCACAAGATACCCACAAGATACGCACCAAAAATGCAGAAGATATGTACATGATACTTACAAGATACGCATAAGATACGCACAAAATATGCACAAGATACACATAAAATATGCATAAAATAAGTAGAGAGTACTCACAAAATAAGTAGAGCGTACTCACAAAATAAGCAGAGTATACTCATAAAATACGCACAACGTAGTCACAAAATAAGCACAGCGTAGTCACAAAATGCGTACTCACAAAATAAGCAGTAAATCTGAACAGTTCTAGCCGTCACGACTCCATACATAATGATTTCTCGTAAGTACTAAAGTGCTTGGAATGAGGCATAATAACAAATATAGAGATACATGCACACATTCAGAAAGAGAAAATGAGATTAGGTGAAGGAATGAAAACTTACTGTTGATGGGAAGAGAGGCTTTGAACTAGTTGCAGGATCCCCTTTTTATTTGCACGAGAGGAACAAAGAAAATTAAGGGAGCCAAACCAAAGGGCTAGAGTGGGGATGTGCGAATGCTAGAGACGGGAGAGTCGGCAAGAGTTGAACGTAATACTCTTGAAAAAGCTTCATCAAAATCCTTCTAAAACACCTTTCAAAGTCCCACTCTGCCTTGATTTCCTTATTCCCAAAAGGCAAAAAAAGGCTTCCATGTACTCGACCCCGCTGAAGCTATCTACATACACACCAAAATGGCAAGTCACGGGACTGAGAACACTGAATCAATAGAATCAAACTTTCAATGTAATCGAAGCTGTCAGATCATTTCCTGATCTAATACTAAACTCAAATTAGTTTAGAAAGTCAATAAAACTTTAATTGGATATAGGTTGAAACCATTGAGCTGAAATCAGGTTCCAATCAAACCCAATTCGACTCAATCCGAATTAGCTTGGGTTCAACACAACTCGACCAAGTTAAGTTAACAAAAATAAAACTTAAATTTGCACCAATTCAAGTCAAATAAAGTTTGATGAGGCTCAATCAACTCAATTAGATGTGCGTGAGGGCAAATAATGACAAAAATGAGGTCAATAAATGGACCCCCAACAGGTGTGGCGAACGACAAGTGAATCGTATGTGTTGAAATTAACCTACCTATCCCTAAGAAGATGCAACCCTATAACCCACTAAAGAGACACGAGAAACACCCAATCCCATAATAATTATGCAATAAGTATCCCACCATGCGATGACCACACAATCACATAATGATCATGCATCAACCACATAATCATGCAATCAAGCAATCGTATGATGATCACCTAAATCACAATATCATACAACCAAATAAATATTGTATAACGATGTTATAATCAACTAATCAATAATGATAACCTAGTTACACCTCAATCATGCGATCACACAGTAACCACACAACCATACAATAAATATACGATAATCATCTAATCATGTCAACTTACATACTAACAAATAAATAGTCATGCAATAATCACATAACTACAATGATTACACGATCACACGATAATCAACAAATCCTATAATGATTACACAATATTGCAACCATCATCTAATTATGCAATGATCACACAATCATGCAACAAACCCAAATGTTCAACCATCACTCCATCATGCAATGAGCACCCCAACATTCAATGACCATCTCACAATCACACAATCATATAGTGACCACGCACTCATTCAATCAATCATATAGTCGTGCAATGCTCACACAATCATATAGGCATGGTGGGATCGAAGGAACAGAGAAACCCTAACATTCTCTTGACCAGATCAAAACAATGAATGGGGGAGGCTCAATGCTCAATAAAACCAGCTCGAAATAGTGAGAGAGACAAGAAAGAAAGATCAACTATCAGCTTTTTTTTTTAGAAGATGCACTAGGCAGAAATTTTATTAAAACCAAGATAACTTACAAGCAACCATCACATTCCTCCTTTAACAAAGAGATAAAGGAAGGAGGAACATTATTAGCACTAAGAACATCCCAATTGATGTTAGAAATAAGAGCATAGTTAGCACACATATCTGCTAACTTATTACATTCCCTATTCACATAAAGAAATAAGACTTCTTCAAAATCATTGAGAAAAAATAGATCTTGATAGCTCACCAACTTCTCATTATCTTTTCTTTTCTTTGAAAACCTTTTGAAACAATCTGATAACATTACAATTATCTCCTTCAATGATAATTCCTTTACTTTCATGCATCCAATCTTGAACAAAGTTCTTCAATGAAAGAATAGCTTTAACTTGAACTTGTGTGCTGTCCCAATGTACCATACTAAATCCAAAAGCCCCCAAAAATCTTCCCTTTGAGTCACAAAAAACTCCACCTACACTGGCCTTGTTCGAATTCAACAAAGAAGCATCCACATTAGCTTTGATCCAATTGGGAGGTGGGGGATGCCAAGAATGACGAGGCAGTTGATGAAGCTGATTAACATCCCAGTTCTCACAATTGATGCTTTTCCAGAAAGAAGCCACCATAATACTCACATAGTTAGATGCTATGAAGGCTGCACCATCCTCTGGCTTCCCATGCATAAACTTGTTTCTACTCTTCCAGCATCCGTTAACAGCAGAATAAAAGAGATTTCCATAGAACGGATTATGTTTTGCAAGATGTTTTAGAGCAACAATACCTTCTTCAAATGAGTTAACCGAAGGAATTTGAAATCCCCAGCTGCAAAGCATTTGAATAACTTGAGCAATCTTCCTACATCCAGCCGTAACATGATCTGTACTTTCAGTTTCCCCGCATCCTAGAGGATAGCCATCATTCTCCAGCAATCTTCTATATGATAGAAAACTATTCATAGGAATAGCATTCTTATTTAGACGCCACCAGAACAATTGATCCGCAGGCCTTAATTTAATCTTTTTAATCCATGTCCAATCCTCAATTACACTGTCTTCCTTATGCAGGTTCTCCAAGACTAAAGCAGAAATAGTCTTCCCTGTACCTTTGTAAATTAATTCCAAAGAATCTCTAAGCTCTCCTACACATATTGGAATTGAAAGGATGAGCTCCACCAGATGTTGACCAAATATTTTCTTCAACCTTACTTCATCCCACTTGCCATCTTTGATGTAACAATCAAGGCTTTCTGAGTCTTCATCCAAATTGCTCACGAAGGTAGGCCATCTTGCAATGCATTTATCCATAATCCAAACATCTTTGGAAATATTAATATCAATGCCATTCTTGATCTTCCACCGAAGCAAAGGTTTTAGAGCAATAGCACCCTCCATTATAATCTTCCATGTATATGACACCCCCTTCTTTGGATCACTAATGAACATTCCCGCACCATATTTAGGAACCAACATACGTCTGAGCAAAGAATCATTTTTTGAAAGGAAGTTCCAAGTCAATCTAGGTCTCAATGAGCTTATCCTGCCAGCAACCAAATGCAAACCATGTCCACCTCTCTTTCTCGGCAAGCACAAAACCTCCCAAGCAATATAATGAAGTCCTTTTCCTCCACCGAACTTATTCCACAAGAACTCTCAACACATTCTATCCAACTCCCTCAAAATCCCCAAAGGAACAAGGGAATGAGTTGTTAAGAAGATGGGGATAGATAGAATGACCTGATTTATCAGAACTAATTTCCCCGCAAGTGAAATAAATCTATTGCCCCAGACATTAAATTTACTTTCTACTTTCTCCAACAGTTTATTAAAACCAGTGAAAACCAACCTTCTTAAAGCCATCTTCACACCTAAGTACTCCATCTCATTTACCACCCAAAATCCCATTTCTTTAGAAAGCTTTCTCACTTTATTATTTTTAACCATTTTCCCAAATAATATGGCTGACTTTTGTGTATTAATTTTTTGCCCAGTCCACTTACAAAAATTCCCTAAAATCTTCTTTATCTTTCGTACATTACGAATGGTAGCTTCAGAAAAGACAATGATATCATCTGCATAGAGTAAATGAGAAATTCTTGGAGAGTTAGAAGCTACGTTTACTCCAATATTCCTGCCTTTACAAGAGAAACTATCTGACAACAACTGAGAACACATAATGAAAAGAAATGGAGAGAGTGGACAGCCTTGCCTAAAACCACTTCCAGCTTCAATCCATTCAGAGTTTACCCCATTCAATTTAATAGAGAACTATGGCTTTTCTACACACTCCAACAAAAGAGAAGCAAACTTCCAAGGAAACCCAATATGATCCAGCACCTTTTTAAGAGTTAACTAACTCATACTATCATAAGCCTATTCCATGTCCAGTTTGACTGCCACAAATCCCTTCTTCGATTTAGAGACTCTGAATTTATGGAAAACTTCTTGAGCAATGAGAATATGATTTGACAAGGATCTTCCCTTCACAAAAGCTGACTGCTCTAAAGAGATGATTTTTGGAATGCAACTACTCATCCTATTTTGCAAAATCTTAGCTACCAACTTATAAACAGTCATACATAAGCTAATAGGCCGAAAATCAGATGTAAGCTTAGGATTTTTAACTTTAGGAATAAGCACAATAGATGTTTCTTTCCATTTAGAGCACATCCTTCCAGATAAAAAAAAGTAATAGTGGATTTTTGTGTGTGGTGTAGCTTCGTTGTTTTTTTCCCAATTTCATATTTTTTCACGGTAAATCCTAGTGTCTTCTTATTTCTGCTGCTTTCTATTTCATGCTATGTTCGTTGCATAATTTACTTCCACCCCCAATAACTCATATCACTGATAATAATAGAACACATAAATTTTAATTATCTTAGGCCAATAAGTTTTAATGAATGAATTCGTTACCCCATCCAAACCGGGCGTAATATTGCTTTCCAGTAGAAGGATCACCAGCTCCAGCTACTCTCTACTGAATTCTTTTTCCAGCCAAACTCTGTCAATTTCCTGCAGCACCACCGTCGGAGCTGGCCACCCGTCTAGGACCACCTTCCTAGCCCTCCACTTGTTCTTAAAAAATTGAATAAATTCTGATTTAATCAACTCCTGTTCTTCAATTAACACTCCAGTAGAATCCTTCACATGGTGAATCCAGTTCCCATTTCTTCTGGCTGTTGCATATGCATGAAAAAACTTTGAGTTGGTATCACCCGATTCCATCCACTTCACTTTTTACCTTTGCATCCACCATGTAAAGAGGCGGCCCAAAGTAGAATTTAAATCATTCACCTTAGACTTTAATAAGGATAGCTTTTCAATAGAAAGGCCACCATGTTCTGCTTCCTCCATTTGTAGATCAAGTATTTCCTTTTTCAATTGAACTTTTGATTCCTTCAGCTCTTTATGCTTAGCTTTGCTCCAGAAAAATAAAACCTTTAACGTTCTTTAGAATTTATAAGAGAGAATATTGGCCACATCACCTTTGAATTCCTTGTTCCAATATTAAGAAACAATAGAGAATGACGCTGGGTATGAAATCCACACATCTTTAAATTTAATTGTACTACCAATACGAATCTTTGCTGGAAATAAATTCATCAGAATGGGACAGTGATATGAAGCAATTCTAGGTAGATGTCTAACAGCCGCAATTTGTAAACTTTTTAAAGCTGCAGAATTGATAATACACCGATCCAACCTCTCCCAAATATGAGCTTTACCAATTTTGTTATTACACCAGGTGAATCTCAAGCCAACAATCCCTACCTCATGAAAATCAGCCTCTCTCATAGAAGATAACATATCAATAGGACCTTGGGAAAGGATGAACTTTTTCCCACCTTTTTTGTCATCTTGGGACAAGATGCAGTTAAAGTCTCCACCCACCACAGATGGAATCTTAGAGCAAGAAAGTGCTTCCAGGCTATTCCACAAACATTTCCTTTGAGTGACATCCATGCTCCCATAAACCGTTGCAATCTTCCACATCCCTTTATTAACAATTTCAACATTTCCAATTACTGCTTGTGTCGTAGCCGAACAAACTGAAAATGATCAACATCAGTTCTCCAACATACCATAATTCCTCCAGATAATCCTTTTGAAGGATAAAGAAAGAAGTCCCACACACCGCCAAGGAACTTCTTAAATTCAGCGCGATCCAAAAGGGATTACATTCTCAATATTATCAACAAGCTTCACTGGAGAGACTTGATTGGCTTTCAGATTTGTCGCACTCACATCAGGCTTAGTATTAGCCACCTTCCCACCAGTCTCCTCCATACTATTGTTGACCATCCCATTTTCACTATTGGACTTAAAAAGCTCTGTCATATCTTGAACAACATGTTCCTTTTCTGATATGATTATCCTTCTAAAATTGCTTAATTCCCTGAATTTTCTTTACCAATTTGAAATTACCTGTCTTAACCACATCTCTATGCTGGCAATTACTTATGCCTTTCTTGCGGTTCACAAGAATCCAGGGACCATAAGAATCTGAATTCGTCTTCCCAATCTCTTCATTCATAACTGCATCCTTTCCATTCTCATTGCTAGCTCCCACTGCCACCTTGGGCAAAGTACATTCCTTATTACATTCAAATATCATATTGGCCGATCAACCCACATTGGAAACAAAAGGAAGATATTTTTTCAAACTCCACTTTTTGAAAAAATCTTCTTGAAATGCTATCCACCCAAACTCCTGAAGGCAAACAATGATCAATTTTCACCCTAACATAGATTCTAGCAAATTCTCTTCTTCCCCACTAAAACAAATTTCCGTCCAACATAAGTGGTTTACCAATCATAGAAGCAATTCTTGATATATTTTTCTCATCCCAACAATGAAGAGGGAGGTGTGGCATCCTTACCCAAATTGGTGAGGTCAACCCCTTCATTGATAATGGTGAAAAATCTGGTTTCCACTTTTCCATCCCAATTATGTGTCCATTCACAAACCAAGGGCCGCCAAAAAGAACTACTTCTATCAGCTCAACGGAACTGAGAGAACATCAAAACTAGCCTTTTCCAAGGGTTGTAAAGTGAAAATTCCCAAACTTACTCCATTGCCTCCTTACCTCCCAAGCAACAAAATGAGATGGCATTTCTTTTCTAAATACTTTAAACACCAAGGATTTTACCAACCTGTTAGCATTCATATGCTCCAATTCTTCACATAACTTCACTACCTTACCATCATCCGACAAAACCACTTCCTCTTCCTTGAAATTTAGCTTTATATAAGGTTTAGTACTACACGGGTTAGCAACCACTCATTTTTATCTATCTTAGGTAATCCATCAGAAACCTTGTCCACAAACATTACATTTTTAACACCTAATCTAGGTTTAACCCTATCTATTCGAATTGGATCATCCAGACTTTCCTCACAACCACCCAAATCAGCTGAAACATAATTCCTGACTTCCACCAAATTAGAGACCTTCTTCCCAGGATTATCTTTTCTAACCAAACCAACTATCTCCGACGACACAGCATCATCACTCACTGAAGCAACAGGTGACTTAGTTGGGGTCTGATGACCTTTGCTAATCGAGATATGAGAATTCGCATTTATCTTGCTGTCAGGGACAGAGATCGCATTTGAATTCCCAAATCGATTCACAAAAATCTTCATCCCTGATAAGGAAGCCCCCGGATCAGGAGAAAAATTGTTTAACACGGTAGAACCAGTAACAAAACAATCATCGCTTGAAACAACATTCTTCCCCTTACCTTCAACAAGACAAGCCTTACTTTGATGAATAATACCACTGTCTGAGATGATCATCTCACTATTTGACAAGCCTTATTTAGTTAGTATTTGATTAAGGGGTGATTAATATGTTAACCAAATTTAGTTCAAGTTTATGCTCAAATTCATCTTTTATTAATTATGTGTGTTGTTAATGATTTGGTTAACAAAAACTAAATGTTTTCATGTCTTTTGATTTTTAAGGGGTCTTTTAATTATTGATTGGTTATTACTTATGGATAATCAATTTTAGACTAATAACACACACTAATTCTTGGGTGGAATATCACTACATTTTCTATGTTTAGTATTTCTATCCTAAGGAAACATGCATCCTAAGTCTATGTTTTCTAAGACCCGATCCTTAATTTTTATCCTTAAATGTCACTAGTGATATAGGAGACTACAAAGACTATATTTCTAACCTTTTAAACATACGCACAAACGTGATTGGGTTTAGGGGTCTAAAAAAAAAATGAAAGGATCCTAGTAAAATTGAAATTACTACAAGGTCCTAAAGAGAGGGGGGAACATGCACACAAAAGGGCTCCCTAAAGGCTATCTAAGCTTTAAGAAAATTTTCAACACTAGGGGCTATGACCCGGTGGAATTGCCCGTACCACCCCCACCGGAAAGAATGGGGGCGACTGATGCTTGGATCCATTTATCCAAGCTTCTTCATCTATTGCTCCAAAGGATCCTTGTTCTTTCGCTCTCCAAAAGAACCTCGCACATAATATAGAAAAGAAAGAAGGTTGTATTAGAGCAAGTTAATATTAAACATGCAATTTATTAAAATAAAATGTAATTAAAATAATAATGTACCTTTTTTTTTGGCTTGGACACCGACTTTGTTGTTTGCCCTTTAAAATTTCAGATTTTTGGAAGCATTCCACAAGTAGATAGAAGTGGTATTAAAAGAAGGGAGAGAGGAATAGAGAGAGGGAGGAAAAGGGAGCTCTTGTTAACTTTCTAAAACTCCACTTTCCAATAATTACCCAACAAGAATCATTTTCCCCCATACACTTCATTCTACCAATTTTCATGAGAAGCACTTCAAGTAACCACTCCTTTTTACTTGTACAAAGAGACATTCCAACTCTCTTCTTTCCCAAAACACGATACAAGATGATACAAAATTATCCTTCTCCAGAAACTCATAATCATTAAATAACTAAACAAGTATAGAAAAAGATGTTTTTGAGGATAGTAAATGAAGCTTTTAAACTCAAGCCAACACACTTTCCATCCTCCATAAAGTTACTAAAATTAAACCGAATGAGATGTTAGAAAGAAAATTACCAGTACATTTCTTCATACCAAACAACAAATGAGAAAAAAAACATGAAGTCCTAAAGCACGACTACAAATCATATGGCATGGTTACAAAATAATCACAAGATATGCACAAGATACGCAAAAAAAGTACAAGATACGCCCAAAATATACACAAAATATGCACAAGATACGCACAACATACGTACAAGATATGCACAAGATACGCACAACATATGCACAAAATATGCACATGATACGCATATGATACGCATAAGATACGCATAAGATACACACATATTATGCTCAAGATACATATAAAATCCGCACAATCTATGCACAAATATGCATAAAATAAGCAGAGCGTACTCACAAAATCGGAAAAGCATACTCACAAAATAAGCACATCGTACTAACAAAATAAGCACAGCGTACTCACAAAATAAGCACAACGTACTGACAAAATAAGTAATATATCTGAATAGTTCTTGCTATCCTGACTCTACGCATAATGATTTCTCATAAGTACTAAAGTCTGGAATGAGGTATAATAACAAATATAGAGATACATGCACATATATAGAAAGAGAAAATGAGATTAGGTGAATGAAAATGGGTACCTATGAATGAAAACTTAATGTCGATGGGATGAGTGACTTTGAAATAGTTGTAGGATCCCCTTTTAATTCACATGAGAGGAATAAAGAAAATGAATGGAGCTCGAACTAGAGGGCTAGAGTGGGGATGTGTGAATGCTCGAGACGGGGGAGTCGGCGAGAGTTGAACGTAATCCTCCTAAAAAAGCTTTGTCAAAATTCATCTAAAACACTTTTCGAAGTCCCACTCTTCCTAGATTTCCTTATTTATGAAATGCAGAAAAAGGCTTCCATGTACTCGACCCCGCTAAACTCATCTGTGTCCAAACCAAAATGGCAAGTCACACGACTAAGAATACTTAAATGATAGATCAAACCTCCAATGCAATTGGAGCTATCGGATCATTTCCTGATCTAATACGAAACACAAATTAGTTTAAAACTTTAATAAAACTTTAATTGGAATTAGGTTGAAACCATTGAGCTAAAATCAGGTTCAAATCAAACCCAATTCGACTCAATCCGGATTAGCTTGGGTTCGACGTGACTCGACCAAGTTAAATTAATGAAAATTAAACCTAAATTGGCACCAATTCGAGTAAAATCAAGTTTGATGAGGCTCGATCAACTCAATTGGATGTGCTCTAGGGAAAATAACAAAAAAAAATGAGGTCAACAGTTGTGTCTAGTGCTTCTTCCTCCTCTGATCTTGCTTTTCATCTTACTCAATCTTCATTTAAAGGTGTTCCTACAATTTTAATTTTTTATGATGATGTAGTTATGTTTGCATCACCATTTCACTATACTTTGGTTGGTAAGTTATGTCTGTGATTGCCAAACCTCAATGCTATTTATTTATTCTTTAACAATCTTATGTTGTCTAGTTTATTTTCTATTGGCATGCTGGATCATCAACTTGTTGAAATACAATTATCGAATGATTTAAATTATAGTAGGGTTATCTCTAGAAGAGACTACTACATTCAAAATTATCAAATGCATTTGTTAAAGTGGACTCTTTTCTTTAATATTAAGGAAGAGTCTCTTATCATTCCTATATGGATTTCTTGTTCTTCATTTATGTTTACATTTCTTCTTCTTCATTTATGTTTATAGTTCTTCAACTATCATATTTTTCATGCGTTGGTTTCTATTTTTTTTCGACCGCTGCAAAATGGATCATGCCACTGCTTCTAGAATGTAACCCTCAGTTGCTCGTATTCTGGTTGAGGTGGATATCAGTAAGAAGCATCCAAAAGAAATATGGATCAAATCTGAAGCTCTTTACAAAGATTAGAATTTGAGAAGGTTCCTAATTTTTGTAGTAATTGCAAGATTCATGGTCATTCAGTTTTGGATTATTTTGTAGTTGCACCCTTTTCTTAAGAAATCTCAAACTCCTATTGGATATGTTGATGGTCATAGTTTTGGTGAAGTTGTGGATAGGTGCTAGATTAATTTTGTGCCTAATATGATACCTCTCTTGAAAGTTCTATAGGGATGTTAAGCCCTAGTGAACTAGTCGCAAGGCTAACCAAGAGGGGGGGTGAATTGGTTATTTAAAAATTTCATGAGGAAAGGAAAAAAAATCTTTTTATAACATGCAGCGGAAATGAATTAAACCAACGATAAAAAGATCAATCACAGATATCACCCAAGCAGATAATCGCAATAAAATAAAGTGCAAAAAATAATAAGAAAGAACACACCGGATTTATAGTGGTTCGGTCAACTTGACCTACGTCCACTCCCCGGAGCCTCTCCTCCAGGTATTGCACTAAACAAAAAGTGACTCTCCATTTGCTCCCACAACAAGGCGGAGAAGCCTGTACAAAACCTCCTTTCCACCACCAGGTGAGGCAGAGAACCTAACCTGATTTTGCTTCCTCTTGAAGCAGGCAGAGAACCTTCGGACTCCTTTTTCTTCCACCTGAAGCCGGCAGAGAACCCCGAATCTTCTAGCGAACGATCCTCCCACGACGAACACTAACTAGACGAAAGGCGACGAGCGGAGAAGACGACTCTGATCCGTGCTTGGAGCAACCTTAGTGAATCCCTCACTAACTCCCCCTCACAAGATCCTTTCTCTCTCTCCCAAACTCTCGCTCTCTAGGGTTTCTCAGTGAAGGAAAGTGGCAAAAGATTTTTCTTATCCCAAGAAAAAGTTATTTTATAGGAGGGCTTAAAATTTGCCCTAAATCTCAACTGGTCGGCCAAGATCGTCCAGGACGATCGATAGCTCGTCCTATACGATCAGTTCAAAATCAGCTGATTCAGTCTGGACGAATTGGCTCTTCTAGACGATTAGTTCAAAAAGTTGTTCATATCGTCCCGTACGATCCTGCGATCATCCGGGACGATTAGTGTAAATCAAGGAATATCATCCAGAAGACAGTTCGGGTCGTCCAGAGAAAGTTGTGTTGGACGACCAAAAAATGACTTGATCGTCCAGGACGATCAGAAGATCATCCAGGACGATCAGAAGATCATCCAGGACGATCAGGAGATCGTCTTGTACGATTAGTTCAAAAAGTGCCCAAATCGTCCTGAACACAGTTCGGGACGTACAGCTGAAATGCACTAAACGATCAAGATCGTCCGGGACGATCCTGCGATCGTCCAGGATGATATGATCGTATCAATTAAATATTAATTGCTTTCCTTAATTACCAGACTAATTTAGGCATGATTGTACTGAATCATCCAGGATGATACACATATCGTCCGGTATGATCAGACCAAATAACTTAAAATAAAAACTTGCCTAACTTGTTCTGGCGGCTGAGAATTTTTTATTTGAGCATATCGTCCCGTACGATCCAAAGATCATCCAGGATGATCTGCTTAATCAGACTCACTTAACTTGGTCACCCTAATCAGGGTTTCTGTTTATACTGGATCATCCAGGACGATGTGAATATCGTTCAGGATGATCTGAACAAAAAATGAACAGAAACTCAGACTCACTCAAGCTCTCCCCCTGAGTGTGTGTGTGCAAGGTTACTTAGCTAGGGGATCAGTTACATTACAATTGACTCAAGAAAAAGAAAAATAGTACATTGGACACACTTGGACCCGATCTTGAGTTGGCTTGAGTTGCTTGTGATCTTTTGTGCCTGAAACGGGTTAGCCAAGCAAAAACATAATAGAGACATATTTGTCATCATCAAAACCAGATTTGCAACAATCTCTCCCTTTTTGATGATGGCAAACATATGTACAGTAGCTTGAACAATAAATAGAAGATCGAAAGAGACAATTTTTTTTTTAAATTTTCATTTAACAATCAAACTAATACAGAAAACATAACACATAACAAAAAATTGAAATGACTACAACTGACTCCCCATTTTGACATCACAAAAAGGAGGAGGGTAAAACAGAACTCTGAAACATAAGTACAAAATATAAGATAAAACAACTACAAAACAGAAGACTAGAACAGAGGCGGATCCTGATCGGAAGGAGGAGGTGAGAGATCAAGATCCTAAAAATATCATCGCAAAATTAAGACAAAACAAAAACGAATAAACCTCACAGCAAAAACACAAAAAAGCACCATTTTTTTTATCAAGCTGCTCAAGGAAATCAGAATTTTTCCTTGATTTTAGATCCAAAAACCAATAAGAAGACGATTGACAACGCTGAAATCCAGAAAAGGTTGGAAAATTTGACTTTCGTAACTCCCACCTCGGGCACCTTAACGATGCAAATCTCTTTCAAACCAAACATCCAATTCAGAAGAAAAGAAATTAGATTCAAAAAGAGATCCTTTCAAGCCTCGTTCCAGTAAAATATCTGATATAATAGTTTTACAAAGTAAAAAATCAGAAATCAGGATTTTCTAACACAAGCTTTTGAAAGTATTAAGTGGCGCATGGATTTTTCTAAGACCTTTAACGATCTGAAAGGAAAGAAAGCTTGGTTGGGCTCATTTTATGCCTCTTTTCAATTTATTTGGCGCTTTGCACATCTTTTCATTTTTGATACACTTTGTGTATCTTTTAGTTGGCGACATTTCGCATCTTTTCAACTTTGGGCTTATTTTGTGCCTCTTTTTTCAATTGATTTGGGGCACTGTGCATCTTTTGTAAGCTTTCTTCTTTTCATAATTGTTAAATAGTCTCAGCTGTAAAATTACCTTCCAGATATAGGAGATGCTCTCCACGATAAGGAAGAGCAATTCACAAAACAAAAGCCAGACGTCATATGATAAGTGCAATCACTTGGTTTAGAAAATCAAAATAATGACTCAAGACTTTGAAAATACTATTCATATGAGGTAGATTACTGTAGGAAGATAAAATAAATCTCTATTTCAAAGACTAAAATTTTAATTTTGAAGAGGATATTTATCCAAAAGAAATAATACACCAGCAAAGGAGTTAGAGGAAGAGAAACAATCATCTATGTTTCTTCCCTTTAACATATCCAGTGGAGTCAATCACTGCTTACCAGCTTCCAAACAAAAATAAGGTAAAACTCCCAGTAAGAAATTCAGGTTATCAGAAGTAGTGAGCACTGATCAGACTAAGCATAAAACAGTTAGTGCAAGAGATGAACCAGTGAATAAAGACAGGTAGAGAAGCACATCAAAGTAAATACTAAATCAAACTAACAGCAGGGCTAACACAAAAATTAGCAGAAGAAATAAAACCAACTGAAAGCAAGTAATCAAATTAAAAACAAAAACTGACTAACAGAAAATAGAATAACAATCAGAATGATCAGAAATCAGCAGTCATCAGAATTAAGCATTTATATCAATCACCCCTAATC
Source organism: Dendrobium chrysotoxum (assembly GCA_019925795.1). Taxonomy (NCBI): domain Eukaryota; kingdom Viridiplantae; phylum Streptophyta; class Magnoliopsida; order Asparagales; family Orchidaceae; genus Dendrobium; species Dendrobium chrysotoxum. The sequence continues at coordinate 66,272,484 of CM034312.1, forward strand.
TGGTTCTCAAAATGCTGAATGAGTCAAAGGCCAGTGGTTTAGTGAATATGTCAGCCAGCTGATTTTCAGTTGCTACATGACGTAGCTCAATGTCCCCTTTTGTAACATGGTCCCTAATGAAGTGATGCCTTATATCTATGTGTTTGGTCCTAGAATGTTGGATTGGATTCTTAGAGATACAGATGGCACTAGTATTATCACAGATAACAGAAATAGTGCCAACAGGTAAACCTAAATCCAAGACTTATTGCTTTAACCAAAGAACTTGGGCCTCACAACTTCCTAAGGCAATGTACCCAGCTTCAGCAGTGGAAAGTGCAACTGAGTTCTGTTTTCTACTGAACCAGGAGACTAGAGACTGTCTTATGAATTTACAAGTTTCAGAAGTGCTCTTTCTATCCACCCTACACCCTGCAAAGTCAGAATTAGAATATCCAATGATCTCAAAAGAGGTGTTGTGCCTAGGGTACCAGATTCTTAGGTTTGGGGTCCCTAATAGATATCTAAGAATTCTCTTAACAGCAGTCAGGTGGGACTCTTTAGGATCAGCCTGATACCTAGCACAAAGATAGACACTAAATATGATATCAGGTCGGCTAGCAGTCAGGTAAAACAGTGATCCTATTATTCCCCTATACTTCTTCTGATCAATAGATTTTCCACTTGAATCCTTATCTAACTGAACAGAGTAGCTCATGGGAGTATTGATTGGCTTGGCTTTATCCATTTCATATTTCTTCAAAATTTCCTTAGTATATTTAGACTGATTGAGAAAGGTTCCATCATCCAATTGCCTTATGCTAAACCCCAAAAAGTAGTACAATTCTCCCATCATACTCATCTCAAACTCCATATTCATTATTTTGGAAAACTCATCACATAAATATTTATCTGAAGATCCAAAAATTATATCATCAATATAAATCTGGACAATAAGTAAGTCATCTCCTAATCTCCTCAGAAAAAGGGTGGTGTCTACACTCCACTTAACAAACTCTCTTTCTAACAGGAATGTACTAAGCCTCTCATACCAAGCTCTGGGTGCCTGTTTCAATCCATATAAGGCCTTTTTTAATTTATAAACATGACTTGGATATTAGGAACTCTCAAAACCTGGGGGTTGTTCTACAAAAATATCCTCTTTTATTACCCCATTTAAAAAGGCACTCTTGACATCCATTTGAAATAGCTTAAATCCCTTATAATAGGCAAAGGCTAGTAGCACTCTAATGGCTTCCAATCTAGCTACTGGGGAAAAAGTCTCCTCAAAAACAATCCCTTCTATCTGATTATACCCCTTAGCCACCAATCTTGCCTTAATCCTAACCACCACAACAGAATCATTCATCTTATTCTTAAAGACCCACTTGGTTCCCACAATACCTTGATTTCTAGGTCTTTCTACTAACTCCCAAACATCATTCCTTACAAATTTATTCAATTCTTCCTGCATAGGTAAAATCGAAAACTCATCCGACAAGGCTTGATTAATATTGGTGGGTTGAGTCATTGAAATAAAGGCAGAATGGTTTACTTCCTTCCTAAGTCCATGCCTAGTTCTAACACCTTTAGAAGGGTCTCCTAAGATCAGTTCTTTAGGATGACTCGAAGAGTATCTCCAATCTCTAGGCAACGTGGTTTGAGGTTCTACCCTTTCCTCCAGATTTATATTTCTAACCCCTTGGGTAACCTCAACAATCTCTTCATCTTCTACTTCAGATCTGGACTCCTTAGGATCAGATTCATCAAACACTACATGGGTTATTTCTTCCACCACCAAAGTCCTCTTATTGAACACCCTAAAGGATTTCCCCATACTTGAATATCCTAAGAACACTCCTTCATCAGATTTGGGGTCAAATTTTCCTAAGGGTGACTTCCCGTTGTTCAGAATGAAAATCTTACAGCAAAAGACATGGAGGTGGGACAGATTTGGAGTTCTACCCTTAATGATCTCATAAGGTGCCTTGTTCAATTTGACTCTCACATTCACCCTATTCAGCACATAATAGGCAGTGTTCACCACTTCAGCCTAAAAGTATTTTGGAAGTGAATACTCGGCAAGTGTGGCTCTAGCGGCTTCCACTAAGGTCATGTTCTTCCTTTCAGCTACCCCATTCTGCTGAGGGGTCCTAGGAGCTGAAAAATTGTGACTAATCCCTTGCTCCTCACAAAAGCTTCCAAATCTTTCATTTTCAAACTCCCCTCCATGATCACTATTGATGGTAATAATCTCACATCCTAACTTCTTCTGAATCCAAGTAGAGAAAGATCTAAACTCATCAAATGACTCAGATTTATGTGACAAAAATTTCACCCAAGTGAACCTCGAATAATCATCTACAATCACAAAACCATAGACTCTCCCCCCTAAGCTGGCAGTGCTAATGGGTCCAAAGAGGTCCATATGAAGAACTTCTAAAGGTCTGGAGGTGCTAATGTCCTTAACAGAGTGAAAAGAGGAATGGACTTGCTTCCCTAACTTACAGGCATCACACAGTTGATCCTTAGTGAACTTAAGCTTGGGAACACCTCTAACTAAGTCCTTTTGGGTGACTCTCCTAAGGGTTTTCATACTAGCATGACACAATCTCCTATGCCATAACCACGACTCATCAGCAGCAGTTTTTAAGCAAACTGAATTCTCATATTTAATGCAACTTACATCCAGCTTGTAGACGTTGTTGATCCTTTGCCCCTGCAAACCAACTTTATCATTTAAGCTTAAAATGTAGCCAGTGGGCAGGAATTTGATGCTGTATCCTTTGTCACAAAGTTGACTGATGCTCTACAAGTTGTGTTTCAGTCCATCTACAAGAAAAACATTGTCAATCATAAAATTCTTTGAATCATCAATTATACCCGACCCTACCACCTTCCTGGTGGTGTTATCTTCAAGTGTAACCTTGCCTCCAGCTCTGGCCTCCAGCAAAATGAACTGATTTGAATCTCCAGTCTAATGTCTAGAACATCTGCTGTCCAGGTACCACATGCTCTCACGAGATCTTGTGTGAGAGCACTCCTACAAAAATATCAAACGTCAGTCTTAGGAACCCAAACAGGTTTGGGTTCCTTCTTATGAAAATAAGAATGCAATGCATGCGTGCTGTGCTGTGAAATAGGCAGTTTGGGTCTCCACACCCAATGTGTACTACGGTGAACAGTGCAGGTGTGGGAAATGTGTCCTAACATGCCACATGAATAACATCTAATACTAGGAAAAGGATTAACTAAACATCGTGAGTGATAGTGCCTCTTCCTAGATGTATATGAAACATGCTTTAATGAACTTGTAACAGATTTTTCAAAAGGTGGCGGTGCATAAAACTGTTCAAAAGTAGGTGGTTTTTTGTTCTTTTCAAAAGCAGCAATTTTCACTTTCAAGAATTCATTCTCTTTCTTTAAACTTACAATTTCAAATTTTAAAGCACCATTGCTACTTTCTACTTCACATGCCATAGTATCCAGTTCTTTGAAAGCTCTCTCCAAATCAACATGAGTGGTTTTCAATGAATCATGCAAAGTAACTAAATCAGAATATTTTTTATTTAATTCATCAAACTCATCAAGCAAAGACATGTGATTGCTATCAACAGTAGAATGATCCTTAATTAGAACATCATGCCCTTTTTGCAAAGTCAAATAATCCAATTTCAAACTAGCATGGGTTTTCTTAAGCTTCCTACACGATGCATGAATTTTTTCAGATACTTCAAATAATTGATCGTAAGTAAGCTCACATACCTCTTCCTGGTCCGACTGACCAGGGTGATCATCAGCCATCAGACACAAGTTTGTTTCCTCCTCTTCAGCTTCAGTCTCACAGGAGTAAGATGTAGAGTCTGCCCATAAAGCCTTTTGTATCCTCTTCTTGTCCCTTCTGAACTTTGGTTTCTCCTCACCCTTCTCCTTGCTTGGGTGAGCCTTAAGTGTAGGATAATCCGCCTTTATGTGTCCAGGCTTCCGGCATTCAAAACAAACAGATTCAGATGAACCTTTAAAGTTTCTACTGGTCTTACCTTTGTTCCACTTTTAAAAATTCTTATTCTTCTTCCTTAGAAAGCTCTTGAATTGCCTTGTGATTAGGGCAACATCATCGCTATCAGACTCGGAAGTGCTAGCATCTGAATCTTTGGCCTTTAGTGCCACTGTCTTCTCTTTCTTTCGTTCACATGCATCAAGTTGTCTTTGGTTCACCCCTTGCTCATAAGCAATGAGTGATCCAAGTAAGCTGTCTATAGAGTAAGTATTTAAATCTTTAGATTCAATGATTGTAGTAATCTTAGCATCGTATGAAGAAGGCAAATATCTAAGAATTTTTTTCACTCTTTCGTAATTAGTCAGTTCTCTTCCTAGAGCATGCAAAGAGGTAACGATTTGAGTGAATCTTGTGTACATTTTTGAAATCGTCTCACTAGATTTCATGTGAAAAAGTTCATAATCATGCAACAAGATGTTTAACCTAGACTGTTTGACCTCAGTTGTACCTTCATATGTTATGCACAATCTATCCCAGATTTCTTTACCCGTTGTACAAGTAGATACACGCATATAGTCTTCAGATTTTAAAGCACAAAAGAAACAGTTCAAACATTTTGCATTTAACTGTGCTAAATCACGATCATCAAAAGTCCAATATGTAAATAAGAGTTTAGTTTTCACATTATTAATCATCCTGAAAGGTGGTTCGTATCCATCCTTAACTAACATCCACATACGATAATCAATAGATTACAGAAAAGTGGACATGCATGTTTTCCAAAAATCAAAAGGAATTATATTAAACAATGGTGGTCTTGTAATAGAATAACCTTCAGCAGTATTACGATTGTTATAGTTAGCCATGGATCAAATTCAAAAGTTTTTAAACTTAAATTTTGAATCCCACTCTGATACCACTTGAAAGTTCTATAGGGATGTTAAGCCCTAGTGAACTAGTCCCGAGGCTAACCAAGAGGGGGGTGAATTGGTTATTTAAAAATTTCATGAGGAAAGGAAAAAAAAATCTTTTTATAACGTACAGCAAAAATGAATTAAACTAACGATAAAAAGATAAATCACAGATATCACCCAACCAGATAGATACAATAAAACAAAGTGCAGAAAATAATAAGAAAGAACACACCAGATTTGTAGTGGTTCGGTCAAATTGACCTACGTCCACTCCCCGGAGCCTCTCCTCCGGGTATTGCACTAAACAAAAAGTAACTCTCCTTTTGCTCCCACAGCAAGGCGGAGAAGCCTGTACAAAACCTCCTTTCCACCGCCAGGTAAGGAAGAGAACCTAACCTCCTTTTGCTTCCTCCTGAAGCAGGCAGAGAACCTTCAGACTCCTTTTGCTTCCACCTGAAACGGGCAAAGAACCCCGGATCTTCTTGCGATCGATCTTCCCACGACGAACACCAACTAGACGAAAGACGACGAGCAGAGAAGACGACTCTGATCCGTGCTTGGAGCAACCTTAGTGAATCCCTCACTAACTCCCCCTCACAAGATCCTTTCTCTCTCTCCCAAACTCTCTCTCTCTAGGGTTTCTCAGGGAAGGAAAGTGGCAAAAGATTTTTCTTGTCCCAAGAAAAAGTTATTTTATAGGAGGGCTTAAAATTTGCCCTAAATCTCAACTGGTTGGCCAAGATCGTCCAGGATGATCAATAGATCGTCCAGTACGATCAGTTCAAAATCAGTTGATTCAGTCTGAAAATTTGGCACTTCTGGACGATTAGTTCAAAAAGTTGTTTATATCATCCCGTACGATCCTGCGATCGTCCGAGACGGTTAGTGTAAATCAAGGAATACCGTCCAGAAGACAGTTTAGGTCGTCCAGAGAAAGTTATGTTGGACAACCAAAAAATGACTTGATCGTCCTGTACAATTAGTTCAAAAAGTGCCCAAATCATCTTGAACACAGTTTGGGACGTACAGCTGAAATGCACTAGACGATCATGATCGTCCGGGACGATCCTGCGATCATCCAGGATGATATTATCGTATCAATTAAATATTAATTACTTTCTTTAATTACCAGACTAATTTAGGCATGATTGTACTGAATCATCCAGGATGATACACGTATCGTCTGGGACGATCAGACCAAATAACTTAAAATAAAAACTTACCTAACTTATTCTGGCGGCTGAGAATTTCTGATTTGAGCATATCATCCCGTACGATCCAAATATCTTCCAGGATGATCTGCTTAATCAGACTCACTTAATTTGGTCGCTCTAATCAGGGTTTTTGTTTATACTGGATCGTCCAAGACGATGTGAATATCGTCCAGGACGATCTGAACAAAAAATGAATAGAAACTCTAACTCACTCAAGCTCTCCCCCTAAGTGTGTGTGTGCAAGGTTACTTAGCTAGGGGATCTGTTACATTACAATTGACTCAAGAAAAAGAAAAATAGTACATTGGATACACTTGGACCCGATCTTGAGTTGGCTTGAGTTGCTTGTGATCTTTTACGCCTGAAACGGGTTAGCCAAGCAAAAATATAATAGAGACATATTTGTCATCATCAAAACCAGATTTACAACATCTCTTTCATGGTATTACTCAAACCCCAGGTGATGATTTTCTCCCTAATCCCTCTGTTAATGAAGGTGGTATGAGCGAATTACATAAGGATGTCCAAATTGGTGAGAAACATGAGAATCCTAATAAAGATATAATTGCTCCTTTTCTTATTGATATCATTAATATTAATTTGGAAAACAATACTTTATATAATGGAAACATTGATTCTAACTCTAGAGCTCTGTTGGTTATTAAAAATGCTTCTCCTATAATTGAAGTTAATCCTTCACAAGCTCCTTGTAATCTAAATAAGATTGCTTCATTATGAATCTATTTCTAGCTCTGGTAATAGTAATAAATTTGTTGTAAACACCTTACACTCTATCGATATCATAAGGATTAATGCTCTTAATGAAGGTGAAATTGTTACTAGAGGTGCTTATGAATAGGTGGTTATGGAAGTTAAGGAATGTTATGCTAAAAATGTTCTATTTTTTCACCTAATGATATTATTGCTCATACCATGGATATGATGGTTTTACTCCAGTGGGAAAAAAAGAGTAGAAAGTTAATAAAAATGCTTTATTGCCCACTACTCGTGCTATGAGGACTCAAACTCTTTTAAATTCTCCTAATGGTTAAAGCTCTTATTTGGAATGTGAGGGATATTAGGGGCTCTAATTCTAAAAATAGAGTTAAATATCTTTGTAGGGTGCATAATATTTCAATTTTAGTTCTTTTAGAACTATTTGTTTCTGCTTCAAAGTTGATTTCAATGGTTTCTTCCCTTGGTTTTAACGTAAGTTTAGCGAACTGTTCCAACAAATCTAGATTTTTTGGAGGAATCATATTTTGATTAACATTCTATGTGATTTCCCTCAAGTTGTTCAAACTCTTATTGGTTGCTTCTAATTCAATTGTGTTGGTTCCTTTGTGCATGCTTCTTGTTATCATTCTGGTAGACATAGTCTTTAGAACTAGTTAATTGAATTCTCTATTAATGCTACCCTTCCATGGTTTGTTGGTGGTGATTTTAATGTTGTTGTTGCTTCTTCTAAGAGAATTGGGGGTAGACTTCCTAATCATCATGCTATGGAAGATCTTAATAACATGATTTTTAAATGTAATTTATATGATACTGGCATTTCTGGTAGTGCTTTTACATGAAATAGAGCATCTATGTGGCAAAGAATGGATCGTATTTTGTTTAAAATAACTGGATTTCTAGTTACCCCAATAATCATGTTGAATATCTTAGTAGAACTCTTCTTGATCATGCTCCTCTTTTACTTTCTATCAAGTTGCCTACTACTTCTTATTTGGCTTCCTTCAAATTCAAAAATGTGTAGCTTTTGATAAGTGGTTGATGGAAAATTTAAATAATAATAGGCAGGCCCCTTTATTTTCTAATGATAGCATATTTGGTATGAATAGACTTTGGTTTAAGCTGAAGATGTTGAAGCAGAAGTTAAATTGGTGGAGTAAATGTATTTTTAAGAATCTTTTTGCTAATTTCTTGGAAGCTGAAAAGAAAGTTATTAAGTTGGATGGCATTATTATTAATTACCCTACTCATGATAACTTAATGCTTCTTAATCAGGCTAAAGTGTTATGTTTTCAACTTCAGGAGAAGGAAGAAGTTTTTGAAGACAAAGAGAAGCTTTTAAATTTCTTTTGGAGAGAGAAAAAAACACTAAATTTTATCATGGTATTGTTAATAAAAAAAATGTTTAATCATATTCATAAGATAAATTTGCCTAGTGGTATTGTTATCAAAATGAGGATTTGATTTCCAGTCTGGTGTTGATTATTTTAATATAATTTCTAATAAGAGTGTCAGTATTGAGCTTATTTTTACTTTTGGTGTTATTCCATAACTTATTTGTGTGAAAGATTATATCTTTCTTACCCACAGTCTAGAGGAAAATAAAATCTGGAAATAATCAAGGGCATGAATATGGATTCTATGGTGGGTCCTAATAATTTCACCTCTAAGTTCTTTCTTAAAAGCTAGAATATAATTAGGATTAATATGATTGATTCTATCAAGGATTTCTTTAATGATAATGCATATCCTAAGTTTTTTCTACTTTGAATATTGTTTTGATCCCTAAGGATGATGAAATTAAATTTTGGGATGACTTTAGGCCTACAAGTATATGTTCATTTCTTATTAAGTTAATCTAAAAAATTATCATGGGAAGGTTGGCCATATTTCTTCCTAATTATCTCCTTGGGTTAAACAGATTTTGTTAAGGGCTGTGGTATTTTTTATAATGTACTTTTGTCCCAACAGTTTATTCATGACATTGATGCGCCTGTGAAGGGTGGTAATACTATTTTGAAAATTGATATCACCAAGGAATATGACAATCTCAATTGGGACTTTTTATATAACATTTTAGCTCGTTTTGGTTTCAACTAAAATTTTATTAATCTTATCAAAAATGGTATAGAGAATTTTTATTTCTTTGTTATTATTAATGGTAAGAGACATGGTTTTTTCAAGTCTTCTCCATGTATAAGGGAAGGGGACTCCATTTCTCCTGCTTTATTTATCATAGCTATTGAGTATCTTTTTAGGGGTTTGGATAAACTTTTTACTCAACATCCCAAGCTTTATTATAGTACTATTGGTGGTTTTCTTATTTCTCTCATGAGTTTTGTTAATAATTTCATGATCTACTCTAACGGTTTGATTAAGATTCTCAAAATTCTTTTTAAATTTCCTAATCAATTCCAATGTTCTAGTGGTTTATCCAATAACAAATCGAAGTGCTACTTTATTTATGTTAAGTCTATTACTCAGCATAGGATTAATGCTATTCAGTCTAAATTTGGTTTTGCTCCTAAGAATCTGCCTTTTAAATATTTGTGCACCCCTCTCTATAAAGGTAAGATAAGATCCCATCTTTTTGAGGAATTTTTTTTACTGCATTCAAAAAAATGATCAACTTGGGCATTTAGGTTTCTTTTTTGGTGGGCGGCTCATTTTAATTAAAAGTGTGTTGTGTTCACTTCCTATTTATATTTCTAACACTATTCAACCAAATTACAATATGTGTCAATAGTTGGAAAGATTGATTAATAAGTTTTTTTGGGGTTCTAATAATGGACACTCTTCTTTGCTTTGGTCCTCCTGGTCTAAATGTAGTGGGGCAATTGATGAAGGGGGCTTGGGGGGTAAGAACATGCTGGATATGACTCAAGTATTCTCATATAAACTTTTGTTCTCTTTTAAATCTAATAAACATTTATGGGGGTAATTTCTTGTTAAGTATTGCATTGGTAAGTGTCCCCTTATTTGTTATTTTAGAAAAATGTGACTCGATGGTTTGGAAGAAGCTGTGCTCCATAAAATGGGAGGTTAAGGCCTTAATTTCTTTGGGCATTGGCCATGGTAAGGCCTTTTTTGGCAAGATAATTGATGGGGATTTCCTTTATTGATAATTTTTTGAGTTCGCATTCCAAGTTAATAGCATTATTGTGCAGAATAGGTGGATTTGGGATAAACTTGCTACTTTTATTCCTGATTGAGTTTATGTGTTTTCCCCTTTTTTACTGTGATTGGAGCCTAGGGTGTCTTTTCTTTTCTCCTTTATCTTTGTGAACTTCAATTCTTTCTCAGTTTTTCTTTTTTATGGACTTTGGGAGATGTTATTGCAAATCTGAATTCAAGCATTATAATTTTGATGATAACAAATATTTCTATTTCTCTACTATTGTTACTACTGCACATCTATTTTAGTTGCCCCGCATACTAACTTTTCAGGTCCACAAGATTAATTGCAATTCAAGCCAGCTCAAGATTGGGTAGATTAGGATTGAGTCAGTCTGTAATTTTAATTCCAATGGTTTTTACCTTTTCTTGAGTTAAATGTAATAAGGCGGATCCTTATGCTAAGTAACCCTGCACACACACACTCAGGGGGAGAAATTTGGTAAGTCAAAGAGATTTCTATTTTTTGATCATATCATACAGGATGATCCAAAATTGTTCTGGATGATCAGTTAAAAATAGAAACCTAATTAGGGCATCTAGGCCAAGTAAACCTGATTGAGCAAATCATCCTGGAAGATCCTCCCATCTTCTTGGATGATATGCTTAAATCAAAAATACTCAATCGCCAAACTCATTTAGGCAAGATTTTATAACTCAAAAATTGCACTAATCGTACAAGATGATCCTGATCATCCTGGACTATTCATTACAATCATGCCTAAAATGATCCCTTAATTAGGAGACTAATTATGATTAAATTGATCAATCACATCGTACAGGATGATCTTCCCGATCATCCCAGATGATCCTTTATATTTTCTGGGATGATCTCCAATCGCCTAAGATGAAAACCATAATTTTCTTCTAATCATCCAGGGTACTGTCCAGGACGTCCCGAGATGTTTGCTGGATTATTTGTTGATTGCCACTCAAATTGAACTAATCATCCCAGATGATTGTGTAATCATCCTGGATGATATGTAGAAATTATTTCTTCTAATCATCCAAAATAATGGCAATTTTCTTGGCTTAATGGCATTTTTTATACTGATTGTACAAGACAATCGACATATCATCCTGGACGATCTTTGATGGCAAGTTGAACTTTAGGGCTCTTTTTGTGGCCTCCTATTTAAGCTCTTCTATAATTGATGAAATTGTTTTTTGCTATTTTTCTAAACCAAGAGAGCTTAGAGGAGAGGGTGAGTTTGGGAGAGAGAGAGAGGATCTTGTGAGGCTGAGTTTGTGAGAGGATTTACAAAGGTTGCTCTAAGCAAGGACTCAATCATCTTCTTCCTTCTTTATCCTTGGTTCCTTGGTGTCTCTGGTGAGATAATCATCAGTATCATATCTAGGTTCTCTGCCTACTCTAGGAGGGAGTAAAAGGATTATCAGGTTCTCTGCCTACTCCAAGAGGGAGTAAAAGGATTTCGGGTTCTCTGCCTTCACCAAGAGCTTAAAAAAGGATTCAATGTTCTCTGCCTCACCTGGTCGGTGAAAAGATTTTGTAAGAGCTTCTCTACCTTGCTGTGGGAGCAAAATGAGTGACACTAACTGATTAGTGCAATATATGAAATGGGAGGTTATGGGGAGTGGATGTAGGTCAGATTTGACCGAACCACTATAAATCTGCTGTGTTCTTTCTACTTTTCTTACTATATTTATTTTCACTTATTTCTGTGATCTGATCTATATTGAAACCTCTGTGTTTGATTATCTCGCTTAAATTATTTGTATTAAAAATATTCAAAAAAGATTTCAAAAAGATTTTTCTTTTTGCTTAACAAATTTTTAAAATACCAATTCACCCTCCTCTTGGTTAACATATAGCTAGTTCTGTAGGGTTTAACCACCCTCATGAGCTTTCAAGTGGTATCAGTTAGGAGGCTAGTTTTTTTGCTGTGGCATCTTTTTTTGTCTCCATTTACACTATTGAATACCTTATTTTGGCAATATTGGATGGGTTATAGTAGAATTTGATTGCATGGCTAGATCTCAAATATAAGCCTTTTTGCTACTCAACTCATTCTATACTGT
>CM034312.1:66294539-66309539 GCA_019925795.1 Dendrobium chrysotoxum
GGATCCATAGGCTGAATTATGGATCCTTGGGATTGGATTGGTGGATCATTTTATATTCCTTAGTTTCAGGCCATAGATCAAGCCAAGGGAAGGATCCCTTCTACCCCTATCCTGTATATTGTCTTTTTCGTTCCCTGTTGTAATAGAAACTCATTTTCTTATTTGACTATATGACACGAGATTCTACGAGACGAGAATTCATTTTTAATTTATGGGAAGAAACAACTATGTATCTTTTTGATATGTATCTTTTTGATGAGAATTGAAAGTTTTACATGAGAGAAACCTGTCTTTATATATCTTTTTTTGAGGAAAAGATTCTATCATAATATTGAAATGATTCACCAGATTCCTCAAAAGGAGATCTTTTCAAGACTCGCTCATTTTTCATTAACAATCTTAATGATTGGATCATAATCATATGCTTCATTTGAATTCTGATGAGAAAGAAAAAGAAAGAAAAAAGAAATAGTAAAATGATTTTTTATTCATCGAATGACTATTCATCTATTAGTATTAGGTTTTCATAAAATAGGGGGCGGAAAGAATATATGGAAAAATGTTGGTTCAATTCGATGTTGTCTAACAAGAAGTTAGAACATAGGTGTGGACTAAGTAAATCAATGGATAGTCTTGATGCTCTTGGACATACCAGTGGAAGTGAAGAAACTATTCTAAATGATGCGGAGAAAAAGATTACTAGTTGGCACAGTTCTAGTTTCAGTAATATTAATTATCTAAATTATTTATTTGATAGCAGGAATTTTTGGAGTTTGATCTCTGATCATACTTTTTTAGTTAGAAATAGTAATGGTGACACTTATTCTGTATATTTTGATATTGAAAATCAGATTTTTGATATTGACAATGCTAGTTCTTCTTTGAGTGAACTAGAGATTCTTTTTCCTAGTTATTTGAATAGTGGATCTAATAGTAGTAATTACTACTATTATTATTCCATGTATGATACTCAATCTAATTGGAATAATCACATTAATAGTTGCATTGATAGTTATCTTCGTTTTGAAATCAGTCTTAAGAGTGACATTTACAGCGGTATCGACAGTTACATTTCTAGTTTCATTTGTACGGAAAGTATAAGTAGTATTGAAAGTGGAAATTCTAGTATCAAAACTAGTAGCAGTTATTTCAATATAAGAGAAAGATCTAATGATTTCGATATAAATACAAAATACAAGCAGTTATGGGTTCAATGTGAGAATTGTTATGGATTAAATTATAAAAAATCTTTTAGTTCAAAAATGAATATTTGTGAACACTGCGGATATCATTTGAAAATGAGTAGTTCAGATAGAATTGAACTCTTTATTGATCCTGGCACTTGGGAGCCTATGGATGAAGATATGGTCTCTACGGACCCCATTGAATTTCATTCAGAGGAGGAACCTTATATAGATCGCATCTCTTTTTATCAAAGAAAAACGGGTTTAACTGAAGCTGTTCAAACGGGCGTAGGTCAATTAAATAGTATTCCCATAGCAATTGGAGTTATGGATTTTTAGTTTATGGGAGGTAGTATGGGATCTGTAGTAGGTGAAAAAATCACCCGTTTGATCGAGTATGCTACTAATCGATCTCTACATGTCATTATTGTGTGTGCTTCTGGAGGAGCACGCATGCAAGAAGGGAGTTTGAGCTTGATGCAAATGGCTAAAATATCTTCTGCTTCATATGATTATCAATCAAAGAAAAAGTTATTCTATGTATCAATCCTTACATCTCCTACAACTGGCGGAGTTACAGCAAGTTTTGGTATGTTGGGAGATATCATTATTGCTGAACCTAATGCCTACATTGCTTTTGCGGGTAAAAGAGTAATTGAACAAACATTGAAAAAGACAGTACCCGACGGTTCACAAGCGGCTGAGTATTTATTCCATAAGGGCTTATTCGACCCAATTGTACCACGTAATCCTTTAAAAGGTGTTCTGAATGAGTTATTTCAGCTACATGGTTTCCTTCCCTTGAATCAAGATTAAAAAAAGATTTTAAAAAAGATTGAAATTCTTCATTTTCAAATGGAAGTATAGCACTAGCTTCAGTTATTTTTCTTTGTAGCGAATAAGCATTTAGTTCATTCTAATGAAAAAAACAAAACTAAGAAGATGGTGTTTTGAAAGGAAAGATAGAAAGACGATGAAGATAAGGATGGGAGAAGAAGAATCCAATTTCTGAAAGTGGATTCTCCTACATATTCGTGTAGAAAGAGGAATAGATACACTTCATTTAGTTCTACATTCGTTATTTATTCTGAAATACTTCATATTAAGATTATCTTAATATTCTTTCTAATAGATAGACTTATCATAAGATATCTTTATAATTATAATTTAGAATTATAATAGGTACAAATATGAAATCGAGGTACCCATTCTATGATAGATTTGAACTTTCCCTCTATTTTTGTTCCTTTAGTGGGCCTAGTCTTTCCGGCAATCGCAATGGCTTCTTTATCTCTTTATGTCCAAAGAAATAAGATTGTTTAAATACGATGGGACCAAATCTCATCAATTTCTTTCAACACTGGATCATTATACAGATACTCTTTTAATGTAATATGGTAGGATATATGATATGTGGCCTTTCCGAAAACAAATAGTTGTTTTGTTATGTATGCCGATGCATAATATATGATATAAGCATTAATGTGTGTATATGCGATTATAGCTTAATCAATTAAATGATTAAATTCAAAATGATCATCAGCAAATCTTTTTTGAAAAATATTTGAAATAGAAACTCAATGTATCTAACCAATTATTCCTAAAGGTTCCCGTCGGAATGCTGTTAGTTGATGAAAGTTACTTTGGGATCAAGCAATAAAAATCGAGTCAAATCCATTTGAGTTATTCTCTCAATTCCAATGGAATGCAACTGGATCTAGTATAGTATGAACTGGCGATCAGAACATATATGGATAGAACTTATAACGGGGTCTCGAAAAACAAGTAATTTTTGCTGGGCCTGTATCCTTTTTCTAGGTTCACTAGGATTCTTAGTGGTTGGAACTTCCGGTTATCTTGGTAAAAATCTGATATCCGTATTTCCGTCTCAGCAAATTCTTTTTTTCCCACAAGGGATCATGATGTCTTTCTATGGGATTGCAGGTCTATTCATTAGTTCTTATTTGTGGTGCACAATTTCATGGAATGTAGGTAGTGGTTATGACCGATTTGATAGAAAAGAAGGGATAATGTCCCTTTTTCGTTGGGGATTTCCTGGAAGAAATCGTCGTATCTTCCTTCGTTTCTTTCTGAAAGATATCCAATCAATTAGAATGGAGGTGAGGGAGGCTCTTTTTCCTCGCCGTGTTCTTTATATGGAAATCAGGGGCCAAGGAGCCATTCCCTTGACCCGTACTGATGAGAATTTGACTCCATGAGAAATTGAACAAAAAGCTGCCGAATTGGCCTATTTCTTGCGCGTACCCATTGAAGTATTTTGAAATGAACTGAAGAATGAAGAAGAAATCCCAGCATGAGAGAAGGAACTTAATACATCTCAAAAGCAGGAGGGCATATATGGACTAAGAAAATATAATAGAACTAATGAAATAAAATAGATTAAGGAGAATAGAGACTATTTGAACACAAAAACTATTTTGTATACACATGGCGTCCAGCTACATTCTTTATACTAGTAAAAAGAAAAGAGTCTAATAAGTATAGATTCATCAAATATCCTAACATTTCTTTTCTTTTCGTAAAACATAATTCCTCTTTTTAGGCCTTTGAATTGATACCCTATCCCCGCGCTGCGGTTAGACAGTGAAATATTTCGAAATAGAAATAAAAGAATTAAAGGATCCGGTAGGTTTCGTCTTTAAATCCAAATTATATTCGTTAGTTCAAATGGGTTTTCGAGTCTTCATCGAAAGGAAGAAATGAAGAGGAAATCGGTTACAATTTGCCTAATTGAGATCTCTGGAATATGGAAAGAATATTTACTTCTTCTTTTTTCATTCGAAAAGGGCCCTTCTTCTATGTTCTATTCTAGATCCAAAGACTCAATTCTTACACAAAAACAAAAATAGGAAAAGAACCATAGGTTCGATACCTTGTTCTTGTTAGAGTTATAGGCTCTTGTTATATAATTCGTGCTTCATAAAAATCTCAGATAGAATCGACGAATGAAACAGGTTCATTAATAATTCACATCACGGATACAGAATGAAAAAAAAGAAAGCATTGGCTTCCCTCCCATATCTTGTGTCTATACTCTTTTTGCCCTGGTGGGTTTCTCTCTCATTTAAGAAATGTCTAGAAACTTGGGTTCTTAATTGGTGGAATACCAGGCAATCCGAAATCCTTTTGAATGATATTCAAGAGAAAAATGTTCTAGAAAAATTTATGGAATTAGAAGAACTATTCCTGTTGGACGAGATGATAAAGGAGTACTCGGAGACACATATGCAAAGGCTTCGTATAGGAATGCACAAGGAAACAATACAATTGGTCCAAAGACACAATGAATCTCATTTCCATATCATTTTGCATTTCTCTACAAATCTAATCTGTTTCGCTATTCTAAGTGGTTATTTTTTTCTGGGTAATGAAGAACTTTTCATTCTAAATTCTTGGATTCAGGAATTTCTCTATAACTTAAGTGATACAATCAAAGCTTTTTCGATTCTTTTAGTTACTGATTTATGGATCGGATTTCACTCGACCCATGGTTGGGAACTAATGATTGGTTCGATCTACAACGATTTTGGATTGGCTCAGAATGACCAGATTATATCTGGTCTTGTTTCCACTTTTCCAGTGATTCTAGATACAATTGTGAGATATTGGATCTTCCATTTTTTAAATCGTGTATCTCCTTCGCTTGTAGTAATTTATCATTCAATGAATGAATAATTCATTAGATCTTTTGATATCAATCAAATCAGAATCTTTCTTCATGTATAAAGAAATCATTTTTCATCTTACTTATTCTTTATACTTCTACCTTTTCAATTCAAGGTATTCATACTATATTCCACCAATACAATTCTTTCAGTAAAATCAATACAATGGCAAACTTGTGGATAGGGAATTATACTAGTTACCTATCAAATTTATTGTAGAAATTCCGGGGATCAATGATTGGACCATGCAAAATAGAAAGACTTTTTCTTGGGTAAAAGAACAGATGACTCGATCCATTTATGTATCGATCATGATATATGCAATAACTTGAGCATCTATTTCAAATGCATATCCCATTTTTGCGCAGCAGGGTTATGAAAATCCATGAGAAGCAACTGGGCGAATTGTATGTGCCAATTGCCATTTAGCTAATAAGCCCGTGGATATTGAAGTTCCGCAAGCTGTGCTTCCTAATACTGTATTTGAAGCAGTTGTTCGAATTCCTTATGATATGCAACTTAAACAAGTTCTTGCTAATGGTAAAAAGGGAGCTTTGAATGTAGGAGCTGTTCTTATTTTACCTGAGGGATTCGAATTAGCCCCCCCCCCCCCCCCCCCCCCGATCGTATTTCTCCCGAAATGAAAGAAAAGATGGGCAATCTTTCTTTTCAGTGTTATCGTCCTAATAAAAGAAATATTCTTGTGATAGGTCCTATTCCCGGTCAGAAATATAGTGAAATCGTATTTCCTATTCTTTCCCCCGACCCTGCTACGAAAAAAGACGTTCACTTCTTAAAATATCCCATATATGTAGGTGGGAACAGGGGAAGGGGTCAGATTTATCCTGATGGTAGCAAGAGTAACAATACAGTTTATAATGCTACAACTGCTGGTATAGTAAGTAGAATAGTACGTAAAGAAAAGGGGGGATATGAAATAACCATAGTTGATGCTTCAGAAGGATGTCAAGTGGTTGATATTATACCTCCAGGACCAGAACTTCTTGTTTCAGAAGGTGAATCCATCAAGCTTGATCAACCATTAACAAGTAATCCAAATGTAGGAGGTTTTGGTCAGGGAGACGCAGAAATAGTGCTTCAAGATCCATTACGAGTCCAAGGCCTTCTGTTATTCTTGGCATCTGTGATTTTGGCACAAATCTTTTTGGTTCTGAAAAAGAAACAGTTTGAAAAGGTTCAGTTGTACGAAATGAATTTCTAGATCTAGAGATTCCTTAAAATAAAGTTGGTAAAAGTGCCAAATTCTTGTTGATCAATAGAATGATATATGATTAAAAAAATTCTATTTCTATAAGTCTTTTCTTTGTTTGTTTTTTTTTATACTCTTTTTTCTTTTGCGGGATGTCTGAAACTCATTACTTGTATACCATTCCTAATTCTAGAAAATAAGCATACAAATACAAAGGAATAGAATACAAGGCAAGGACGGGAAAAATGAAAGGAAAAAAGATTTCTAGAAAGTATTCTTAGTCTTCCTAATCGTCTATTCGATTAAATACAAGACGACACAAGAAAAGGATTTTCTTGTGTCGTCTTGTATCGAAAGAATCATGATTTTTTCTCCTTTTTGCCAAAGATTCTTATTCCTTGTTTTATTTTACGGGTCTAATTGAACAAATAGAACTTCTTCAATTCACTTCAACTTCTTATTTAGGAAAAGAATTCAAACAAAAAAAGACTTCTCTTGTTTTGTTTTGGCTGAAAAGCGGATTAGAACTTTACGTATATCCAAATCTTTCTTTATTATCTCATTATAGTTTTCTTTTTTTTTTCTTTTTTTTAGTTTAGTAGAAATAGTTGAGTATAAAAAGAAAAGGATTTGCAGGAGGTTTCATTCGGATAAATCCATACGTATTGGATTATTCATAAAATCGATGGATTCCTCCTTTCGTGTTGCTTCATATTCAACATATTGACATAATAGTGAATATTATGTAGGAATGACAGAAACTATGAATTAGTCAATAGATTAAATTATTCAAAAAGATCCTAATAAAAAAGGAATAGAATAGAGTGGTTTGAAACATCAGAGCAAAGGATCCATTTTGTCATTTCTAAAAATGGAATATTTGGATTACGTTGACTGAGGTTCCATATGTTTTTGAATAGATCAAACTCTCACTCTAAGAGTAAGAACTCAGCGGGGTAAGGCCCCGCTGAGTTCTTACTCTTTCATGTCTACAATCTAATCTGGTTCATTGATTATGAAAGTATTACAGAGATGAACCCAACCCGGAATAGGAGCCGTAAAAGAAAATGCCTATTAAACCGATCACAGGAATACCAGTTACAGTACCTATCAGCCAAAGAGGAATCCTTCCAGTAGTATCGGCCATTTCCCCCCCTTCTTTTTCATCAAGTGGTCATGCTAGAGACAAAAACAGTCATGGATAATTATGAGGATAGTATCCTTCCGAATGGGATAAGAGAATTCCTACTATTACTATTTCTTTTTCTTAATTGAAGAAATAATTGGAAAATAAAACAGCAAGTACAAAAATGAGTAATAAACCCCAATATATACTGGTACGATTTAATTCAACATTTTGTTCATTCGGGTTTGATTGTGTCATAGCTCTATAATTCGAATTAGGTTTATCGTTGGATGAACTGCATTGCTGATATTGACCCTGAAAAAGAAACAGTAGGTACAGCCAGTCCGTGAACAGCCAACCATCGCACTGTAAAAATTGGATAGGTTCGATCTATGGTCATTGGGAACCTCCTAAAAGGATTTACTAAATTCATCGAGTTTTTCCAAAGAATCAAAACGGCCAGTTATTAATGGAATCCCTTGTCGGCTCTCTGTGAAATATTCATTTGGCCGAGGACTTCCAAAAACATCGTAAGCTAAACCCGTACTGACGAATAACCAACCCGCAATGAATAGGGAAGGTATAGTAATGCTATGAATGACCCAGTATCGAATACTAGTAATAATATCAGCAAAAGAACGTTCTCCCGTGCTTCCAGACATGCTGAGCTCCACAAATTCTTGTATGTTCAAAAAAAAGGCGGGCCGATTCCGTGAAAGATGGAATCAGTAAATCTAAAACTACTGATACTGGATATTTGTGAGATCGTCAATTTTGTACCAAAGGTGTATTTAGAGTAGACCGAATCAGTATAGCTATCCTTCCCCTAGCGCAGCAACGCAGCCTCGATCATTACCGAAAGGAAATTCTATTGCTATATCTTCCTTGTCTATGTATAAATGTACTTTCCTTAGAATATAAGATTAAGTAAGGTTTGTATTAGTGGCTTCATCATAGTCAAGATCTTGAATGTATGGGCTCTAATACTTAATGAGAGATATCATGATTTAAAGATCTCATTATATTTATACAATTCCATTATATGTTATGTGAAATCTATAAAACCCTTTGGGGGTTCGGTTCATATTTTCTTTTTTTTTAATCCTCTCATTATATTCAAGTAATTGGTAATTATTCGTTCATAGAATAAATATGCTAATACACTATTTCACTTTGAAATTAGAAACTGAAGCTATTATTACTATTCTAAATGGAAATTCTTATTACTATCCCTATATATTTCATTCTTTACTATTTCATTTTTCATTGGTTAATTGCAATTAATATATTTAGAATTAGAATTAGATTTCATATCTTTTATTATTCTTTTTTATATTTGCGAAAAGAAAAAAAAAAGAGATCGTTGGAGCAATCCATATTCGTGATGCAACTGTTGTTACATTAGATCCCTCCAAGAGTTCTTTCCTTATGGAACTACAATACAAAACAAAGATGGGATTCTTCAACTTGGAGAATCCATTTGAAGCAGTTGACCTCCTTGCTTCTCTCATGGTACAACCCTCTTCCCGCGGAGCCCCTTTTTTCCTCGGTCCACAGAGACAAAATGTAGGACTGGTGCCAACAGTTCATCACGGAAGAAAGGACTCGCCGAGCAGGGATCACTAACTAATACTAAAACTAAGACTATAAGACTAATATAACTAATCTAATTAGAAAGAATTCTAATAATTAGATAATTAGAATAAGATAATTAGAATATCTAAGAATTAGAATCTAATAAAATAATAATATAATAATACATAATAGAAAAGATATAATAGAAAAGAACTGTCTTTTCTGTATACTTTCCCCGGTTCTGTTGCTACCGCGGCCCTTACGCAATCGATCGGATTATATAGATTTCAACACAACATAGGTCATCGAAAGGATCTCGGACGACTCACCAAAGCACGAAAGCCAGGATCTTTTAGAAAATGGATTCCTATTTGAAGAGTGCATAACCGCATGGATAAGCTCACACTAACCCGTCCATTTTGGATCCAATTCGGGATTTTCCTTAGGAGGTATCGGGAAGGGGTTGGAATGTAAGAATATCGATTCATACAGAAGAAAAGGTTCTCTATTGATTCAAACGCTATACCTATGGGATAGAGGAGGAGGAAAACCCGAAAATTTCACATAGTACTTTTGATCGAAAAAGAAATCTGATTTCTTTCGTACCCCTCGCTCGATGAGAAAATGGGTCAGATTCTACAGGATCAACAAACCTATGGGACTTCAGGAATGATGGAAGGGAATCGAAAGAAAATCGAAATGAAATAAAAATCCAAAAGAAAGAAGAAAAAAAAAAGAAGTAAATCTAAAAAGAAATAGAAAAGAAAAGTAGAAGATAGAAGAGCCCAGATTCCAGATGAACAAATTCAAACTCGAAAAGGATATTTCTGGTTCTCGAAGAATGAGGGGCAAAGGGATTGATCGAGAAAGATCTCTTGTTCTTCTTATAATTAGAAGATCGTGATTCGATCCGCATAGGTTTGGTAAAAAGAAGAATCGTATCCTTTGATCATAAATGGAAAGTGTTCAATTGGAACATCAAAACGTGAATGAATTGGTCTGAGTTACTCTTCGGGATGGAGTAGAAGAAGGGAGGAGATTCTCGAACGAAGAAAAGGATCCAATTAGATAGATATAGGATCTATGGGGCAATTACTTAGAAGTACATTTTGTGTAACAACCCTTCCTATCTGATAGAAAAGGATCCCATGATCCTGAACCAATCTTATCTGGGATCAAAAATCCCAAGTTTTTCTATGAAGAGCTGATCTAATTGTATTAGTTTCTATAATGGATTTCTTCTGTGTAATACTAATTGATAGGGCCTCATTGATAAGTGCTACAAGATCTCGCGCATTGGAACCCATGGTTATGGACCCGAATCCGTTAGTATGGAACATCTTCTTTTCCAAGTGAAATCCCCTAGTATATGAAAGAATGAAAAAGTGCTTTCGTTGTTGTGGAAGAAGAAGCCTTCGTATCTTAATGCATGTATTTAATTTATTCGGAGCTATTAGAGCGGGATCCACTTTTTGGGGAATATAAGTCGAAGCAATAACAAGAATCTTTCCAGTGGAACATCTTTCACAATCCCTGGAGAGATAATTCTCTAATAGACTGAGGGATAAGTAATTCGACTCATTCACATGCAGATCATGAATGTTTGGAATCCATATTATGCAAGGAGACATTGCTTTTGCTAATTCGAATTGAAGGGTGATATCAAATCTGTCTATTTTCGGCGTCATATACATAGTTAGCACATTCATCATAGTTAGCAGCTCCGTATCAATATCAAGGTCATCATCACTATCATCAATATCGTCACTATCATCAATATCGATATCGTCACTTTCATCAATATCGATATCATCAATAAGATAACCTTTAGGCATGTCATCCAGGAACTTGTTCGGAAATACCGTAATGAAAGGAACATAGGAGTTTGTCGCTAGGTATTTGACCAAACAGGATCGTCCAGTTCCTATAGAACCTATCACTAAAATACCTCTAGAAGGGGATAGGGCTAAGTGGAGCGAAAAGGGTTTTCCATGAGGAGATGGGGAATGAAAACTATTAGCCCCACACGAGGTTTGTGAATAAGTGATTGTCTGATAATGAGCAAGGAATATCCATCTTTCTGCTAAACAGGATCTATTGAACTCATAATTCATTAGATCCTTTTGATGAATGTCAACTAAGTATCGTAAGGAAATTGATCCCGGTTGTTCAATCATTTGATAACCAGAGTCATTCTTTGATAAATGATCACTATGAGTCAGACTCAATAGAATTTGATCAATCCTTTTTTCTATCGTTAAGGTGGAGAACTGAACCAAGAATTCTCTTTCTTCATCATCAATCGAATCACTGTTCGCGACCAAGAATTCTATTTTCTCATCAATCCAATCACTGTTCACATTTTTTCTTTTTCTTATCAATGAATAGATCTCTTTACTTGTACGACTTAGATGTCTCGTATTTCTCGAAAAAATGATTCGATTGATGGGATTTGGTATGATACTTACAAGATCGATGAGATTGATCTTCCAATATTTATTTTTTGAACGTATTGATTTGACCCCATAAGCGGGACCACCACCCAATAGCATGTTGCCACCAGAAGCAGAACCTCGTATTTCTTCCAGAGAATCTCCTAATTGTTCCAGAACAACTAGAAAGAGATTCTTTAACCAGAAAGGATTCAGTTCAGATGTAGGATACCTATCCAGAAGTTTTCAAAATTTCATCATGTATGATGGAATCATCAAAGATTTGATCTTTTCTAACTCTATCTGTAACTCACTAGAGGCTTGGGAAACAAAGAGAAGATGTATACGAATGAGATATCCAGCAACAAGAAGAAGGAAAAAGATGGAATAGAGGAACTCCCGAGCATTTTTTGATCTCAGATGTGCCCATATCAATGGAACGGGTGACTCATTATTTCGATGAATCATTTCTTCGGACAGAAGAAGATTCTGTAAACATTGACTCGAAATCTCACTTATCGGAGTCCATTGTGGAAGAATCTTCTGAGGAATCGGCCGTGATATATCTAATCCATGCATCATATCATGAAAAATGGATACAAATTTTTGACTACTACTCAGTATCGGCAATGAGTCTGAAAGAGTATCTAAAAGGGTGAAATTGAGATATTTGCACCCTATCGCAGTAAGGAACCATGGCATATATGTTTGGAACAGATTCCATTTTGAGAGATTTGAAAAAGCACTATCTCGTTGAAAGGTTCTATACATCTGCCCTTTCTCAACGCATTTCTTTAGACAAAGACTCCGTTTTTTCCTCTTTCCGGATGGTAAATACTTCTCAGAACATGGAGTGTGAATCAAACCCATGTTTGAATTGAAACTGAGATACTGATGCAAGTTATTCCCTTCTGAATCAGATAGATTCATATCTGAAAGAGGCTGACAATAAGTTTTTTCCAAATTGACTATTTGTTCCTCTGTTAGAGGTGTTGCAGAAATGTCTGCGATCGAGTAAATAGCTCCACGAACGAATGGATCGGATCGAATTGGAAACTGGAAAGATTTGTACTATTTGGAAAAGTTATACGTTTTATCACCACTTTGTGGGAAATCGTTAGGTATGAAGATGTCAGATACATGTGACTCGATTGGTGAAATAGTCTCTCTCTCCAAAAAAAGATATCTTTTTTTACCGACGCACAAAGAAAAGATTTTGTTGCGAACGGAAAAGATATTGAGGAATTGTCCATATGTAAGATCTTAATTATTGATACGGGTCTTTTCCACATCAAAGGGGAATCTTTTGTTACAATAGAACCAGAAGTGATGTGGATCATTCAAGAATCGAAGTCGATTTGCTTTATAAAAAGAAGATATCAATGAACTTCTATGAAATGGTTTCACGGGATTCAACCAATTGTCTCGATCGTGGGATATCATTGATAAATAGGAATCCGTGTTATCAAAGGATTTCCTGCGATTCTTTCTAGTATGGAATGAGTCAATCACCTGCTTTGGTATCTTTTTGAACAAAAATGGTAATATTGTTCCTCCATTGATCAAGAATTTTGGTCTTTGGGAAGTATCATGATCATCCAATAAGAAGGGTTTCAATTTCTTCAAATGAACGATTTGAACACCTATGGATTCTAACAACTGATTGCAGAGTTGATCATCCGGACCTTTCGATTCATAGATGTGGATCTCGGACCTATGAATGGGAATATTCCCGATACTCACAAAGAAAAAGGGAAGTGACTTGGACAAAAAGAAACCAAGTGACTTTGACAAATCTTCTTTTTCGATAGCCTCGGACCAATCAATTGAATATTGATTAATACGTAATCGATCGAACACTACTTGCACTACTCGAAAAGGATTCTTCTGTTCAGAAATGAAATGTTCCAAATGTTCCTGGAAATTCTTGCTCCCATTGGACCATTTGTATCTATATGAATCAGGATCCCGATTCATGGATCTCTCAGTTTCAGAAATAAGAGGATCAAACCATTTCTTCTGACTCTTTTTCAAATCCGATAAATGTTGGTTGATCGTATATTTCATTATAGTTATATGATTCAGAGTATCATTTCCTATTTGATCCCTTTGAATTCCATATTTGAAGTTGCGATCGGATCTATTCATTAAAAAGAATCGATTCGATACATTTCTTATGTACCCATAGGTGCTATATTGGATTTGAATCAGATTTCGGATCAATCTATATTGCTTGACTTCCTCCATTATGTTGTTGCTAGCAAATACCACTGTTTTTAGTTTGGGATCTTCCAACTCATTCCCGCAGTAGATTCGGACCGATTTTTTTCTGATCCTTCGAGAAAAAGATTCATTCTCCTCATAAAAAAGAGGAGGTAGAACCAATAAAGATTTCTTTTTCGATTCATCTCTGGAGTTGAATACCTCATTCAAGAATCTTTTTTGATCCAACCCGTAGGAATCAATAGAAAAGGCAAATCCCCTATGATACACCAGATCTGGCTCGGTTATTGATAGAGTGAATAGATCCGCCATTTTTGGGAATCTCTCTTCTGATTCAAAAAAATCGTGGCGTAACACCTATCCCCCTTTGTTCCGGTCATGGAATAGATGAAAGAAATCAAAAAATGGATTTTTGTTCAAGAATGAAATCTTATTGGAACTGTCCATATCCGGTTCATCCTTCGGAACCATATCACATCTCGGATCTGGTTCCGAAGGCTGAATTGAGACGGTATCTTGTAAATACATAATTATCTTGAATATATCAACCATTTCTTTCTTTTCCGCTCGCTTGGAAGGGACAAAAGAAACATCTTGTTTTTTCTTCAACAATTTATGATCTCTAGTGGACCTCTCAGTAGGATTCGAACCCAGATGAAGTTCTGACCATCTGTCAGAGAAAAAAGAACGAATTGATCTTGTAGGATTCCCAAGAAATTCTTCGATTTCTTCCAGAAGCAGATCATTATTTATCCGCTTCTCAGGTTCTGTGAATAGCCAGGACATGGAGGAAGATCCAAAAAGGCATTTTGGGAATCGATCTGATTCTATCTCTGTTCGTAAGGAAGGATCCCAAAGAATCGATCTCTCTTTTAGTTGCTGAATCTCTGTTTAATCGATCAATGTGTGATATTCTGAATTCTCATTTCTAACGGAATCGAAATGATCTCTGGATTGATCAGAAGAAGATCCTTTCCATTGGCTAAAATCCGTTACATGAACGAAAATAGATCTTGTGGAATCATATTGAATATTTGACAATACATTCCATACCTTGCTAAAAAACCGATCCTTGTTTACCAACCACACATTGTCTAACCAAATCCAATTCTCTCTCGAGACGTTCCTCAAAAAATCCGATTCGTGCTGATTCTTCCCCCAACTAACGAAGAGATCTTGGCGGAATTGCCACATATGAAATTGAGCACAATTTTGCAAAGAAATACCCCACTTGTTTCTCGAGAAGAGATGGGAAACATGCTCAATATCATTGGATTGCATAGTTTCCCCAGCTCCTTGTTGTTTGAAGAAACTCTCCCCCTGAATTGGTCTTTTTTCACGAAAAGCAGACATGAGATAAAAAATCAAGTCTTTCCCTAAGATTTCGAATAGCTGTCCCGAATTCAAGTTGATTATGTTTCGTTTCTTCATCAGAGAAAGACGATCAAACAATTCCCAATCATGGTCCTTGCGGATCGGATCATCCGTATAGGATAAAAAAAGAAACTCCAGATATTTGTTATCTTTCTCTTTGAATGAGATCTCAATTCCAGCTAGGGTTTCA